>CM019064.1:165773372-166090580 GCA_009667805.1 Leptobrachium leishanense
CTCACCAAAACACAAGTGAGGAGAGGGAGGGAGAATCACAGAGGTCAGAGCCAATATTTACAAAATATTGACCTGACCTGACAAATTAGAAATTTTATTTTGATTTTTTTTACTTCTGATTGGATGTTGCTAGCCTGCCTCTCTGATGAGGCAGGCTAGGAACATCCCACTCAGCCCCAAGATGACCCTGCCCTTAGAAGGGCAGCGCCATCTTGGCTGTCAGTTTTCCTTTTCTTTTATTCATTTTTTATTTATTTTTATTTTACTTTTTTTTACTTTTTTTACACTTTTTTTACTCTGCTGGGTGCCTTGATCCCTCGAGGCACCCAGCAGAGCACCTGATCACTCATGTGATCTTTTTGTACTGAGTGCCACGATACCTCGTGGCACTCAGTACTTCCTGCCGCTACCGGAAGTGATCGCTCGGGGGAGCGATCACTTAGCGGACCGGCGGCAGGTAAGCATATTGCAAGGATGCCTCGATGTCGAGGCATCCCTGCATATACACAGAGCAGCTGAAGCGATACCGATCGCTTCCAGCGCTCTCTAGAAGTGCCGGGCACCTCTCCGGTAAAACCGGATGTTGATCGCTCCCGGGGAGCGATCACATGGTGCCCCGGCACTTCTCACCGCCATTGCACGGATGCCTGGACTCCCAGGCATCCTGCAATGGCGTTTGAGCTGCTGGAAGCGATCCGATCGCTTCCAGCGCTCTCTAGAAGTGCCGGGCACCTTCCGGTAAAACCGGATGTTGATCGCTCCCGGGGAGCGATCACATGGTGCCCCGGCACTTCTCACCGCCATTGCACGGATGCCTGGACTCCCAGGCATCCTGCAATGGCGTTTGAGCTGCTGGAAGCGATCCGATCGCTTCCAGCGCTCAAAAAACCGCAGGACGTACCATGGTCTAAGAGAGACCCGCTGCAATGACGTACATGGTACGTCCAGGGTCCTTAAGGGGTTAAAGCGATGACTTTAAGGTGAAAAACCTTAAACAGAAAGAAATACAGAAATTGTATAAATACATTGCACATAAAGCTTGTTAATCATTACTTCTGTGCCAGTTTAATATACATTCACTAGCACACACTTCTAGAATATCATTACTGCCAAAATATGTTTTAACTTAAAGAAAACAGACATGAAATGAGCTATTATAAAGACTGCATGTGGAATCTCCTCACAATGAGCATGAAATAGATCTAAAAAAGTTAACTGACTGCATTTATTACTGAACTGGCTCAATTCCTTTTCTGTACATGACTGTGACACAATCCTTTTCTACATATGACTGTGAAAATAGTCTTTTAGCTCACCGGCTCCACTCCAGGATTTGAAGATGCTTGTAAATCTGCGCACTTTGTTATGTCCAGGTTGCCTGCCTCATGGCATGGCATGGAGCTCTCAGATGGCCCCTCCCTTCCTCTACAGCTCTGTCTCTGAGGCTGCTGGGAAGCCTGACCTCTGCTCTGACTGGCTGACCCTAACTGGAGCTGAATTGCATGCAGGGAGTAGTAGTTCTCACAGACTCTTGCAGATTTCAGTTACAGAAGCTGAATTACAGTCATTTTATTATCCCACTTGCTTGTACATTAGCTGACTATTCTGTACCACTGCAGTTTGACTTGACAGTGTGGGTAAAAGCTTCTTGATCAAAGGAGAAATCTGACATTCTAGGGTCAAGAAGGAATTTTTTCCCAGTTGTTGCATATTGGCGAGCGCTTCAGACTGGGTTTTTTGCCTTCTTTTGGATCAACAGCAGTAGTTGATGTGTGAAAGACTGAACCTGATGGACGCATGTCTTTTTTCAGCCTATGTAACTATGACCCCTTCGCAAAACATGACTTAGTACTTGATGGGGAAACCTTTGTTGGCAATCACAGAGGTCAGACATTTCATGTAGTTGGCCACCAGGTTTGCACACATTTCAGGAGGGATTTTGTCCCACTCCTCTTTGCAAATCCTCTCCAAGTCATTAAGGTTTCGAGGTTGATGTTTGGCAACTCGAACCTTCATCTACCTCCACATATTTTCTAGGCACCGATCTGGGTCTTGAACCACAGCAAATTTGACATCTTCCATGTCAGCACTCGCTCTGGGACTGCTCCCCGGCAACAGGCGTTGTAAAGATGGAGTCCCTCTGCCCAATACAAGAGATGCATCTCTTGAACCTTGTAATGTAGGAGGTCTGTTTTGGGATTATTGGAAAGGCCAGATCCTGACCTTTCAAATGATACCAAACATGACCTGATAATCTAAAAAAAAATAGAGTATTGCTTTATTTCAGATTGTTCAACTGTGTTTAATGAAGGAGGTCCATTTTGGTGTCACTGGAAAGGCCAGATCATGGCCTTTTCAATGATGGCAAACATGTCCAGGTAGTCTGTAAACATAAAAAAAAGATGCTTTTTTTTCTCCAAAAGCGGTAGTATTGTTTACTTTTCAATAATAAAGTCACCAATACTGCTGCACTACCTCACCTTCTCATAGCAGCAGCAAGTGTGGAGGGGATGGAGCAATGTGTTATTATGCATTGCTTCATCAAAAACTTAATGGGTTATTCAATAATACCCAAACCTGCCACCGAATTGCACCGAACGGTGGCAGCTCGGCTATTCAGAAAGCTGTTAATACACCAAATATTGGAGAGTTGGCAGCAAAATATGGTTCAGTTCACCGCAGATCGCTGCATTTCAACGACCTTCGGTATCCGTGAAAATGTCCCATAAAGAAGTAAAGGTTAATCTATCATGAGAACACCGGACTGCACCGAAATGTTGGCACAATGCCCAAATTTTTGTTGGTTCAGTTCGACAGGTTTAAACAGGCAAATCCCACGGGATTTAATGTAAACAAATATTTGCGTTTTTATTATTTTAAAATAAAAATTCTTTATTTTTTTGATTTGCATTAACAAATATTTCTCAATCGGAAAAAGAAAATGGCCACGCAGGGCCATAGCAAGTCAATCATTTCACTCAGAAAAAAAAAAAGAAAATTAAGAAATAAGAATAAAGGTCAGCTGGGAAAAAAGAACTAGGCCTTAAATCAGAAATGTCCTTAAAAAATGTCATAGAAAATAAAACAAAAACGTTCTCAAAAGATGTCACAAAAATGGGGGAAAGACCCGCAGAAAAATGTGGCAAATCGAAAAAAGAGCAGACCCAGAACCAAAAATGCAGTGGGACATTCTGTTCAGCCAGTGTCCAGCAAGAAGGCAGAATGGGCAGCTCCACCGGGCGCATTCCCCTCTCGAAGGGCCCCTCGGACGGGCAGTCCCCAGGTTGCTCCAACTGTGACTGGAGCCAGACTGTGGGATCAGGATCGGTCCCACAGCCTGTTGGACAGCAACAGCCACTCCGTCGCAGACTGCATGGGGGGACATACGGCAGCCAGTTTAGGGACCTCCACTGCAGCCTCCAACTCAGCACATGCCAGCATACCACCATCACTCAGATCTAGAGCCACTCCCGCAGGCAGTGGGACCTTCAACAGCTCGGCACACAGACCTCCACCATCACAACTGCTCCCAGCTTCCTTGGGCTCCAGGCTTTCAACACAGGAAAAAGAAAGGTATGGACTCCCCAGGTTCCCTCAGGCAGTAAGCCGCTGCTCCCTCACAGCTTCACAGCCACCAGGTCCCCTGTGTGAGTAGGTGTACCGGGCACTATGGCGCTCACCCCGGAGTAGCGTAGTCTGGATCTTAATGGACAGAGTATGACAATATGAAATTTCACTGCAATGAATACTGTAATACCTAGAATTCCAAACCAGGGAGGTATTACTCAATCCTGAATACCTGTAACAGTTGGCCCCCTCTTGGGCCATCGTGGTGGCTTGGAACATGGAGTGTAGCCCTTAAGGCAAGTGAGCTACTGACTGGACACTGGACAGATCAATAAAACGGACTTGTTTCTCCAAAACCAAGGAGCACAAAAGCAGGACTGAATTGCCACTAAGCTCCGGAGGTTTCAAGACCGACAGATAACCCAGGACATGCTCAGAAACACAAACAATGTATGACAGTAGATGAATTGTGCAGGCTGCAGGGCAGTCAACAAACTGACAGACTTGGCAAAACAGGACCTGAACTGAACTGAACTCCACTTCAGGACGATACAGGGACCAGAGACACATGGAACAGGAAGGCCAGGAGAAAACTAAAGGGATCCCTATGCTGGGAATACTTCTAAGAAACCCTCACAAAGAATTAACAGATCAATATGAATAAAAAGGGCAAGGGATTAACAAGACAGACAAAACATCCTGTACTGAGGAGGTCCTTATAATGGCCTCAGAGAATATACTAGACTAAGACAAACAAGATACAGGAAACATGAAACATATAAGAATGGTCATTCAGTAGGCTTGTGCACCGATTTTTTTTTTTATTTTTTTATTTTTTTTTTTTTTTGGTTCGATTCGATTTTTCGGATTTTCAAACTTTTCGATTCGGCTCATTTCGACCGATTTCTGTTTCGATTCGGTTCGGCTCGACTCGTTTTTCGTGTACATTTTTTTTTCGGAATATCGACCATTTTTCGTATTTTCGTGTCACTTAGCTCGTTTTTTGTATCGACTTTTCGTGATTTCAGAAATTTTCGTTTTTTCGAAACGTCTGTTCTCCTCGTTTCAAAGCAATATATTTCGATTTGACACATTCCAAGTCCATTCAAAAATTCCGAAAATATTTCGTTTCGGCTCGGAAAACTTTTCGGATCTGCCGTTTTCGGATCTAAAAATTTTCGGAAAATCGGCCGCATCCGAAAACACGAATCGGGAAATTTCGTGGAAATTCCGAAACCCGAAACGCACATCCCTATCATTCAGGCAAGGTTGGTAACAGATCAGCATACAGAGTACCAGGAGTAAGCAGAAAAGGATCGTCAGGAAACACAGCCGAGGTCAAAACCAGAATACACTAGGACAAGAATGCTTTGCAGCAACACTGGTAACAAACAGGACACAGCCACCATTAAACTCCACAAACCATCAATGAGGCTCTGTGCTGCTGGGATATTTATAGGGAGTGGGTCTGTGTGATTGGGCTATGTGACCCCAGACCAGGAGATCACATCAGAACCCCAGAACAGCCCCAGACAGCATGGCCAAACACAACCACAGGGGAAAACCGACATGGAGGCCCTTCACCACCAGGGGGCAGGGTCGAGACATAACAATACCACTCAGCACCAAATGATTTCGTGACCACAAGGTTGCAGAGTGAAAGCACTTTAACTAGTTTACAACATATAAAATGACTCAAAGTATCAGCATACCATGATTCAAGAAAAGCGTGATTATTTCTACGTTCAGCAACCTGCAGGGCAGGACTTCTATATTGTGACTTGGTAGTAAATAGAACCCTTGAAAGACCGTTATATTCTGCAACCTGCAGGGCAAACCTGCTAACATAGATTGTGCGATATACCTTGCAGTTAGACCAAAAGTTGCACAAGTAACTTGAGCTATAGATAAATACAGCAATCTTACAGGCAGGTCTACTTGCACAAATTGGGCGTGATATTGTGTGCCCAGTTTCAAGACTCGTTAGGCAAATCGGGAGGTCAATTAAACAAGCAACCTGTAGGGCAGATCTCCCAAAGGAAAACAGGCTGTGCAACATAAGCCTGTAAACACAGACAAACACACAAGGGATCAAGCGTAAGAATTGTCAGTGGGAAATCCGGGTCTATCAACAAATCAGGGTCCTCGTACAAGCAGTTATCGGTAACAGAAAATCAGGGTATGAAAAAAAGCAGACACAGGTCAGCAGGCGATGCGGGAACTATACTCCATGTCAGGGCGATTGAGCAAAACAGAAAATCAGGGTATGAAAAAAGCAGACAAAGGTCAGCTGGCGATGCGGGAACTATACTCCACGTCAGGGCGACGAGCAAAGACTCGTGCCCTGTATTTAAGGCCGGCTGCCCCGCGTCATCATGCTAGGCCCCGCACCTTCAGACGCCGATCTGCCAGCTAGTGTTCCAGGCACCTGGCCAGTAGGGATGAGCCGAACACCCCTGAGTTTGGTTCGCATTCGAACTCGAACTTTTCAAAGGTTCAAATTCGAACTCAAACTCAATACAAGTCAATGGGACTCAAAATTAGATTTTTAGAGTGCCCTCCAAGAGGGCATATATGCTAGATATTTGCCATAAAAGGTGTATGGGGGTCTGTGTAGTGCCCTGGGGGACAGGAAACAAGGACAAAAAGTTTTTTAAAAAAACATTTTTAAAGGGACAGTGAGTTTTCCATGAAATAAGGGTTAAAAATAAAAATGAAAAATTCCTTCAAATATCGTGCCTAGGAGGTGCCCATAACCTGCCCGTGAAGTGGCGGATTTCTAGGATGTATAGAAGCACTTAAAAACAAAAAAAATGACGTTTCAAATGACAGTAAATGCTTTTCCTTTAATCTATCCATAAACAACTGCTTGGGGCGCAGCCTGTATGAAAAGAGGAGATATTTTAGGACACGCAGAACAAGTTTAGTGATTTTTTTTGGCTAAATTATGGTGAAACTTATGCAGGTTTTGGATGAAAGTAACAATAGGCGCTTTAAAATTGTTGGCATATAATTTTTTGGACCCGATATCAAATCGGGGCCAAAATAGAGGAGCTTCAATTACCAGCGTTTGGTAGGATTAAACCTTAATTGAAAATTTGGAAAAACAGAATGAAACAAAAATGTGGCTATTTTTATCTTGCCTGAATAGCTAATTCTACTGATGCCACTAGGTGCTGGTAATCATGAAAAAGGTTACTGAATTATATTTTGAATGGCTTGTACTTGGAATTAATCTTTATTATTTGACATATACAACAAATAACATATAATATAGTGTGAACATTAATTAAATATGCTGTGTGATAAGTGCTAACGACTGACTTATGATCTATAGATAACTTAAAGGCAGGCTGTCAAGTACACCCTATAGCTAATAAGTGTTCTAACCCCAGCGTAATTAACCTTGGTCTCAAAAAAGACACTTGCTATATAGTTAGTATACTGTGAAATAGCAGTCAGAATAAGGTTTTGCCTTACTATTGTGAGGTTGTTTGTGGTTATATTCTCCACAAACTAGTTGGATAACTCCCAAATTTATAGATAAAAGCAAAAATACCAATTGTTTTGCTTGACTCTAATCATAATATACGAATATGCTGAATAGCGAGAGAATTTTATATTAAACAACAGGAGTTATACACTTGTTACTGCGTTTATACAGACAATAGCTATATACATTACTATTGTCTGTATAAACGCAGTAACAAGTGTATAACTCCTGTTGTTTAATATAAAATTCTCTCGCTATTCAGCATATTCGTATATTATGATTAGAGTCAAGCAAAACAATTGGTATTTTTGCTTTTATCTATAAATTTGGGAGTTATCCAACTAGTTTGTGGAGAATATAACCACAAACAACCTCACAATAGTAAGGCAAAACCTTATTCTGACTGCTATTTCACAGTATACTAACTATATAGCAAGTGTCTTTTTTGAGACCAAGGTTAATTACGCTGGGGTTAGAACACTTATTAGCTATAGGGTGTACTTGACAGCCTGCCTTTAAGTTATCTATAGATCATAAGTCAGTCGTTAGCACTTATCACACAGCATATTTAATTAATGTTCACACTATATTATATGTTATTTGTTGTATATGTCAAATAATAAAGATTAATTCCAAGTACAAGCCATTCAAAATATAATTCAGTAACCTTTTTCATGATTACCAGCACCTAGTGGCATCAGTAGAATTAGCTATTCAGGCAAGATAAAAATAGCCACATTTTTGTTTCATTCTGTTTTTCCGCTTTAAAATTGTTGCCTTTAGTGTCGGCAACAGTGATGTCACACCGTAACCCCTCTGTAGTATTGTGGAAGAGTGCAGGGTTGGACCCTGCGGTCAAATATTAAAATTATATGAATCTGATATAGGCGTCAGTGGCAGTGCACCCAAATATTGTGCCTTCGGTGGCACTCTGTGGGCTCTGGGGGGCTCTTTTTGCCCTCTCTGGGCTCTGAGTGGGCTCTCTGGGCTCTGGGGCCTCTAAGGGCCCTGGGGGCTGGGCCCTCTCTGGGCTCTGGGGGCAGTCTGGGCTCTGGGGCCTCTAAGGGCCCTGGGGGCTGGGCCCTCTCTGGGCTCTGGGGGCAGTCTGGGCTCTGGGGGGCTCCATATGCCTTGGGGGATTATCTGGGCTCTGGGGGGTCCTCTTGGCCCTCTCTGGGCTCTGTTGGGGCTCTCTGGGCCCTCTTTGGGATCTGGTGGGCTTTCTGAGCCCTCTCTGGACTCTGGGGGGCTGTTTGGGCCCTCTCTTGACTCTGGGGTGCTGTCTGGGCTCTGGGGAGCTCTCTTGGCCCTGGGGGCCCTCTCTGGGCCTTCTGTGGGCTCTGGGGGCTCTCTGGGCCCTCTGTGGGCTCTGGGTGGGGTCTCTGGGCCCCTGGGGCTCTATGGACCTTGGGGGGCTCTCTAGGACCTCTCTGGGCTTTGGGGGGCTGTTTGGGCCCTTTTTGGGCTTGGGGGGCAGTCTGGACTCTGGGGGGCTTCCTGGGGGCTCTCTGGGCTCTGGGTTGTTCTCTGGGCCATCTCTGGGCTTTGATGGACTCTATGGGCCCTCTCTGGGCTCTGAGGGTCTCTCTTGGCCCTCTCTGATGTCTGGGGGCTTTCTGGGCTCTGGGGTTACTCTCTGGATCCTCTCTGGGCTCTGGTGGCTCTCTGGGCCCTCTCTGGGCTCTGGGATGGCTCTATGGGCTCAGGGGGCTCTCCAGGCCCTCTCTGGGCTCTGGGGGCTCTCTGGGCTCTGGTGGGCTCTCTTGGCCCTCTCTGGGCTCTGGGGGCTCTCTTGGCCCTCTCTGGGCTCTGGGGGACTCTCTGGGCCCTCTGTGGGCTCTGGGGATTATCTTGGCTCTCTCTGGGCTCTGGGTGGCTCTAAGGGCCCTAGGGGGCTCCCTGGGCCCTCTCTGGGCTCTGGGGGTTCTCTTGGCCCTCTCTGGGCTCTGGGGGGCTCTCTGGGCCCTCTCTGGGCTCTGGTTGGGCTCTAAGGGCCTTGGGGGGCTCTATGGGTCCTCTCTGGGCTCTTGGTGGCTGTCTGGGCTCTGGGGCAGTCCAGGCTCTGGGAGGGCTCTCTGGGCCCTCTCTGGGCTCTGGGGGCTGTCCAGGCCCTCTCTGGGCTCTGGGGGCTGTCCAGGCCCTCTCTGGACTCTGGGGGGCTGTTCGGGCCCTCTCTGGACTCTGAGGGCTGTCAGGGCACTCTCTGGACTCTTTGGGGGCTGTCTGGGCTCTGGGGAGCTCTCTGGACACTGGGGGCCCTCTCTGGGCTCTGGGGGGCTCTCTGGGCCCTCTCTGGGCTCTGGTTGGGCTCTAAGGGCCTTGGGGGGCTCTATGGGTCCTCTCTGGGCTCTTGGTGGCTGTCTGGGCTCTGGGGCAGTCCAGGCTCTGGGAGGGCTCTCTGGGCCCTCTCTGGGCTCTGGGGGCTGTCCAGGCCCTCTCTGGGCTCTGGGGGCTGTCCAGGCCCTCTCTGGACTCTGGGGGGCTGTTCGGGCCCTCTCTGGACTCTGGGGGCTGTCAGGGCACTCTCTGGACTCTTTGGGGGGCTGTCTGGGCTCTGGGGAGCTCTCTGGACACTGGGGGCCCTCTCTGGGCTCTGTGAGGCTCTCTGGGCCCTCTGTGGGCTCTGGGGGGCTCTCTGGCCCCTCTCTGGGCTGTGGGGGCCTTCTGAACCCTCTATGGGCTCTGGGGGGGATGTCCGGGCCCTCTCTGGGCTCTGGGGGCTCTTTGGGCCATATGTGGGCTCTGAGAGTGCTCTCTGGGCCCTCTCTGGAATCTGGGGCGCTGTCCAGGCCCTCTCTGTACTCTTGGGGGGCTGTCTGTGCTCTGGGGAGCTCTCTGAACATTGGGGGCCCTCTCTGGGCTCTGTGAGGCTCTCTGGGTCCTCTGTGGGCTTTGAGGGCTCTAAGGGCCATGGGGGCCTCCCTGGACTCTCTCTGGGGGTTCTCTGGGCCCTCTCTTGGCTCTGAGTGGGCTCTCTGGGCATTATCTGGGCTCTGGGGGCTCTAAGGGCCCTGGGGGCTCTCTGGGCCCTCTCTGGGCTCTGGGGGGCTGTCTGGGCCCTTGTTTGGCTCTGGGGCAGTCCGGGCTCTGGGGGGGGGCTCCATGTGCTCTGGGCTCTGGGGCTCCTCTGGGCCCTCTCTTGGCTCGGGGGGGGCTCTCTGGCCCCTCTCTGGGCTGTGGGGGCCTTCTGAACCCTCTATGGGCTCTGGGGGGGCTGTCCGGGCCCTCTCTGGGCTCTGTGGGGATCTTTGGGCCATATGTGGGCTCTGGGCAGCTCTCTGGGCCCTCTCTGGGCTCTGGGGGCTCTAAGGGCCTTGAGGGAGCTCCCTGGGCCCTCTCTGGGCTCTGGGGTTCTCTTGGGTTCTCTGGGCCCTCTGTGGACTATAGGGGGCTCTTTTTGCCCTCTCTGGGCTCTGAGTGGGCTCTCTGGGCTCTGGGGGGCTCTAAGGGCCCTGTGGGCTGGGCCCTCTCTGGCTTCTGGGGGCAGTCTGGGCTCTGGGGTTGCTCCATATGCCCTGGGGGATTATCTGGGCCCTCCCTGAGCTATGGGGGACGCTCTTGGCCCTCTATGGGCTCTGTTGGGGCCTCTTAGGGATCTGGGGGGCTTTCTGGGCCCTCTATGAACTATGGGGGGCTGCTTGGGCCCTCTCTTGACTCTGGGGGCGCTGTGTGGGCTCTGGGGAGCTCTCTTGGCCCTGGGGGCCCTCTCTGGGCCTTCTGGGGGCTATGGGGGCTCTCTGAGCCCTCTGTGGGCTCTGGGTGGGCTCTCTGGGCCCTGGGGGCTCTATGGACCCTGGGAGCTCTCTGCGACCTCTCTGGGCTCTGGGGGGCTGTCTGGGCCCTTGTTGGGCTCTGGGGCAGTCTGGGCTCTGGGGGGCTTCCTGGTGGCTCTCAGGGCTCTGGGTTGTTCTCTGGGCCTTCTCTGGGCTCTGGGGGCTCTATGGGCCCTCTCTGGGTTCTGGGGGGCTCTATGGCCCTCTCTGGGCTCTGAGGGTCTCTCTTGGCCCTCTGTGGGGTCTGGGGGCTTTCTGGGCCCTCTCTGGGCTCGGGGGTACTCTCTGGATCCTCTCTGGGCTCTGGGGGCTCTCTATGCCCTCTCTGGGCTCTGGGGGCTCTCTGGGCTCTGGTGGACTCTCTTGGCCCTCTCTCGGCTCTGGGGGCTCTCTTGGCCCTCTGTGTGCTCTGGGGTCTCTCTGGGCCCTCTCTGAGCTCTGGGGACTCTCTGGGCCCTATGTGGGCTCTGGTGGGCTCTCTTGGCCGTCTCTGGGCTCTCTGGGCTCTCTTGGCCCTCTCTGAGCTCTGGGGGTCTCTCTGGGCCCTCTCTGAGCTCTGGGGGACTCTCTTGGCTCTCTCTGGGCTCTGGGCGGCTCTCTGGGCCCTTTCCGGGCTCTGGGGGGCTCTCTGGGCCCTCTCTGGGCTCTGGAGGGGCTCTCTGACCCCTGTCTGGGCTGTGGGGGGCTTTCTGGGCCCTCTCTGGGCTCTGGGGGGCTCTCTGTGCTCTGGCGGATCTTTATAGGCCCTCTCTGGGCTCCAGGGGGCTCTCTGGGCTCTGGGTGCACTCTGGGCTCTGGAGGGGCTCTTTGAGCCCTCTCTGGGCTGTGGGGGATTTCTGGGCCCTCTCTGGTCTCTGGGGGACTCTCTGGGCTATGGGGGTCTTTCTGGGCCCTCTGTGAGCTCTGGGGGTTCTCTGGGCCCTTGTTGGGCTCTTGGGAGCAGTCTGGGCTCTGGGGGCTCTCTGGGCTCTGGGGGTTCTCTGGGCCCTCTCTGAGCTCTGGGGGTTTCTCTGGGCCCTCTCTGGGCTCTGAGAGGGCTCTCTGGGCCCTCTCTGGAATCTGGGGGGCTGTCTGGGCCCTCTCTGTACTCTTGGGGGCTGGCTGTGCTCTGGGGAGCTCTCTGAACATTGGGGGCCCTCTCTGGGCTCTGTGAGGCTCTCTGGGTCCTCTGTGGGCTCTGGGGGCTCTAAGGGCCATGGGGGCCTCCCTGGACTCTCTCTGGGGGTTCTCTGGGCCCTCTGAGTGGGCTCTCTGGGCATTATCTGGGCTCTGGGGGGCTCTAAGGGCCCTGGGGGCTCTCTGGGCCCTCTCTGGGCTCTGGGGGGCTGTCTGGGCCCTTGTTTGGCTCTGGGGCAGTCCGGGCTCTGGGGGGGGGCTCCATGTGCTCTGGGCTCTGGGGCTCCTCTGGGCCCTCTCTGGGCTCTGTGGGGCTCTCTAGGCCCTCTTTGGGCTCTGGAGGGGCTCTCTGGGCCTTTTCTTGGCTCTGGGGGGCTCTCTGGACGGACCCTATCTGGGCCCGGTCTGGGCTCTGTGGGGCTCTCTAAGCCCTCTTTGGGCTCTGGAGGGGCTCTCTGGGCCTTTTCTTGGCTCTGGGGGGCTCTCTGGACGGACCCTATCTGGGCCCGGTCTGGGCTCTGTGGGGCTCTCTAAGCCCTCTTTGGGCTCTGGATGGGCTCTCTGGGCCTTTTCCTGCCTCTGGGGGCTCTCTGTGCCCTCTCTGGTCTCAGGGGGCTGTCCAGGCCCTTTCTGGACTTGGGGGGGGCTGTCCAGGCCCTCTATGGACTCTTGGGGCCTGTCTGGGTTCTAGGGAGCTCTCTGGACCCTGCGTGCCCTCTCTGGGCTCTGTGGGGCTCTCTTGGCCCTCTGTGTGCTCTGGGGGCTCTCTGGGCCCTCTGTGGGCTCGGGGGTGCTCTCTGGGCTCTGGGGGCTGTCCTGGCCATCTCTGGACTCTGGGGGCTGTCTGGGCCCTCTCTGGACTCTTGGGGGCTGTCTGGGCTCTGGGGAGCTCTCTGGACACTGGGGGCCCTCTCTGGGCTCTGTGAGGCTCTCTGGACCCTCTGTGGGCTCTAGCGGCTCTAAGGGCCCTGGAGGGCTCCCTGGGCCCTCTCTGGGCTCTGGGGCTTCTCTGGGCCCTCTGTAGTCTCTGGGGGGCTCTGGGGTGGCTCTCTGGGCTCAGGGGGGCTCTCCAGACCCTCTCTGGGCTCTGGGGGCTCTCTGGGCTCTGGTGGGCTCTCTTGGACCTCTCTGAGCTCTGGGGGCTCTCTTGACCCTCTGTGTGCTCTGGGGTCTCTCTGGGCCCTCTCTGAGCTCTGGGGGACTCTCTGGGCCCTCTTTGGGCTCTGGTGGGCTCTCTTGGCCCTCTCTGGGCTCTAGGGGCTCTCGTGGCCCTCTCTGGGCTCTGGGGGTCTCTCTGGGCCCTCTCTGAGCTCCAGGGGACTCTCTTGACCCTCTCTGGGCGGCTCTCTGGGCCCTTTCCGGGCTCTGGGGGCTCTCTGGGCTCTGGAGGGGCTCTCTGACCGCTGTCTGGGCTGTGGGGGGCATCCTGGGCCCTCTCTGGGCTCTGGGGGGCTCTCTGGGCTCTGGGGGATCTTTATAGGCCCTCTCTGGGCTCTAGGGGCACTCTGGGCTCTGGAGGGCTCTTTGAGCCCTATCTGGGCTGTGGGAGGCTTTCTGGCCCTCTCTGGTCTCTGGGTGACTCTCTGGGCTATGGGGGTCTTTCTGGGCTCTGGGGGCTCTCTGGGCCCTTGTTGGGCTCTTGGGAGCAGTCTGGGTTCTGGGGGGGCTCTCTGTGCCCTGTGGGATTATCTGGGCTCTGGGAGTTTCTCTGGGCTCTCTCTGGTCTCTGAGGGTGCTCTCTGGGCCCTCTCTGGACTCTGGGGGGCTGTCTGGGCCCTCTTTGGACTCTTGGGGGGCTGTCTGTGCTCTGGGGAGCTCTCTGGACATTGGGGGCCCTCTCAGGGCTCTGTGAGGCTCTCTGGGTCCTCTGTGGGCTCGGGGGGCTCTAAGGGCCATGGGGGCCTCCCTGGACTCTCTCTGGGGGTTCTCTGGGCCCTCTGTGGGCTCTGGGGGGTCTTTTTGCCCTCTCTGGGCTCTGAGTGGGCTCTCTGGGCATTCTCTGGTCTCTGGGGGTGCTCTAAGGGCCCTGGGGGCTCTCTGGGCCCTTGTTTGGCTCTGGGGCAGTCTGGGCTCTGGGGGGCTCCATGTGCTCTGTGGGTTATCTGGGCTCTGGGGGTTCTCTGGGCCCTCTCTGGGCTCTGGGGGGCTCACTGGGCCCTCTGTGGGCTCTGTGGGGCTCCCTGGGCCCTCTTTGGGCTCTGGAGGGGCTCTCTGGGCCTTTTCTGGGTTCTGGGGGGCTCTCTGTGCCCTCTCTGGTCTTGGGGGGCTGTCTGGGCCCTTTCTGGACTCTGCAGGGGCTGTCCAGGCCCTCTATGGACTCTTGGGAGGCTGTCTGGGTTCTAGGGAGCTCTCTTGACCCTGCGTGCCCTCTCTGGGCTCTGGGGGCTCTCTCGGCCCTCTGTGGGCTCTGGGGTGCTCTCTGGGCCCTTTAAGGGCCCTGGGAGGGCTCTATGGGCCTTCTCTGGGCTCTGGGGGCTGTCCTGGCCATCTCTGGACTCTGGGGGGCTGTCCGGGCCCTCTTTGGACTCTTGGGGTGCTGTCTGGGCTCTGAGGCGCTCTCTGGACACTGGGGGCCCTCTCTGGGCTCTGTGAGGCTCTCTGGGCCCTCTGTGGACTCTGGCAGCTCTAAGGGCCCTGGAGGGCTCCCTGGGCCCTCTCTGGGCTCTGGGGGGCTCTTTTTTGCCCTCTCTGGGCTCTGAGAGGGCTCTCTGGGCCCTCTCTGAGCTTTGGGGGCTCTAAGTGCCCTGGGGGCTCTCTGGGCCCTCTCTGGGCTCTGGGGGGCTGTCTGGGCCCTTGTTGGGCTCTGGGGGCAGTCTGGGCTCTGGGGGGGCTCATGTGCTTTGGGGGCTTATCCGGGCTTTGGGGGTTCTCTGGGCCCTCTCTGGGCTCTGTTGGGGCTCTCCGTGCCCTCTTTGTTATCTGGGGGCTTTCTGGGCCCTCTCTGGGCTCTAGTCGGCTCTCTGGGCCCTCTTTGGCACTGGAGGGGCTCTCTGGGACTTTTCTTGGCTCTGGGGGGCTCTCTGGGCCCTCTCTGGACTCTGGGGGGATGTCTGGGCTCTGGGGAGCTCTCTTGGCACCAGGGGCCCTCTCTGGGCCAGCAGATGCCTGGTGCACCCTCTCTGGCGTCTTCATAGGGGGTGAGGCAGACATCCGACGCACCCTCTCTGACATCATCAGAGGGTGCCGCTGCCTGTCATGTTGGTTTCTATGGCTGTTTACCGGGAAAAGTAGAAGTGGCTACCACAGAGCCACCTCTGTCTGCTCGGGACCGGCTGCACCCCTAGCAGGAGCACCGGCGATAAAATCTATATATACAGTCATGGCTGAAATTGTTGGCACTGCAGAAATTTTTCCAGAAAATCAACTAACACATGTTATGCTATACACATGTTTATTCCCTTTGTGTGTATTGAAACAAAACAAAAAAAGGGAGGGAAAAAAAGCAAATTGGACATAATGTCACACAAAACTCCAAAAATGGGCTGGACAAAATTCTTGGCACCCTAACTTAATATTTGGTTGCACACCCTTTGGAAAAAATAACTGAAATCAGTCGCTTCCTATAACCATCAATAAGCTTCTTACACCTCTCACCCGGAATTTTGGACCACTCTTCCTTTGCAAACTGCTCCAGGTCTCTCTTATTGGAAGGGCGCCTTTTCCCAACAGCAATTTTAAGATCTCTCCATAGGTGTTCAATGGGATTTAGATCTGGACTCATTGCTGGCCACTTCAGAACACTCCAGTGCTTTGTTGCCATCCATTTTTGGGTGCTTTTTGACGTATGTTTGGGGTCATTGTCCTGCTGGAAGACCCAAGATCTCAGACGCAAACTCAGCTTTCTGACACTGGGCTCTCCAGTGCAAACCAAAATCCTTTGGTAATCCTCAGATTTCATGATGCCTTGCACACATTCAAGGCACCCAGTGCCAGAGGCAGCAAAACAACCCCAAAACATCATTGAACCTCCACCATATGTCACTGTAGGTACTGTGTTCTTTTCTTTGTAGGCCTCATTCCGTTTTCAGTAAACAGTAGAATGATGTGCTTTACCAAAAAGCTCTATCTTGGTCTCATCTGTCCACAAGACGTTTTCCCAGAAGGATTTTGGCTTACTCAAGTACATTTTGGCAAACTGTAGTCTTGCATTTTTATGTCTCTGTGTCAGCAGTGGGGTCCTCCTGGGTCTCCTGCCATAGCGTTTCATTTCATTTAAATGTCGACAGATAGTTCGCGCTGACACTGATGCTCCCTGAGCCTGCAGGACAGCTTGAATTTTTTTGGAACTTGTTTGGGGCAGCTTATCCACCATCCGGACTATCCTGCGTTGCAACCTTTCATCAATTTTTCTCTTCCATCCACGCCCAGAGAGATTAGCTACAGTGCCATGGGTTGCAAACGTCTTGATAATGTTGCGCACTGTGGACAAAGGAAAATCTAGATCTCTGGAGATGGATTTATAACCTTGAGATTGTTGATGTTTTCCCACAATTTTGGTTCTCAGAAAAGTCTCAGAAAAGTCCCAGAAAAGTCCTCAGACAGTTCTCTTCTCCTCTTTCTGTTGTCCATGCTTAGTGTGGCACACACAGACACACAATGCAAAGACTAAGTGAACTTCTCTCCTTTTTATCTGCTTTCAGGTGTGATTTTTATATTGCCCACACCTGTTACTTGCCCCAGGTGAGTTTACAGGAGCATCACATGCTTGAAACAATCTTATTTATCCACAATTTTGAAAGGGTGGCAAGTTTTGTCCAGCCCATTTTTAGAGTTTTGTGTGACATTGTGTCCAATTTGCTTTTTTCCTCCCGTTTTGTTCCAATACACACAAAGGGAATAAACATGTGTATAGCAAAACATGTGTTACTGCAATACTTTTCTGTGAGAAATACTTGATTTTCTGGAAATTTCTGGGGTGCCAACAATTTCAGCCATAACTGTATATATTGGCCAAATGTAGCTGGTTTAACCAGAGAAGGCTACTACTATATACAATTCTAGGAAAAGTTTAACACAGGCCAGGGATGGAGTGTTTTTTTTACCTCCTTTATGAAATATTCTCCCACGGTTGCTTTCTCAGTAATAGGTCGCAAGTCTCATTTCACCGTCAGTTTCTCATAGTGTGAATGAGAATTACAATACAAGGTAATCTCATTTACTGTATAGTGTTTGTTGTTTTACATTACTATTAATGGTTTTCAGAACAGCCAATCCTTTTATCTAATCATTTTCTGATAAAGGAGCAAACAAAGGATCTGCACACTTCGTAAATCATTCTAAATAGATAAAAAACAGTTTTGTTAATACCTAGATAATCTTAAATCTTTTTCCAACTCTCTCCATTTACCATTTATACTTTATAGACTACTTAACAGTTAGAATTGGTATCCGACAGAAATTAAATGCATGTAGTTTACACAATTACAATATAAACCTTTATAATAAGGTAATTTCAAGTATTGCTATATCTGTCACTGAGATTGGGAGGTTTAGAAACACTCTTTCCTCCATTGTTTCGACAGGGAGTCATATTACAGTTGCATGAAAAAGCAACTGAACCCTTTAGAAATGACTGCAGTTATATATAATTAATCTTAAACTTTAAGAATTACAGTAATCAACAATCACAATGGACACTATTCTGAGGATGCGCAAATGGGGAGATGGCAAGTAATATAAAATCTGTAAAAACAAAAATACTGCAGTACATTCAGGAGCGCAGATAGGTGTTAATCTTCCTTAAGTTACCAGTCTTTGGTGTCTTAAGAGTCTCCAAGTGAGTCTTTTTAGAGGATAGTCCAGTACAGTCTCCGATCACATGACCAACATATCAAGGAGAAATGGGAAAAAAGAGAAAGAAACACCAATTGGGCAATATCGTATATCTCATATGTACAGAGCTGTATGATTGTATAGAAAAAAAACTCACAAGTGTAGAGCTAGATAGCTCAATTGTATGCGTAGTTGAGTCACTATCCTCCTAGTGCTAGTACCATAGTGCTTGGTAAGGGAAACACGTCTCGATGACCCCCGTATTCATTTAATTTTTTATGTTTTAATAAAAGATTTTGTCCACTTTAAACCTCTCCACGTATATATTTGGTTTATGCCCATATATCCTATGCATATTTGCACATCCATCTGCCCAATCGGTACCCATCCGTTCACTCACTGGACCACATCAGCATATCCAGCTAGAGGCTAAGACCCCCTGGGAAGTGGTCTACCGCTGTTGTTACGGAACCACCTTCATAGGAGGTTCCTGAGCATTTGAGTACTTCTCCATAGAGTGCTCTCTCTTTTCCCTACTGTTACGGAATTACGCTATATTTTCTTTCTTCCGAGGTCTATTTGGTGCATACACACTGTGAAGTAATTGACCGAAGTGAACAAGGGAATAAGAACCGCCACGATTGAAGGGAGGAGTCCCCCATAGTGACTCAACTACCCATACAATTGAGCTATCTAGCTCTACACTTGTGACTTTTTTTTCTATACAATCATACAGCTCTGTACATATGAGATATACGATATTGCCCAATTGGTGTTTCTTTCTCTTTTTTCCCATTTCTCCTTGATATGTTGGTCATGTGATCGGAGACTGTACTGGACTATCCTCTAAAAAGACTCGCTTGGAGACTCTTAAGACACCAAAGACTGGTAACTTAAGGAAGATTAACACCTATCTGCGCTCCCGAATGTACTGCGGTATTTTTGTTTTTGTATTTTCTATATATGGGTGAGGGATACACCCAACGGTGAGCTGCATTCTGATATACTATCACTCCAATTTCATTTATTTCATGGTATAATATTAGCGCCTATAACACTTTTGACCCGTGCTGGGCCACCCATTTTTTGTAGTAATATAAAATCTGTGCCTGCAGATTTTACTTCATGTGTCACTTTTAGCATGCCTTGTAACCAAAACACCCTCCATCTTTGTGCCCTCAACCTCCTTGGTGCCCTTGCCCACAGCCTCTGTGTCTCTTGCAAGTCCTGCACTGTGTAGCTCACCATCCGTTCACTGTATCAAAGATCTCATCTGTGGCTACCAGCTATCCTATCTGCAAAACCTTTGCTGAGTATCCCACCATCAAGGTCGTGTATCAAGACCTCATCTGTGGCTACTGAGTATCCTGCCTTCAGGGATTTATAGGGCACCATTACACTCTTCATGTGCTTACAGGTTTCTCCTTTACGTCCCCGTTTTAGCGTGATATTATGATGCAGGCGCTACAAGAGCAGCTAGCATCGTAATCAGGCGCTAAGCCCCGGGATGCACGCAGCAGCGCTAATTGCCGCCACGAGTATCCACTCGATGGAGTCCATAGGACTCCATTGAGGCAGATGCTGACGGTCACACGACCTGCCGGTTCTCGCCTCGTGAGGTCTGGCTGGTCGGCGTTGTGATCCGCAGAGAGAGACTGGGGGACTTTTTCCCCCAGTTTCTCCCTGCTCCCGGTGGACAGAGGAGTAGGGATGGGCTGAACACCCCCGTGTTCAGTTCGCATTCGAACTCGAACAATTTCAAAAGTTTGAATTCGAACACGATTCAAACTCAATGCAAGTCAATGGGACTCGAACGTTTGAATTTTAGAGTGCCCTCCAAGAGGGCATATAAGCAAGATATTGGCCATAAAAGGTGTATGGGGGTCCGGGTAGTGCCCTGGGGGACAGGACACAAGGAAAAAAAAAACGTTTTAAAAGGAACAGTGATTTTTCCATGACATAAAGGTTAAGAATAAAAACGAAAATTTCCTTAAAATATCATGCCTAGGAGGTCCCCATAACCTGCCCATGAAGTGGCGGATTTGTAGGATGTATAGAAACATTTAAAAAGAAGAAAATTACATTTCAAATGACGGTAAATGGTTTTCCTTTAATCTATTCATAAACAACTGCTTGGGGCGGCAGCCTGTATGAAAAGAGGAGACGTTTTAGGACTAGTGATGAGCCGAACACCCCCGTGTTCCGTTCGCATTCGAACTCGAACAATTTCAAAAGTTCGAGTTTGAACTTGGGCCTTTAGTGTCGGTAACAGTGCCGTCACACCATAACCCCTCTGTGGTATTGTGGAAGAGTGCAGGGTTGGACCCTGCGGTCCAAAATTAAAATGATATGAATCTGGTATAGGCGTCAGTGCACCCAAATATTGTGCTTTTGGTGGCAGCAAGTGCCTTCACACTGTAAGTGTGATATTGTGGAAGAGTGCAGGGTTGGACTCTGTGGTCCAATATTAAAATTATATGAATCTGGTACAGGCGTCAGTGCACCCAAATATTGTGCCTTTGGTGGCAGCAAGTGCTTTCCCACCGTACCCCTTTTGTGGTATTGTGGAAGAGTGCAGTGGTGGAGGTTTGGGAATGCAGACGAGATCCCCAATCTATTCATTTACGTCGGCATCAGGGGATTGATAGCTGCTGTTCCAGGACTGATTCATTTTTATAAATGTCAGCCGGTCTACAGAGTTGGTGGACAGACGCACTCTTTTGTCTGTGACAAAACCTCTAGCGGCACTGAACGTCCTTTCAGAAAGCACGCTGGATGAAGGGCAACCTAGTAGCTGCATAGCATATTGGCTAAGTTCTGGCCAGTGATCCAATCTCAACACCCAGTAAGCCAGTGGATCATCTGCTGGAAAGGTATCCAGGTCTGCCCTTGCTTCTAGGTGGTCCTGCACCATATGGTGAAGACACTGGCAATGGGTGCCTACATTTGACGTCCCTGGGCATCGTGGACTAAACAAATTTAAAAAGGCATCAGTCAAGTGGCCACGGCCTTCACCTCTATTCCTCTGATCATCCGCAGCCTCAGTAGCACCTGTGTCATCACTTAGTAACCTACCAGTGCCTGGAAAGGTGTTACACAAGTGTCGCTTTAGAGCGTCCTCAAGTTATTTCATCCGGTCCTCCCTCTGTGCGGGCAGGATGAGCTCTGCAACTTTACCCTTGTTTCGTGGATCAAGTAGACTTGCAAACCAGTAATGATCCCTCTCCTTGATAGCACGAATCCTGGGGTCCTTTAGCAGGCTTTGCAGGATAAGGGAGCCCATGCAGCGTAGGTTGGAGGTGGCATTAGCTTCAGAGTCTTCCTGGTCAGTGAGGAGGATGACCCCATCGTGCTCTTCCTCCTCCGAGCCACATACTAGTTCTTGGGTTTCTGGGCACACAAAACCCTCCCTTGAGGAATCCCCACCTTCAATGCCCCCACTACTTAAATGTTCTTCATCCTCCTCCTCATCCTCCTCCTGTCTGATCTGAGGAGGACCCGCTGGAATGCTGTCTGCGGAAAGACTGGGGCCTTCAGAGCTAGGGAAGGCCTCCTCTTCCTCCCGCTGCTCTGCCTCTAGTGTCACATCTATAATTCCCCACAGAGTGTGCTCCAGAAGGAACACTAAAGGAATTGTGTCACTGATGCACGCACTGTCCCTGCTCACCATCCTTGTTGCCTCCACAAATGGTGGCAGTACAGTGCATGCATCCTTGATCATCAGCCACTGCGGGGGGGGGAGAAAAGGTTGACCTGAACCTGTCCTTGTGCCATACTCACACAGGTACTCATTGATGGCCCTCTGCTGCTTGTGCAGACGCTGCAGCATTGCTAATGTCGAGTTCCACTTGGTGGGCATGTCACAGATCAGACGGTTTGTGGGAAGGTGGAATTCTCTTTGAATTTCTGCCAGGCGAAAACCTGCTGGGAATGACCGTCTGAAGTGGATGCAGACTTTTCTGGCCTGGCTGAGAAGCTCTGCCAGCCCTGGGTACCTGGTTAGGAAACACTGTACCGCCAGATTTAGGACGTGTGCTAGGCATGGTACATGCCTCAACTTACCCAGGCGTAGGGCGGAGAGAAGGTTGCTGCCATTATCACAGACGACCATTCCCATCTGAAGCTGGCGTGGTGTTAACCATCTCTGCACCTGCCCCTGCAGAGCTGACAGAATTTCTGGCCCGGTGTGGCTCCTGTCCCCTAAACAAACCAGCTCAAGCACAGTATGGCATATTTTTGCTTGAGCCATTGCATAGCCCCTGCCATTTAAACTCGGTTTAACTGCCACTTCGCCAGAGACAGAGAAGGTGGAGGAGGAGGAGGAAGAGGGAGAGGTGGTGTTGGTGGAGCAGACAGACCTCATACAAGCAGCTTTCTGGAGGCGTTTTGGATGAACAAGCTCCAGCATAGAGCCCCATCTTGGATCCCTCCCAGCTGCAATCAGAGTTACCCAGTGTGCCGTGAAGGAAATGTAACGGCCCTGTCCATGCTTGCTGGACCACGTGTCTAAAGTCACATGCACCTTGCTGCTGACTGCCTTTCCCAATGACTCGATAACATTGTATTCCACGTGTTGGTATAGTGCGGGAATGGCCTTCCGTGAAAAGTAATGGCGTTTCGAACATGCCACTGTGGTACAGCACATTCAGCAAATTCACGGAAGGGAGCAGAGTCCACCAGTTGGAAAGGCAGCAGCTGCAATGCGAGTAATTTTGCTAAGCTGGCATTTAGACGCTGTGCTTGGGGATGGTTGGGACAATATTTTTTTTTACGCTGCAGCAGCTGGGGCGACGTAATCTGACTGCGTAAATCTTCGGCTGATGGGATGCTGTCACATTGTGAGGAAGGACCTGGTACATCCATTACTGTAGCATCATCCCTGTCAGTGGAGGTTGGAGTCAATGACATGGCAGGACATATAGTGGGGGTAGAGACAGGTGAGGAGGACCTACGCAAAGTTTTGTGCCAAAAGGGATGTGTGGCAGGTGGTCATATGTCGCCTCAAGCACGTGGTACCCAAGCGTCCGGTGTCTTTCCCACGCTTGAGCCTCATCTGACATAGATTACAAATCGCAACGGTGGGGTCTGCTGCATATTTCTTAAAGAACTCCCAGACAGAAGAGTTCATGGATGTGTGCTTTGAGACAACACCGTTCTGCACCTGAGTAGCTCTGACATCTAATGCCTGGGACTGGCTACTGCTACGGTTGGTCATAGAGGACGTTGTGCTTCGTGTTTGTTGTGCCTCCTCCTCCTCACTTGACTCCTCTGTTCGATCAGGCACCCAGGTGGAGTCAGTGACCTCATCATCATTGTCATTACCCCCTATCTCCTCGTCGCTGGAGCCAACTTGGCAGTATGCTGCAAATGCTGGGGCAACATGAGTGCCAGTTATTTGTGTGTCACTGGCACCCCGTTCCTCTAGGTTGATTATATTCCCTTCCTCAACCTCAGAGATTGAGTCAGAGCACTGTAGTTGCTGCGTATCCTCAAGCAGCATGTCACTGTCAATGTAGTCAAACAATTCAGTTGACTCCTCTGTTTGTGATAGTGAGGCTACGGCAAAAGTAGCAGTGGACATGGAGGCTTCATTAGATGCTTTGGCAGCTGAGGTGGACTGTAAAGCAATACAAGCCTGGCTGGCAGAGGACTCGGAGGATGAGGATGGCCTGGTTAGCCAATCTACCAAATCCTCTGTATTTTGCTGCTGCTTAAGACGGCCAGCACCAGTTAGAAAGGACAAGCGTGCCCCTGCAGAGGATGCACCACGTCCACGACGACCAGAGGCACAGCCTCCCGACACAGAGGCTGCTTGCCCTCTTATCTGTGGCTGGGAGCGTCTGCCTGTCCTTTTTGGTCTTTCTGACATGGTGAGTGATATATAGATTAAATATATACAGAACTCTGATTCAACTGTGTTATCTAGATTAAAGATTTCCAGAACTCTGGTATAACTCAGTGAGACACCCTGATAGCTGGCAGCCAGTGACAAGTCACAGATTACAATTCGCAGAAATCTGCTAGAAGTATGTGGGACCCCCTGATAGCTGGCAGTGAGAAGACACAGATTACAATTCCCAGAAACCTCCTTTAAGTCAGTGAGACACCCTGATGGGTGGCAGTGACAAGACTCAGATTACCACAATTCCCAGATAATTTGTAGAAGTTACTGACCCCCCAAAATACTTGGTGGCAGCCAGTGAGAACACACGGATTATAACAATTCTCAAATATTTTTTAGAAATTACTGACCCCCCAAAATACTTGGTGGCAACCAGTGAGAACACACGGATTATAACAATTCTCAAATATTTTGTAGAAATTACTGCCCCCCCCGAAATACTGGGTGGCAGTGAGAACACACGGATTAGAACAATTCCCAAATATTTTGTAGAAATTACTGACCCCCCAAAATACTGCGTGGCAGTGAGAACACACGGATTATAACAATTCCCAAATATTTTGTAGAAATTACTGACCCCCCAAAATACTGGGTGGCAGTGACAAGACACAGATTAGAACAATTCCCAGATATTTTGTAGAAATGAGACCCCCCCCCCCCGCAGTAGCTGGTGGCAGACTGGCAGTGAGAACACACACTAACACAAGAACACTCTCTTCTCAAATCTCTTCTCAAACACGTGCTGAAGCATTGTGTGAAGCCTTATATAGTGTGCTGTGGGACTTAGCTCTGTGAGCACATGATTCTCTGTGCCATGATTGGCATAGTCTTGAACCTGTCTTGCACCTGACCTGTGGTCAGGTGCAAGGCTGTAGCCAATTACAAGCTTCAGGCCAGTGGAAAAGTGCATTGTGGTCCATTGTGGTGCATTGTGGGTGAACATGCTGCGAACATGCGGAAATGTTCGCGAACATGCGAACAGGCGATGTTCAAATCAAACTCCGAGCCGATCGAACTGAACAGCTCATCCCTATTGGAGATATGCAGAACTCTGATTCAACTCTGATATATACTGTAGATTGGAGATTTGCAGAACTCTGATTCAACTGTGTTATCTAGATTAAAGATATTCATAACTCTGCTATAAGTCAGCGATTTCACTGATATTTTCCCTGCAAGGCTGCCAATGTCCTCTACTCTCTCTCTCTGATTCACTTCCTCTCCTGCAGGCTGCAACATCCTGATAGCTGGCAACACCCAGATTCAACTCTGAATAGATAAAGATACAGATGAACTCTGATTCAACTGTGGTATGATATTTCACAGCTAGGCTGCCAGTTTCCTGCTATTTGCCACTGCCAGCTTGTCCCTGAAAATCCAACAATCTCCTCTACTCTGATTCACTCCTGCAACACACACGCTAGGGCTGCAGGGAAGCCTTGTATAGTGTGCTGCCGGACATAGCTCTGTGAGCCCATGATTGGGAAAATTTGCCCAATCAGGACTCTGAGCCCTGACTGTCATAGTCTTGCACCTGTCTTGCACCTGACTTGTGGTCAGGTGCAAGGCTGTAGCCAATTACAAGCTTCAGGCCAGGGCACAGTGAATCGTGGTCCATTGTGGGCGAACACCCGGAAATGTTCGCTGTTCGGTGAACGGTCGATAGGCCAATGTTCGATGCAAACTCATGTTCGCATCGAACCGGCAGCCCATCCCTAAAGAGGAGGCGGTTGGAGCCACGGTCCCCGCCGCAGGATCGAAGGTGAGTATTTGATTAATTTGGTTGGGTTTCTGCTGGTGCTGACGGATTCTGCAGTAGCGGAATCCGTTAGCGCAAAGTCCAGGCTGTGGTTAACTTTCGTGTAACCACAGCCGGACGGTAATTAGCATTGGTATATTGTAATACTAACGCTAATTAACTCTTTGCGCTCACCATGTTAAGCATAGGGAGCGCAAAATACAGCAACCTCGCACTGAAAAGCGCAAGATTCCAATCGCCAACGTATTTTTTAACCCATTAGCGTTTGAATTGTAATATGGGTGGCCCGCGCTATGGCCACCAGGGCTAACGTTAACGTTCACTCAGGTGAGCGTTAACGTTAGTGTGAAGAATGTAATGGTGCCCATAGACTGTAGCCCACTAGCCGCAGCCTTACCTGTCTTGTTTTTTCTTGTATACAGTGTTCCTGTATGACGCAAGTCACTTTGGACTTGGGGTGCATGGACATGGAGATGTGTTTGGGAGTTGCAAGCCTGAGGTTCTTTAATTTCTTGCGATCTCTTGTGTGCAGAATGTTGGTATAATCTGTGATTATGCAAGAATACTATTGTCTGGTTCATGTGTATCCTGTTATCTGTTGTTGAGGATTAACCTACCAGCCTACCATTGTCTCAGGAATGTGTTTGTCTCTTTATATTTGAATAGTTTGTAAATCTGCTGTCTGTTATCATCCTGATTACCAATTCTCCTGCCTTGTTTGAAATGTTACATAATGTTTAATTTCACTGTAAGTAATCTAATTAGGTCACATTCCAAGAAGCAAATGTGCCCCATTATCTGTTTCCGCAGTTTCTAGGGGGGATTTGTATATAAATGACTCATGTGTGACGGTATAAATATGTGTATGCCCCTGATTAAGAGAGTTCCATTCTAATCTTGAAAGACCTCAGATCTACAGCTTTCTTATTTCTGGGGGATGCAAGCAGGCTCTCTATATGTCCCGGTCCTTAAGCTTCATTTGAGAACTGGAGGAAGGCACAGGAGTCTTCCAGGGTAGAACACGGGGGGTCCTGCAAGGAAGCAGCATTGGCAGATGTGACACTGTTGGGGTACAAAGATCTGTCTTATCCTTTTTCACCATTCCTGTAATTCTGCTTGCTCACCCCCAGACTTGGTATACTATATTCCTACTGAACTTTGGGTCCCACCATGGTTTATGATGGGTGCCACCCTAACAGATACATAGAAATATACAGCACTCCCTCAAGTTCTGGCTGAGGATTGTGATGAAGGGAAAGCTGCTGCGGATCTGCTTGACTGGAAAGAAGGGAAGGACATTGTAACAGGTTTGGGTCTGGTCCACAAGCCATAGACCAGTCAACCTCAGATACTGTTACAATCTGGTTGCGAAAAACAAGCAGAGATACTGTCAGGTTGGGAGTGCAGCAGGTGATGTAGTGAGCCCAAGGATGCAGTGATCTTAGGAGTCACACAGGTTACAGGGCACAAAAGGTTTATTTGTCAATAGACAAAACAAGAAGCAAACTGAATATATATTGAGGAGATAGGGGGCGTAAGACACAGCACAGCACAATAACTAAGAAGTAGAGAAGGAGATCCAGGAAAAGGGTTTAACTGAGACAACTGAGAGTAGTGGGAGTTGCAATTGAGGAAGTCAGGAACTAATATAGAGAAACTAAAAGCACACAAGGAAGAGAAGAGTACTATGAAGGCGAGACAGAAGAATATGAGACACTGGGAGAACCAATAGCACATAAAAAGGGGTGACTGAGAGTGAAGGAACAGAACACAGAAATAACAGAAGTAAATATGAAACAGAATATCAGGCAGGCAGGGAACAGTCTGTAAAGGCTAGTTCCAGGGTTCCACTTGGGAGCAGAAATCCACTTGGGAGCAGGGTTCCACTTGGGAGCAGGGTTCCACTTGGGAGCGGGGTTCCACTTGGGAGCGGGGTCCCGCTTGGGAGTGGAGGATGCTTGGGAGCGGGGTCCCACTTGGGAGCGGAGGATGCTTGAGAGCGGGGTTCCACTTGGGAACGGAGGATGCTTGGGAGCGGGGTTCCGCTTGGGAGCGGGGTTCCACTTGGGAGCGGGGTTCCACTTAACTGTACACACCAGGAGCTTGACAGGATCGCAGGAGGGTTTTGCTTCAGGAACAGGACTGGTTGTTTGCACTTCCAGAACACTAATGTTGAAGCCCTGATGGAAGGGTGGATCCCTCTTTTGTGCATGCTTCATTAGGAGGTATTGAGAACACCTGAAGGCACCACAGCAGGAGCCTGAACATCCAGGTAGAGGATCCTGTAAACTGAATATAGCATAAGCACTTAATGAACAAACAGGCCCAGGGTAGAAAGGGGTTGCCAGGGGTTTGGTGCGGGCATGATCCTGCCGGAGTCTGATTCCTGACAGATTCAGAGGAACTAAGAACAGAAGGCAGTGATTGGCGGGACACCTGTAGCGCTGTGTTTAATTCCTTATTGTGGCAGTACCTATTTTTGGCCACCGGAGGGAGACAAGCGCAATGTGAGACACTGAATATTACATTGGGACTACATTTCCCGGCATGCTTTGGGAACGGACACAGGAAGTGGGTGAGACACAGGGACTTACATCCTGAGCCTCCTGGGGAGAGCTGGCAGAGCGCGCCAGGGAGTGAGAGAGACAAGACACAGTGCTGCAGAACGAAACAGTGACCAGGCCGGAGCGCAGGTACGGCCTGACAGAGTTACAGATCGGGTTGCTCAGCCTTACCAAAGGGAGACCCAGTGATCCACAAGATTACCCAAGCTGCTATTGCGGAAGCCAGAGGACCCCGAGTTAGGAGTACCGCAGGTCGATCGGACTGGGAGAGCAGGCGGTAAGCTGGACAAGTCGTGGCAGGAGCAGAAAGCCAGACAGCGGATGCAGAAGCCAGGAGAACCCCAGTCAATATCGAGCGGAGAGACGTCCTGGGTCAAGCAGAGCCTCAAGTATCTGGCAGATGGGTGAGAGGCCTTCTAGGCCGTTGTAAAACCAAGAAAGCACGCTGCTGTTTGTTTCCAAAACCCACAGGGCCCCAACTTGACTAGTCGAAGATACCTCTTAAGAAATTCACTGGCCAGTTGAATAGTGTACCCGGGTACCATAACACACACACACACACTTACATTCCGGGACACAACCTGTGCGGGACTCACTCCCCAATGAAAAAGGGGTTAAAGATAATTTTCCATTTATTTTCCGCTGCGCGTTTCTCGAATTACGAAACCTTGTATTTCTTTTCCGCTGCGCGTTTCCTCAAAATACGAAGCATCGTATTTCTTTTCCGCTGCGCGTTTCCCGCATTACGAAGTACTGTAAATATATCTACGAACACCGTGTTATTCATTATATGCCATTTATTCTAGTAAACTATATAATTTATAAAATCCACAACGGTGCTGGAGTATATTTATTCCCTAGTGCGGGGAGACTGACCCGAGGTTCAATTTCAGCGACTCCTCCGGGAGTGAGCGCTACACACCATATAAAAATGGAGAGCAACTTCACTAGGAGAGTGAAAGAACGTCTCAAAAGGTATGGGCTTACTCTCATGCTATTATCACAGAGGTGATGGCGGCAGAAGTCACCAAATTACAAAGAGAGAAGAGAAATCTGGACCATCAAATCTGAATGGTGGAGATGGAAAAGACAATCCGGACGATGGAGATGGAACATCAAATCCAGATGCTGGAGTTTGAGCAGAGAGCAAAAGAACCTCTATCCTAATGGAGTTATGATGGCATCAGGATCCTTTTGATGCAGGAAGAGGAGAAGCAGCAGCAATGCTGTGCCGCCGATGAACTGAATGGGGAGATCAGCCTTGATGCCTAAGGGAATGGAGACAGTAACCTGAAGCTCCCACTGGTATGCTCTACAGACTGGAATACCCGGAAAGAGGAGAGGGAGCTGCAACTAACAGCATCTGTGGCAGTGGAACCATCTGCAGTGAGCACAGATAGACTTTGTTCAAAACAGCCATGGGAGGTTTTTGGAACTGCTGCAGGCACTTGTCAGGAATCAACCACAAAAAGCTGTTTTCGACGATAATAGGTATAGGAGGAACCACTGTGTAGCAATCTTGCCTGTACGTAGCGAGTATCAGAGTCAGGAGGAATAATATGTATATAACGCTACCTGTCTGCTGGTACCAGTGGCGTCAGGTTCGTAGTAATTCAGGTGGTTGATAGTTCTTTCGAAGAATGTACTGTACGTCTAGATGCAATTATATATGTATATCGTTGATAGATTCGTTAGAGTAGTAGATATTAATAGCATAGGTCATAGGCAGGCAGAGTTCGGTACCGTATCGTTTTATCCAAGCAAAAGGTCGTGGGCAGGTAGAGTTCGGTGCAGAGTCGTTGTCCAAGCAGAAGGTCGTAGGCAGGTAGAGTTCGGTGCAGAGTCGTTGTCCAAGCAGAAGGTCGTAGGCAGGTAGAGTTCGGTGCAGAGTCGTTGTCCAAGCAGAAGGTCGTAGGCAGGTAGAGTTCGGTGCAGAGTCGTTGTCCAAGCAGAAGGTCGTAAGCCAAGGGAGTCAATCAGAGTTTCAAAGAAGCTTAGGGGAAAGGAGGTAATTAGCTCAGTGTATATGCAAAATATTAGAGCCTCGACTTACCCCACTGATGTCTCCTTTATAGGGTGTCTCATTTAGGCAGCCGGGGATAGCGCTGACGTCATCCGTCTGCGCCGGCATCTCTCCATGCCCATAAGGCCGCTCGGGACCATGCGCATGTGCGGAAGGTCTTCTCCGGCAGTGTAGGAGGCTCCGGCCTGCGCGCCGCCACGAGGCAGCACAAACGCCTCGCCATGCCGCACAGTCACCTCTCGGGGACCCGCAGGAGGCGCCGCTACAGGGCTAAATGCCGGTAAGGGAGGAATCCTGACATAACCCCCTCACAAGGCGACCACTCCGTGGGCGATCAGGATGAGCCGCATGAAAACGGCGCACCAGGGACGGAGCATCGACATCCAATGCTGATATCCAAGAGTCATCGACGGGATCATAACCCTTCCAACGGATGAGATACTGAAGCTTTTTACGATGTATACGAGAGTCCATAATCTTTGATACTTCGTAAACTTCGTTATCACGGGCGCTTATCGGGCCCGGAGGAGGGAGAGTACGATGAATGAAAGGATCTGTAGTCTGAGGTTTAATCAAGGAGACGTGGAATACGGGATGAATTTTCAGAGAGGCCGGTAGTCGTAGGCGAACCGTCGTAGGAGAGAGGACAGTCTCTATCACATAAGGCCCAAGAAATCGGGGGCCCAATTTCTTCGAAGGACAGTTCAATTTAATGTATCGGGTAGATAACCACACTCGGTGACCTTCTTCGTATAACGGAGCAGGTGTTCTTTTACGATCAGCATATATTTTGCATCTCCATTGGGCTCTCTGCAGCATTCTCTTAACTTTATTCGTGATTTCGGAAATGGACTGCAATCTGTCATTTACTGCAGGACAGGGGGTATAGAGCGAAGAACCTGGTAACATTGAGGGGTGTCTTCCGGTATTGATAAAAAAAGGGGTCATAGACGTCGATTTATGGATCTGGTTATTGTAGACGAATTCGGCTATGGGTAGAAGATCATTCCAGTCGGATTGTAGGTAGGTCACGAAACAGCGGAGGTATTGTTCTATGGTAGCGTTAGTACGTTCCGTTTGTCCATTAGCCTGGGGGTGATAGGCGGTAGACAAGGACCGTTTTATGTGTAGACCTTTACAGAATTCCAGCCAAAACTTAGCAGTAAATTGGGTACCTCTATCTGTTACTATGGTTTCGGGTAAGCCGTGTAGACGAAATATCTCTTTAATGAAGATCGTAGCAGTATCTTTAGCGGAAGGGATGGTTTTAGTGGCTATGAAATGACTCATCTTGGAGAAGCGATCTACTACTACTAGTATGGTCGTATATCCGTTAGATGGTGGGAGGTCTACTATGAAATCCATAGAAATATCTTGCCAAGGGGCTTCTGGTATTTTAAGCGGTTGTAATAGACCCTGCGGCTTCTTTTTATCATCTTTGGATCTTATACATATTGTACAATGAGTAACGTACTCTTCTATATCTCTCGATATTCCAGGCCACCAAAATAAACGTGCTATACTTTCCTTCGTTTTGTATACTCCGGCGTGACCTCCTAGGGGCGAATCATGGAAATAGTTTAATATACTATTCTTTGCTTCGGGGGGAACGTATATTTTCTCCTTTCTATAGAACAATCCATTTTTTGGTTGTAGTGGAGTCGTCTGGTCGTTTGTTTTAGAATATTTTCTAATAATGTCCCATAATGATAATGTTGTATTGAGAAAACAGTTCCTCGGTAATACGTAAGGTGTTTCGGATTTCTGTCTGGATTCTATGCTTCTGGATAGGGCGTCAGCTTTACCATTCCTTTTTCCCGGTCTATACGTTATATTAAAGACGAATCTAGAAAAGAAAAGAGCCCATCTCGCTTGCCTAGGCTTCAGCCTCTTTGCTTGTCTTAGATACTCTAGATTTTTGTGATCGGTATATATCGTTATAGGGTGGATTGTGCCTTCAAGGAGATGGCGCCATTCTTCGAGGGCAGCTTTTATTGCGAGGAGTTCTTTGTCCCCAATGTCGTAGTTGATTTCAGCTGGGGTTAAGGTTCTTGAATAGAAGGCGATAGGATGCAGATTCTGCTTTTCTCCTTGTACTTGCGATAGTATAGCGCCAAGGGCGGTGTCCGATGCATCAGTTTCGAGGATGAAGGGTTTCATGGTATCTGGCATGCTTAGTATGGGGGCTGTAGAGAATAAATGTTTTAGATAACAGAAGGCGTCATTAGCGGTTACCGACCATTTAAACGGTATGGATTGTTTGGTTAGATATGTCAACGGTTTAATTATCCTGGAGAAATCTTTGATAAATTTTCTATAAAAATTACAAAAACCAATAAAACATTGTATCCCTTTTTTATTTGCGGGAGTGGGCCAAGATTGTATCGCTTCGATTTTAGAGGGATCCATCCTTATATTATTAGGCTCTATCACGAATCCAAGAAACTCCAAGGTGGTTACATTAAATAGGCATTTTTCAAGCTTGGCATATAATCTGTGTTGTCTTAATCGTAATAGAACATTTCTCACATGTCGTGTATGATCTTCTTGGTTATCGGAGTATATTAATATATCATCTAAGTACACTATTACATACTGGTCTAGTATATTTTTTAGGATATCGTTTAGAAAGTATTGGAAGGTTGCAGGTGCGTTGCAGAGCCCATAGGGCATGACTAAGTACTCATAGTGTCCATACCTCGATCTGAAGGCAGTCTTCCATTCGTCCCCTTTTTTGATTCTCACTAGATTGTATGCTCCGCGTAAATCCAGTTTTGTAAATATTTTAGCCGTCTTTAGTCTATCCATCAACTCGGTTATGAGCGGTAGCGGGTATCTGTTTTTGATAGTAATCGCATTCATTGCTCTGTAATCGATGCAGGGGCGTAGTCCTCCGTCCTTTTTTCCTACAAAAAATATCGCTGCCCCAGCGGGAGAAGTTGAGGGTCTTATAAAACCTTTGCTTAGATTTTCATCTATGTATTCTCTCAAAACTTTCAATTCAGGTTCGGATAGAGGATACACTCTGCCGAAAGGAATCATAGCACCAGGAATGATATCGATCGGACAATCATAATAACGGTGAGGAGGGAGCGTATCAGCCCCTTTTTTCTCGAATATATCATAGAGATCGGCATAGGCCTCTGGTAATATAGGTATCATACTATTGTTAAGTATAAATTTCTGCGGATGTATACATTTGGTTATGCAATGTGCTGAAGAATAGGTCAATGTAGCTTTTATCCAGTCTATACTAGGATTATGAAGTCGTAACCAGTCGATACCGAGAATCACAGGAAAAATGGGGGTTTTGACTATATCAAATATTATCTCTTCATGATGTCTTACTCCTGTGTTCATGGTAATGATTTCTGTCTCTTGTGTCACGAGTCCGGAACTAATGAGGGTACCGTCCAATAATGAGACAGAAAAGGGATAGCGTTTCTTTCTATACGGAATTTTCAGCCTCCGTACTAGTGATATATCAATAAAATTCTGACTAGCTCCTGAATCAATCAACGCAGTCAGGTCCGCCATGTGATCCTGCCACTGTAACGATATATTAATAGTAAGATGTTCACCCGATGTACCAAGTACACAGTTATTCATAAGACATTTTACAGGAGTCATAGGCTTACCGGTGAGGTTCCGCGGTTTCAGTCTACATTCACGGAGTTGATGGCCGGCTCTCCCGCAATACATGCAGAGGCCCAAGGATCTTCTCCTGTCGCGTTCTCTTTCGTCTAATCGCCCCCTAGCTGCTCCTACCTGCATCGGCTCTGATTCCGGGGGAGGTAAAGCAGGAAACGGTAGAGAAGCGGGAGGGGCGTTCCTCCGTTGAGGTGTAGAAACGGCGGCTCTTTCCACCCGTCTTTCTCTTAGTCGCCGGTCTATGCGTATGCACAGTCTCATGGTGTCTTCGAGACCATTAGGGGTGCCTGTACGGGCAAGTTCGTCCTTTAGAGCTTCTGATAATCCAAGTTTGAAATGGGTTAATAACGCGGGTTCATTCCAGTCGGATTCTAAGGCGAGGTGACGAAACTCTGTTATGTAGTCCTCTACATCAGAACGACCTTGACGTAAGGACATCAGAGCATGTGCTGCATTACTAGCACGGTGGTGATCATCGTATAACTCCTCCATAGCGCCAAAAAACGTGTTCCATTCGTTGAGTATCGGGTTATTGGTATGTAATAAGTGATGAGCCCAGGTCTGAGGTTTACCTCTTAGTAAAGAAATCACCAAGCGTACTCGCGTAAAGTCATTATTATATACATGAGGTTGTAAGGAGAAGAGTACTTGACAAGAGGTGATAAAACTCCGGAACTGGCGTCTGTTCCCGTCATAAGTCTCTGGTGGAGAGGTATGTATATCCGGGGCATAGATGGGTTCTGCCCGGTAGGGAGGAGGTTCAGGCATCGCACCAAGTTGTACCGGATTTACATGGACTACTTGTTCTAGACGGTTCTGATTGTTCTGTAATACACCCTGGGCGTCTCTTACGTCTTGCACAGTTTGGGCTAAAGCAGCCAATTGTTGGGTAAGTGCATTCAGGGTATCGGCAAGATTCGCTGGTTCCATTATATGGCTCTAATATTATGTCAGGAATCAACCACAAAAAGCTGTTTTCGACGATAATAGGTATAGGAGGAACCACTGTGTAGCAATCTTGCCTGTACGTAGCGAGTATCAGAGTCAGGAGGAATAATATGTATATAACGCTACCTGTCTGCTGGTACCAGTGGCGTCAGGTTCGTAGTAATTCAGGTGGTTGATAGTTCTTTCGAAGAATGTACTGTACGTCTAGATGCAATTATATATGTATATCGTTGATAGATTCGTTAGAGTAGTAGATATTAATAGCATAGGTCATAGGCAGGCAGAGTTCGGTACCGTATCGTTTTATCCAAGCAAAAGGTCGTGGGCAGGTAGAGTTCGGTGCAGAGTCGTTGTCCAAGCAGAAGGTCGTAGGCAGGTAGAGTTCGGTGCAGAGTCGTTGTCCAAGCAGAAGGTCGTAGGCAGGTAGAGTTCGGTGCAGAGTCGTTGTCCAAGCAGAAGGTCGTAAGCCAAGGGAGTCAATCAGAGTTTCAAAGAAGCTTAGGGGAAAGGAGGTAATTAGCTCAGTGTATATGCAAAATATTAGAGCCTCGACTTACCCCACTGATGTCTCCTTTATAGGGTGTCTCATTTAGGCAGCCGGGGATAGCGCTGACGTCATCCGTCTGCGCCGGCATCTCTCCATGCCCATAAGGCCGCTCGGGACCATGCGCATGTGCGGAAGGTCTTCTCCGGCAGTGTAGGAGGCTCCGGCCTGCGCGCCGCCACGAGGCAGCACAAACGCCTCGCCATGCCGCACAGTCACCTCTCGGGGACCCGCAGGAGGCGCCGCTACAGGGCTAATACTGCCGGTAAGGGAGGAATCCTGACAGCACTGAAATGTCCCAGCTGGAAGTCAAGATCCAGGGAGACAGCGCTGTTGACTTGTCCACTCTCCAGCAGGCGTGCACTATTCTGGAGCCATTCCAGCAAAATACCCCAGTCCCAGAGGAAGGTTTTGGCGCAGCTTCTTTGGAATCAGTTCAATGTTCTGGGAAGCCGAAGTGTGTGAGCCCTCCACATTACAGAGAGATGTACAGGAGGCTTGCACTGTACCAGACACTATCCCACAGCAGGTCAAAATCCTGGGTGAAGGCTTGACTGCTGCAACTCCCCAGCCACAGTGCAATGTTCGAGGAGACTGTGTGCTTGGCATGTCTTCCCCATCGCGGATAGAGATGCAGGGGCAGAGGAACATATTGATCGAAGGTTCAAACTCTGAATCCCCATAGCTGGAGAGAGAGGTCCATGGAGTTGTTTCCGGCAGTGAATCAACACAGTGGCAGATCACTGTCCAAGCCAGGCCACAGTTTCAGCTGCAAAGGGAGGTTCCGGCACCTCAAATCCCATTCTGACTTTGGAGCCTCATGCAGTCTTTACATCTTTCCAGTGGTCTATTTCAGGAAAGGATGCTATTTTTTTTGCTACAGAGTGGGTTTGAGATTTGGTGGGCAGAACTCAGTTTATGTCGGATCCTGCAAGATCAATTGGAAGCTGAGTTTTTTATAAGACTGGTGAGCTGACTAACTCTGATACATCTTTGTGCCCTCACCCTCCTTTGCACCCTTTCTCACAGTATACACTGCCTCAGGGCCTGTTGGAGAAGTGTGGATGCTGGCCTCCTGCCAAGGGGCTGCAGATCAATGTCACAAAGCCAACTTAAAAGACAGTGGGCATGTAGGATTAATGTTCTTAAATGTAGCGCTTTTGCACCGCTGCGAGTATCACATCCTGGAGTAGATAGGTCCCAGTTTCCCTCCGCGACTCCCTATTTGTGGCCAGTCTCACTCTGCTCATGGTCAGGACAAGCAGCGAATCTGGCCACCATTCTCATTGCGGGTTGAGAGACGCATATCGGATATATGGGGGTTAGGGGTGTTAAATGATTCTGCAAATGCAGAATCAGTTAGCACCAGCTTTGCTGAGAGCCAGAGTGACAGCAGAGGAAGGGGCAGCTCTTTAGGCAGTACAGGGAAGATGGCACTGAAGGAGGAGGCAAATGGTATCTCCCCTCGTGTTCAGTGCTGCAATAAACAGATGTAGAACCCGCTTTGTTATTTGGATCTCATGACATGGTATCAGGAGTTCTTACCTGCGCTTTGTTATTTGGATCTCATGACATGGTATCAGGAGTTCTTACCTGCGCATCTGTTTTGATCTGTGAAAATGTCTAAGTTACCCCCCCCCCCCGGAGCTTTTTGATTTCTCCCAGCCTGCAACATGGTCTAGCTGGCGGCATAGGTTTTCATGTTCCAGGATTGCTACTAAGCTGGATAAGAAAAGCGGTGAAGTACAAGTTAATTCTCTTTTATATTCTATGGGGAAAGATGTGGAGCCTGTGTACAATATATTTACATTCTGTGATTGGGAAGAATTTAACTTTGAGATAGTCATGAATAAGCTCAGCATCCCCATTTTGTGCCCAGGAGGAGTGTGATTCATGAGAGGGTCTGCTTCCACAACCACGTCTAGCATCTACGTGATTCAGTGGAATCAGTTGTGCGTAGCTTGTATGAGTTGGGGGATTTCTGTGAGTGGTGCTGCGAAAGAAGAGCAGATCAGAGACAAAATCATCATAGGCATTGTAGACTCAGAAGTCTCGCTGAAGCTGCATCAGGAGTCTGCTAGATGAGGCTATAAGGATAGTGCGCCAAAGTGATCTAGTGAAGAAGCAAATTGCGGATAGGAGATCTGAAAGCATGGTAGAGGAGGTGCAGCAGTTCAGGAGAGCTGCAAGAGACAGAGTGTGAATGGCAGACTGCAGGCAACAGACAGGGTCAGAAGTGTTCGGATACTACAGGTTCGTTGAATGCCCTGTAACCACCCTCATGGAATGAAGATGATAGGCCCTGCTAAAGACAAAGAGGTACAGGCAGTGCAACAGAGATATTTTGAGGTGGTTTGCAAATCAGAGTCTCTTAAGGAAATAGATCTGGGCCTGGAGCTGAAGATTTTGGGCTTTTTTTGGGATTTTAATAAAATGAAAACATATTTTAGGTTATTTAATAGTGCAGATATGGGTATATCTAACCAGGCAGTTACCGTGTGAGCAAATTTCCATTCAGATATCAATCATTTACAGCGTGTAAAATAATTTTTTCACATTTTATCATCCAAACCTTTTGTGGTTATATATTCTATAGGGCATTCTTTTTTTAAAAAAAAATTAAATGGGAACCCGTTACTGCATTTTTCTGAGAAAATATGCCATTTTAACCACATTTTTTAAAAAAAGAAAGAAATATTCCTCTTGTATTTTGGAAGATGGTGTTTTACAAATAATATGACTATTAGGGATGAGCTGTTCGGTTCGATATGTTCAGAGTTCGATTCGAACATCGGCCGTTCGCGAACTTTGAACTTTTTGGGACGTTCGCCAAAAGTTCGAAAAGAGAATTCTTTTTTTTGAAAAAAGTATAAAAAGTGCTTAAAAAATATTAAAACATCTAGAAATAAAGAGACTGTTTACTGCAGAATATTATAAGCAATGGTTTATTAGATATTGAATTAAAACGTGAATATTTTTAACATTGAAGCCTATGGGATAAAACATTCTTGTTACTAAAACATCAGGCAGACACGGCCCTCTAATCAGGCACTATAAAGGGCAGCCTGCCGGGGCCTCCCAAGGTTCCCCTTGAGGAGCATGCGGCCGCTGGATGACAGAGCTGCGACTGTGTGGGCTAGCTGCCCGGGTGCATGTGGCAGAGACAGGCGGTGCAGGGAGGGAGCCACCGCACCTGCAGCCACGGCAGACCCCCCCACAACCAGGATCCAGGGAGACCCCACTGACCACCAGGCTAAAGTAAGGCGACACATTTCTAAAAAAATAAATAATTCGAGGACATTTTTAAATGTCCCCAGGAACATAAAATAAAACTTTTTTTTTCTTTCTCTACCTTGCTGAATGCATTTAATTATATATATTAGATACATTCAGTCAGGTAGAGGGGGGTGGTATGTGGGCTACGCAGGGTCTCAGGCAGTGTTTTTTTTCTGTGTGTATATTTTTAGCAAATTTATAGGGGAAGGTAAGGGCAGGTATGATATATATATATATATATATATAGATAAGATATATATCTATATTCTTATAAATATATATATATATATATATATATATATATATATATCCAGACTTGTATTACACACATTTTGGCAACTAATTCCCCCCCCCCATTTGGCTGATCCCTCCAGAATGTTGACCTCAATAGAGCAGAGAATAATATATACATTCTCTGCTGTCGGGTTCAACATTTCTTCTGGAGGGATCAGCCAAATGGGGGGGGGGGCGCATTTAGTTGAGATTGTCCACATGCCACCCCCCCATGTGCGTATGTGTATATATGGTCTGAGGTCTGTGGGTGGGTGTATACAGTTGTGTTCAAAATTATTCAACCCCCACTGAAATTGAGTGTTTTGGCCAGTTTGACATTGATTTTGATCATTCAGTCATCTTGCTTACAATTAAATCAAAGAGGCACGTGTAGGTCAGACAAATATAACATAACATTTATAATGAAATAACCACAAATGTCTTTTCTGTGCTCACATCATTATCAGTTTTATTCAACCCCCAAGTGACATTCAATCTTAGTACTTAGTACAACATCCTTTTACAGTTATAACAGCTTTTAAACGTGAAGCATAGCTTGACACAAGTGTCTTGCAGCGATCTACGGGTATCTTCGCCCATTCGTCATGGGCAAAAGCCTCCAGTTCAGTCACATTCTTAGGCTTGCGCACTGCAACTGCTTTCTTTAAGTCCCACCAGAGGTTCTCAATCGGATGTAAGTCAGGTGACTGCGATGGCCACGTCAAAATGTTCCAGCCTTTAATCTGCAACCATGCTCTAGTGGACTTGGAGGTATGCTTGGGATCATTGTCCTGTTGAAAGGTCCAACGTCTCCCAAGCCTCAGGTTTGTGACGGACTGGATCACATTGTCATCCAATATCTCCTGGTACTGAAGAGAATTCATGGTACCTTGCACACGCTGAAGCTTCCCTGTACCTGCAGAAGCAAAACAGCCCCAAAGCATGATTGACCCCCCGCCATGCTTCACAGTAGGCAAGGTGTTCTTTTCTTCATAGGCCTTGTTCTTCCTCCTCCAAACATAGCGTTGATCCATGGGCCCAAACAGTTCTAATTTTGTTTCATCAGTCCACAGAACACTATCCAAAACTTCTGTGGTTTGTCCACATGACTTTTGGCATACTGCAGTCGACTCTTCTTATTCTTTGGAGACAGCAAGGGGGTGTGCCTGGGAGTTCTGGCATGGAGGCCTTCATTACGTAGTGTGCGCTGTCTTGTCTGAGCTGAAAATTCAGTACCCACATCTGACAAATCTTTTCTCAGTTCCTCAGCAGTCACACGGGGACTTTTCTCCACTCTACGCTTCAGGTAGCGCACAGCAGTCGAAGTCAGCATCTTCTTTCTGCCACGACCAGGTAGCGTTTCAACAGTGCCCTTTGCCTTGAATTTGTGAATGATGCTTCCTATGGTCTCTCTTGGTATGTTTAACATCTTTGCAATCTTCTTATAGCCATTGCCCTTCCTGTGAAGAGTAATCACCTCTTCTCTTGTTTTCCTGGACCATTCTCTTGACTTCACCATGTTTGTAACCACATCAGTAGATGTCTAGAAGGAGCTGAGTATCACAGTCATTTTAAAGCTGCCTAATTGGTGCTGATTATGCTTTATTGCTGCTCCGTGACATCCACAGGTGTTTTCAATACCTGATTGAAAACACTTGAATGAACCTCTGTTCTTCAGAGTGGTAGTCTTTAAGGGGTTGAATAATTGTGTCAATGAAGAATTCACAAAAGAAACTTTTACTACTGTATTACAAAACCAATTGATGTCATTTTAGTTGCATATGGTTCTTTAAAAAGTCCTTGTAGGATTTCATTCTGAATACAATTACAAATGTACACTAAATTCCCTAAAACCCTTTACAGCATTGGGGGTTGAATAATTTCGAACACAACTGTATATATATCTGCGTGTTGATATATATGTATATATAGGTCTGCATGTTGATATATACGTTTATGTCTGTGTGTGGTATCAATGCATCCCTACTCTCTACACAGTGTTCCGTGTCCCTATAGTATATATGATCAGGGGTTGTCTCTTTTTTATATTTTTATACTATTCATATTAAATTAACACTAGTTTTTGATGTATTTTATTCAGTAGAAACTCTTTTTGCCTATATAACATGTGCTTTGTTAAAATAAAACGTTTTTGTGTGTACATTTTAATTTAGTTAGTGGATTCCTGTCCAGTGCGGTGAGAAGCAAACGTAATGCAGTGTAGACACGCTGCGAGGCGGAGCGGAGTGAAGTCAAGCCTGCAAAATGTTTGCTTCTCTTCGCTTCGCTACTCTGTGCGTCGCTACACGCTCAGTGTGTCTCAGCCTTTATTCCCACATCGCTAGCTTACCAAATCAGTTTGTATACTTGTTACTGACCCTGCTTGTTCTGAGGACCCGATCTGTTGCCGACTTTGCCTGACATTTGACTATTCTCTCTGTGTATTCCCTGCCTGTTCTGTTTGCCCTGTTTCTACTGGTGTGCGCCGATTCTCACCATATACAGTAGTGCAGTAAAGTAGTGCAGTAGTGCCTAAACATTGCTCACCCGGTTTTGTTATAGCTGCTGATGTAACTGAATAGATCATGGATCTCTTCTGCATTACCAAAACCTCCACCACTGCACTCTTCCACAATATCTCAGAGGGGTACGGTGTGAAGGCACTTGCTGCCACCAAAGGCACAATATTTGGGTGCACTGCCACTGACGCCTATACCAGATTCATATCATTTTAATATTGGACCCCAGGGTCCACCGCTGCACTCTTCCACAATACCACATAGGGGTTACGGTGTAAAGGCACTTGCTGCCACCAAAGGCACAATATTTGGGTGCACTGCCGCCTGTACCAGATTCATATCATTTTAATATTTGACCGCAGGGTCCAACCCTGCACTCTTCCACAATACCACAGAGGGGTTACGGTGTGACGGCACTGTTGCCGACACTAAAGGCCCAATTTTAAAGCACCTATTGTTACTTTCAACCAAAGCCTGCATAAGTTTCACCATAACTTAGCCAAAAAATTACTAAACTTGTTTTGCGTGTCCTAAAACATCTCCTCTTTTCATACAGGCTGCCGCCCCAAGCAGTTGTTTATTAGTAGATTAAAGGAAAACTATTTCCCGTCATTTGAAATGTCACTTTTTTCTTTTTAAATGTTTCTATACATCCTACAAATCTGCCACTATACGGGCAGGTTATGGGGACCTCCTAGGCATGATATTTGAAGGAATTTTTTGCTTTTATTCTTAACCTTTATTTCATGGAAAACTCACTGTTCCTTTAAAAATGTTTTTTTTAAAACTTTTTGTCCTTGTTTCCTGTCTCCCAGGGCACTACCCGGACGCCCATACACCTTTTATGGCAAATATCTTGCATATATGCCCTCTTGGAGGGCACTCTAAAAATCGAACTTTCGAGTCCCATTGACTTGCATTGAGTTCGGTTCGTGTTCGGGTTCGAACTCGAACTTTTGAAATTGTTCGAGTGCGAACCGAACACGGGGGTGTTCGGCTCATCACTAATGACTATGTATAAAACACTGATGTTGTTCCCAGCGTGGAAAAAGGGAAGGTGAGTAATGGAAGTGGTATTGCTCATTTTATACGTGACAAGTGGACAATGCCACCGCTTTTTGAACTAAAAATAAGTATATAAATGGAGAAAAAAATATCTGTTTTTGTTTCTTCTTTTAGATTTTACATGGTCACATTTGGTATTAATGCAAAGGCCAGACTCTGACCTTTCCAATGACGCCTCACTTGACCTTGTGAGGTGTAAAGATTAGTGACGCAGGGTTTCAAAGTCCCACCCAGTGCACCCTTCGCTGCAGTGCGGCGGTTTAGGTTTTTGATGTAACAATTCATAATAACGGATCATGCCATCGCCTCCACACTTGAGTTAGTGACCGGGCGGTTTTACACAAATCCGTCCTTTAGTGACCGCTGCTGTTTTTACGTTTCTGCACTGTTTGTGTTTAGGTCAAATTTTCCTCTTACTCGTTTATGCAACCCACACGTATTTTACACTGTTTTTCTCATCATTAAATGGACATTCTAAAGATACCATTTTTTTCATCATTTCATATAAATTACAATAAAAAAATGTGTGAAATATGACAAAAAATTGAAAAAACACCACTTTTTTTCGAAATTTGACCCCCAAAGTTATTTATGTATCAACAACTGTCAAAAACATTAAATTGCTTAGTAGTTTCTAAATTTTGTCCTGAGTTTAGCAATACCCAATGTTTACATATTCCTCGCTTTTTTCCTTATCTTATGCGACAATAAGTGCAAGTAGCACTTTGCCATTTCCAAAGGGTTTATTTTCAAAATTAGTGATAGTGACATTGTAACCAGGGCGGGCCCCACCATGGAGTACAGTGGAGCAAGCGCTCCAGGTGGCAAATCACGGTAAAGCGGCGTTTTTTTTCTGTTGCTGCACTTTTTTTTTCCCAGGAACGGAGCTCAGCAAGTCAGGCAGACGGATTAGAGCGCCAAATGGTGGCGTTAGGCGAGGCCACGCCTTCCCTGCAAAGCCTATCCGTCCGCCAGGCCTCACTCCGCCCCCCTTCCCGAGCCAAATCTCAAGGCACAGGAGGTGTAATTAACCCCTCTCTGCAGAGTGCATTCAGATTGGCTGTGCGATTTGGCGGGAAGCGCTATGGACTCGACAAGGTTCCTTGCTTGGAGGTGGAATGTTGCAGTCCGGCGGTTTCTTCCACCTCGTACCATGCCCGTTCTGGTGGGAGCCCGGGGACTGCCAGAGGCTGCACTGTCATGTCCTGCAGGACCCACTAAGGCGCCCGGCCATGGAGTTCCTGGTCTTCCTGCAGAAGGCCCGGGTAAGCGACTTACCCATTAATAAATACCCATGAGAGCTGTCAGTATATACCCATGAGAGCTGGCAATATATACCCATGACAGCTGGCAGTATATATACCCATGAGATCTGGCAATATATACCCATGAGAGCTGTCAGTATATACCCATGAGAGCTGGCAATATATACCCATGATAGCTGGCAGTATATACCCATGAGAGCTATCAGTTTATACCCATGAGAGCTGGCAATATATACCCATGAGAGCTGTCAGTATATACCCATGAGAACAAATACGTAACTGGCGGCGCGATGACAGTCGCTGTAGGATCTTGTGGTGGTTCTCTTATATAATGCCGTCCACATATGTTATAAAAAACAAAGAAAATACAATAGTGTAGACGAAATGTAATAGTGGATACAGTAGATATTATGTTATTCCCACTCACAAAAGAAGAGCCCCAACGCTGGCTCTGAGCGGGTCAGCACATGTGGTCATTGGTTCTCTTCTGAAGGAGGTGACCTACAACCTTCAGTGATGATGGTTAGCTTCCGATGTCGGTGCATAAAGAAACATGTGGAAAGAAGAGAAATTTCCTTGCGTAGGTCTGTTGAACACACGGTAAAGTACTGATGAAGGAATTACACTCACATGTGTTGGAGCTTAAAGCCAAGCTCTGGGATCAATCGCCAGTGGACTTATTTAAGGTAAAGCCCATAAAAACCTCTTTAGTCAGCAAAACACCAGGGACTGATGCAAATAAAATTTAATTGGACATAAAAACAAAATAAAATGAATAAAATATATAAATCTGGCTCAGCCAGTATACCCAGACGCATTTCGCCACACAGTGTGGCTTCCTCAGTCAGCGTTGGGGCTCTTCTTTTGTGAGTGGGAATAACATAATATCTACTGTATCCACTATTACATTTCGTCTACACTATTGTATTTTCTTTGTTTTTTATAACATATGTGGACGGCATTATATAAGAGAACCACCACAAGATCCTACAGCGACTGTCATCGCGCCGCCAGTTACGTATTTGTTGTTTATTGTTCACTGGTTTTGGGGAAACCACTGATTGCTGGCTGGCTTTGGAGATTTGGTGGCGGCACAGGCGGGGGCGCCTACCATTTTGGTTGTAATATACCCATGAGAGCTGGCAATATATACCCATGAGAGCTGTCAGTATATATACCCATGAGAGCTGGCAATATATACCCATGAGAGCTGGCAGTATATACCCATGTGAGCTGTCAGTATATACCCATGAGAACTGGCAATATATACCCATGTGAGCTGTCAGTATATACCCATGAGAGCTGGCAATATATACCCATGATAGCTGGCAGTATATACCCATGAGAGCTAGCAATATATACCCATGAGAGCTGGCAATATATACCCATGAGAGCTGTCAGTATATACCCAGGAGAGCTGGCAATATATACCAATGTGAGCTGGCAGTATATACCCATGAGAGCTGGCAGTATATACCCAATGTGAGCTGTCAGTATATACCCATGTGAGCTGGAAGTGGCAGTATATACCCATGTGAGCTGTCAGTATATACCCATGATAGCTGTCAGTATATACCCATGAGAGCTGGCAATATATACCCATGTGAGCTGGCAATATATACCCATGAGAGCTGTCAATATATACCCAAGAGAGCTGGCAATATATACCCATGAGAGCTGGCAGTATATACCCATGTGAGCTGGCAGTGGCAGTATATACCCATGTGAGCTGTCAGTATATACCCATGTGAGCTGGCAATATATACCCATGAGAGCTGGCAGTATATACCCATGAGAGCTGGCAGTATATACCCATGTGAGCATGTGAGCTTGCAGTGGCAGTATATACCCATGTGAGCTGTCAGTATATACCCAAGAGAGCTGGCAATATATACCCATGATAGCTGTCAGTATATACCCATGAGAGCTGTCAGTATATACCCAAGAGAGCTGGCAATATATACCCATGATAGCTGTCAGTATATACCCAAGAGAGCTGGCAATATATACCCATGATAGCTGTCAGTATATACCCATGAGAGCTGGCAATATATACCAATGATAGCTGGCAGTATATACCCATAATAGCTGGCAGTATTTACCCATGTGAGCTGTCAGTATATACACATGTGAGCTGGCAGTGGCAGTATATACCCATGTGAGCTGTCAGTATATACCCATGTGAGCTGGCAATATATACCCATGTGAGCTGTCAGTATATACCCAAGAGAGCTGGCAATATATACCAATGATAGCTGTCAGTATATACCCAAGAGAGCTTGCAATATATACCCATGATAGCTGTCAGTATATACCCACGAGAGCTGGCAATATATACCAATGATAGCTGGCAGTATATACCCATGATAGCTGGCAGTATATACCCATGAGAGCTGGCAGTATTTACGCATGTGCGCTGTCAGTATATACCCATGTGAGCTGGCAATATATACCCATGAGAGCTGTTAATATATACCCAAGAGAGCTGGCAATATATACCCATGAGAGCTGGCAGTATATACCCATGAGAGCTGGCAATATATACCCATGTGAGCTGGCAAAATATACCCATGAGAGTTGGCAATATATACCCATGAGAGCTGGCAGTGTATATCCATGAGAGCTGGCAATATACACCCATGTGAGCTGGCAGTATATACCCATGAGAGCTGGTAATATATACCCATTAGAGCTGGCAGTATATACCCATGAGAGCTGGCAGTATATACCCATGAGAGCTGGCACTATATACCCATGTGAGCTGGGGCACTATATAACCATGTGAGCTGGGGCACTATATACCCATGTGAGCTGGGGGCAATATATACCCTTGTGAGCTGGCAATATATACCCATGTGAGCTGGGGGCAATATATACCCAATATCACTGTTTGTTTTGCTGTTTAATAAAACAATTTAAACTATTTAACGTATTTATCGTAATAAAGTTATTTAAAATATAATACTTAGTGTTATACTTGGATCTTAGTGATAAATATCATGATATAACATAATGGACATGTCACGTGGGCTTATTTTGGGGTTACGTGGTGGTGGGGGGGCAGCATTTCAGCGTTCGCTCCAGACAGCACAATGTCTTGGGCCGGCCCTGATTGTAACACTGATATCTGTCACTAATTCCTGAATAGTGCAATTTAAGAAATCATTTACTGAGAACTTTAAGGTTTACTGTCAAAAAAACCCCCAAAATATGTTCAGCAACATCTTCTGAGTAAAATGATACCACCCATGTATAGGTATGTCGGGTTATTTGGGGACTAATATGTCTTATTTGGGGGGTGCGCATTTCAGTTTTCCAACTTGGAATTTTCACATTTCGTCATCATGCACCCATGTCCTATTTGGGACCTTTTTGAAGCTGGCCAAAGTAATTTACCTCCTTCTAACCATATGTTTTTAGACAGAGTACACCCTAGGGTACTTCAAAGAGTTGTATTTTAACACTTTCCATGCACTAGCTCTTTGTCAAACTTTCAGATAGTCACTTTTTGTGTTATTTTTTCACGCACATTGTAATTTAGGCATGAATTGTGAAATCCAGTTATGGGTTACTGCCAAAAAACACTCCAAAATATGTTCAGCAACATCTTCTGAGTAAAGTGATACCACCCATGTATAGGTATGTCGGGTCATTTTGGGGCTAATAGGCCTTATTTGGATGGTGCGCATTTTAGTTTTCCAACTTGGAATTTTCACATTTCGTCATCATGCACCCATGTCCTATTTGGGACATTTTTGAAGCCGGCCAAAGTAATTTACCCCATCAAACCATATATTTTTAGAAAGGGCACACCCTAGGGTACTTCAAAGACTTGTATTTTAACACTTTCCTGTAACGGGCGCAGTAGCGCTCACACAGGAGTAACGAGGTTGAGGTCTTTAAGGACTGAAATATCTGTTGATGTTTACACACTGCTTGGTATACACAGACTTATAATCTAAAGTCAGGGAATATGAGAGAACAGCTGAGTTGCTACCAAGCACTAAAGGTTTCAAGACTAATAGACAACATAGAGCACGTTCAGAAACACAAAGATATTTCAGACAGTAAGTGAATTGTACAGACTGCAGTGCAGTCAGGAAATGTGCAGATTTAACATTTTCTGATAAGCTAGAGCAGGTCAACGGTACCTTATGATATTCAGAGGTGACTGACACACATAGGGGTCTATTGCTGGTACAGTATCGAGTATACTTGGTGGCTTGAGCACATTGAACATAGGCTGAATATAAACAGTATTTTTCGATCACGGTTTTCACATAAGATAGCGGCAAAGAAACATGAGCCCTTGGTTGGGTATAGTAACCTAATGAGGCCACAGACGATACCCCAAAACAAGAAGGGACAAAACCCCAGTAACAAGGGAAAACCCCAGTGGCAAACATGGGGTTAAACCACCAAAGCACAACACTGGTGATCGCAATCGAGCAGCAACAGAATGGTCAAAATACAAGCTGGGTCAAAAAGCAGGCACAGGGATCGTATCCAGAAATGGATCGGCAACAGAAATCAACAATAAGAATAGCTTAGCGATGCGGGAACAGAACTCCACGTCAGGACGACGAGGCAACTCCTCACGCCCTGTTTTAAACCCGGCAGCTCCTCGTGAACACGCCAGGCCCCGCCCCCTCGGATGCCGCTCGGCCATTACCTGGTGCTGGCACTCGGCCAGCTCTTGGCACAGAACCTTGCCCAGACCCCCCAGGCAGTATAGCAGGGGCTGAGGATGTAACAGAACCCGCCTTCTGACGGTCAGACTCAGAACGACCTCCAGGCACTGAAGGATGGGCCGTATGGAATTGGCAAACCAGACGAGGCGCATGGATTTTGCTGGCTGGTAGCCAGGAACGATCCTCAGGTCCATAACCCTCCCAATCTACCAGGTTTTGAAGGACACCATGGACCAGGGGCGGACTGACCCATCGGGCTCTCGGGCGCTGCCCGAGGGCCTGTGGGTCAGTGGGGGCTCGGTTTTGTAAGGGACGTTCCAACCATGGTGGCGCACTAACAAACCGCCTCATCGGCGGTGCTGAAGTGTGCATTCCTGGGCCCATGTGCATGGGCCCCTGGGCCCCTGCATTGATGCCGCCCCCTCACATGATGTGTGCATGCATCACGTGGGGGGTGGCGTCAATGCAGAGTGCAGGTGGGGCCCAGGAAGGCACGCTAGAGCACCGCCGACAAGGTGGTTTGGTAGTGCGCCGCTGTGGTCAGAACTTCCCTTACAAAACCGGGCCCCTGAGCTGCTGGGGTAAGTATATATCCATGTGTGAGCTACTGGGGGCAGTATATATCAATGTGTGAGCTACTGGGGCAATATATATCAATGTATGAGCTGCTGGGGGCAATATATATCCATGTATGAGCTACTGAGGGAAATATATATCTGTCACGGTCCGAACCCCCCAGACCCTCTGGCGCCCCCTTTGTTCTCCTTTTTGCCATGTCCTGCATTGCTATATGCAGGTTCCAGGACTTTTGTATCCATATGCTTTCCTGGACTTTGATTTGCATGATGGACCTGGAACCTCATCTGCCCTTCATCCTCCCTAATCAACCGTGCATATGAGGAAACTACGCCCCTTACTCTAAGCTTCCTCATTGAAGTTCCCAGCCTTGCCTAGTACAGACCTCCTTCCTTGAACTCCTGAGATCCTTGTCTGGAACCCCCTATGAACCAAAGACATTCATAACCGGTATCCTCCTTTGCCCCGTTTTCCCCCCTGCTATTCTATGTTCTCTGTATCAGTTGTTTATTCAGTTCTGTTTGTTTATTTGTAGTAACAAATAAACCCTGTAACCTGCCTATCCCTGTCTTCTGCTGCTATATTACTGCATCCTGGGCTCACACTCATACACCTGCACACTAGGCTTGTGCACCGATTATTTTTTTTTCGTTTCGATTTTTCGGATTTTTAAACTTTTCGATTCGGCTCGTTTCGACCGATTTCTGTTTCGATTCGGTTCGGCTCGACTCGTTTTTCGTGTACATATTTTTTCGGAATATCGACCGTTTTTCGTATTTTCGTGTCACTTTGCTCGTTTTTTGTATCGACTTTTCGTACCTTCGGAAATTTTCGTTTTTTCGGAACGTCTGTTCTCCTCGTTTCAAAGCAATAAATTTCGATTTGACACATTTCAAGTCCATTCAAAAATATTTCCTTTCGGCTCGGAAAACTTTTCCGATCTGCCATTTTCGGATCTAAAAAATTTCGGAAATTCGGCCGCATCCGAAAACATGAATCGGGAAATTTCGTGAAAATTCCGAAATTCCGAAACCCGAAACGCACATCCCTACTGCACACCATGCTAGGCCCAGCCCGTGACAGAATGAGGAAGCCAGAAACCAGTGAGCCCGCAGTGATTTTAACCTTGCTAAAGAACTTGAGAGGGGCCCTCGCTATGTTCATGCAGCACCTGGACTTGGTGCTCTCCGTCATGCTGCAGAATTCCAAAGGTACCTTGATTGCAGAGCAAACCCCTATGCCGAAGAAAGGTTTCAGAGGACCCCTTACCCTGGAGGAAAAGGTATGGAGAAGAACCCCGGGATTGTGCTTTTATTGCGGTTCTTCCCTGCACAAACAAGAGAGCTGCCAAGAGCGCCTGCAGAAGACCTCCTCCATGTTCCAGCCTTACCAGACCTCCTTGACCAAGCCATGCCAGGCCGCTGAATCCGTGTCCGCTGCCCTGCAGTGTAAGGACACCTCTGTGTCTGCTGCCCTGCAGCGTAAGGACTCCTCTGTGTCCGCTGCCCTGCACGTAGCAGAACCGTCAGAGGTCACTGCCCTGCACGTCACAGAACCATCAGAGGTCGCTGCCCTGCACATCGCAGAACCGTCAGAGGTCGCTGCCCTGCACCCCGCAGGCTCTCCAGAGTCGGCTTCCCTGTACCCCGCAGGCTCTCCAGAGTCGGCTGCTCTGCATCCCCGCAGGCTCTCCAGAGTCGGCTGCTCTGCATCCCCGCAGGCTCTCCAGAGTCGGCTGCTCTGCATCCCCGCAGGCTCTCCAGAGTCGGCTGCTCTGCACCCTGCAGGCTCTCCAGAGTCGGCTGCCCTGCATCCTGCAGGCTCTCCAGAGCTGTCACTGCCACGGGGCCATCGACGCCGCCGTAAAGCCAAGCCGCTCACTGCCCAGCAAGAGCCGTGCTGTACCCAGGTCGCTGCAGAGCCGTGCCGTACCCAGATCGCCGCAGAGCCGTGCCGTACCCAGGTTGCCGCAGAGCCGTGCCGTACCCAGGTCGCTGCAGAGCCGTGCCGTACAGAGATCCATGCCCCATCGAGTCTTGCCAAGGGCGCTGCCCTACCAGTCATCGCTGAGGGCAGTGCCCCACCGAGCTGTGCCAAGGGCGCTGCCCCACTGGTCATTGCCAAGGGCGCTGCCCCACTGGTCATCGCCAAGGGCACTGCCCCACTGGTCATCGCCAAGGGCGCTGCCCCACCAGTCATTGCCAAGGGCGCTGCCCCCTCCGAGCCTCACCAAGCTCGCTGCCCCCTCCGAGCCTCACCAAGGGCGCTGCCCCTCCGAGCCGTGCCACGGGCGCTGCCCCATCGGTCATCGCCAAGGGCACTGCCCCTCTGAGCCTCACCAAGGGCGCTGGCCCACCGAGCCATGCCAAGGGCACTACCCCATCGGTCATTGCCAAGGGCACTGCCCTGCCGAGAGGCACCAAGGATGCTGCCTACCAAGCCTCACCAAGGGTCCTTCGCCTGTTGCCAAGGAAATCTTTGCCTACGGACCCCCTGAGCCACCCAGTGTACGTCTTGCTCCCAAGGGCTGCGTCTGGGCATCCAACGGCACGTTGGTCTGCAAAAAAGACCTGGAAATGTTTGAGCAGGCCCTACGTGCCTATAGAAACATTCGTAGTGATTCTGACTCCGAGGACGATAGATGGTAGTAATCTGTGCTCCGTCCCCTGTTTCAGCTTCGGTGCCCGGAGTGCACCCATCAGGGGGGGTACTGTCACGTTCCGAACCCTCAGACCCTCTGGCGCCCCCTTTGTTCTCCTTTTTGCCATGTCCTGCATTGCTATATGCAGGTTCCAGGACTTTTGTATCCATATGCTTTCCTGGACTTTGATTTGCATGATGGACCTGGAACCTCATCTGCCCTTCATCCTCCCTAATCAACCCTGCATATGAGGAAACTACGCCCCTTACTCTAAGCTTCCTCATTGAAGTTCCCAGCCTTGCCTAGTGCAGACCTGCTTCCTTGAACTCCTGAGATCCTTGTCTGGAACCCCCTTTGAACCAAAGACATTCATAGCCGGTATCCTCCTTTGCCCCGTTTTTCCCCCCTGCTATTCTATGTTCTCTGTATCAGTTGTTTATTCAGTTCTGTTTGTTTATTTGTAGTAACAAATAAACCCTGTAACCTGCCTATCCCTGTCTTCTGCTATATTACTGCATCCTGGGCTCACACTCATACTCCTGCATCCAGGCCCAGCTTGTGACAATATCCATGTGTGAGCTACTGGGGGCAATATACACTATATTGCCAAAAGTATTCACTCACCTGCCTTGACTAACATATGAATTTAAGTGACATCCCATTCCTAATCCATAGGGTTCAATATCACGTTGATCCACCCTTTGCAGCTATAACAGCTTCAACTTTTCTGGGAAGGCTGTCCACAAGGTTTAGGACTGTGTTTATGGGAATTTTTGACCATTCTTCCAGAAGTGCATTTGTGAGGTCACACACTGATGTTGGACGAGAAGGCCTGGCTCTCAGAACACCTTTGGGATGAATTAGAGCGGAGACTATCGGGTTGAGGTCAGGACTCTGTACAGACCAGTCAAGTTAATCCACACCATACTTTATGGACCTTGCTTTGTGCTCTGGTGCACAGTCATGTTGGAAGAGGAAGGGGCCAGCTCCAAACCGTTCCCACAAAATTGGGAGCATGGAATTGTACAAAATGTCTTGGTATGCTGAAGCATTCAGAGTTCCTTTCACTGGAACTGAGGGGCCAAGCCCAGCTTCTGAAAAACAACCCCACACCATAATCCCCTCTCCACCAAACTTTACACTTGGCACAATGCAGTCAGACAAGTACCGTTCTCCTGGCAACCGCCAAACCCAGACTCATCCAGCAGATTGCCAGATGGAGAAGCGCGATTCGTCACTTCAGAGAACGCATCTCCACTGCTCTAGAGTCCAGTGGCGGCGTGCTTTACAACTGCATCCGCCGCTTTGCATTGCACTTGGTGATGTATGGCTTGGATGCAGCTGCTCGGCCATGGAAACCCATTCCATGAAGCTCTCTGCACACTGTTCTTGAGCTAATCTGAAGGCCTCATGAAGTTTGGAGGTCTGTAGCGATTGACTCTGCAGAAAGTTTGCGACCTCTTCGCACTATGCGCCTCAGCATCTGCTGACTCCGCTCTGTCAGTTTACGTGGCCTACCACTTCGTGGCTGAGTTGTTGTTGTTTCCAAACACTTCCACGTTCTTATAATACAGCTGACAGTTGACTGTGGAATATTTAGGAGCGAGGAAATTTCACGACTGGATTTGTTGCACAGGTGGCATCCTATCACAGTTCTACGCTGGAATTCACTGAGCTCCTGAGAGCGACCCATTCTTTCACAAATGTTTGTAAAAACAGTCTGCATGCCTAGGTGCTTGATTTTATATACCTGTGGCCATGGAAGTGATTGGAACAACTGATTCTGATTATTTGGATGGGTGAGCGAATACTTTTGGCAATATAGTGTATATCAATGTGTGAGCTTCTGGGGGCAATATATATCCATGTGTGAGCTGCTGGGGGCATGTGGGTTGTGCGTTTTATGGGTGTGGCCTACTGTGTAGGCGTGGCACAAGGGGCCCCACTAACTCCTATTGCCTGGGGGCCCCATTACTTGTCAGTCCGCCCCTGATTGTTAAATTTTTCCTGGTTTTGGCTGTGCCCCCTGGTGGTGAAGGGCCTTCATGTCTGTTTTTCCCTTGTGGTGTGTTTGGCCGTGCTGTTTGGGCTGTTCAGGGGTTCTGAGGTCATCTCCTGGTCTGGGGTCACATGGCCCAATCACACAGACCCACTCCCTATATATATCCCAGCAGTAAAGAGCCTCATTGATGGTTTGTGGAGTTCCATGGTGGTTCTGTTTAGTTCATGTTTCCTGTGTTGCTGCAAAGCATTTCTGTCTCATAGTGTTCTGGTTTTGACCTTGGCTGTGTTTCCTGACTATCCCTTCTGCCCACTCCTGGTACTGTATATGCTGATCTGTTGCCAACATCTGCCTGTATGACTATTCTTGAATGTTTCATGTACCTTGTCTGTCTTAGTTTAGTATATATTCAGAGGCCGCTTATAAGGACCTCTTTAGTGTAGTCTGTCTGTTTTGTTGACTGCTCTGCAGCCTGCTCAATTCACGGATTGTCAAGCGTATCATTGTGTTTCTGAGTGTGTCCTAAGTGGTCTGTCGGTCTTGAAACCTTCGGAGCTTAGTGGCAATTCAGTTCTGTTTTTTGGTGCTCCTTGGTTTTGGAGAAATCAGTATATCCTTGTGTCCAGTCAGTAACTCGCCTGCCTTAAGGGCTTCATCCTATGTTCCAAGCCACCATGATGGCCCAAGCAGGGGCTAACCGTTACACTGATACATACAAAGTGTCCTGTTTTTTGTGTGGTTTAATGTCTGTTTTCTGTGGTATTTAGACTTGATGAGGCATTGAAGAGAAGAGGTGTGACTGGACGTCCGCACTGGCTGTTCGAGAAGCTGATGGCGCTAAGGCTTTTCCCCTAGTCTGCCATTACCCCTCGCACTGTGCTTAAAACAAGATATGTGCAGGGACAGATGGAAGACATAAACCTCTCGTGCTGTATGACCAGACACCGGAAGAGAGCTTACTGGGCGCTGAGAAGGTGAATCTGTGCATGAAGGTGAGATGTAGTGGTTTTATTTTGTTGGGCAAGTTTTTTTAAACATAAGAAATATATTGGTGATTTCTAAAAACTACCCAGGTCGTTTAGCAACTCCCACTGTGCCCAGCCAGATGGGCGCCACAGAGCGTTTCAGCAACTTGTGGATCATGGCTGGCTGGGCAGAGTCAGAGTTCTAGCAATTTGTGGATAGTGGCTGGCTATGCCCACTGATTCTCCGTGTACCCAGACAACCACAATCCAGATTCCAATAACCTTCTGCATGCATATCCAGCCACAATCAACGGATGATCTCGCCCCCTGACTGTGGTGTATTTTGGCCTAGGGCGGCACTTTCCAGGGGGCGGCGGCCCACACTGGTGGCCCCACCCCTAATTTTTTTTTTATTTTTGTTTTTACTTTTGCAAAGTATTTTGCCAGGAAGGATACATTGAGATGTCACTAATTTTCAAGCAGGTCCTGGGTAGGCAAGGCCTAGGCTTTCACTTTCCAGGGGGCAGCAAAAAACCTCACCACTAAATGGGTTACTCACAGAGCGCCGAAATGACGCCAACATTTTGGTGTTCTGTAGTTCCCTGCACTTCGGGGAATAAAATTTTCCCACCCTGCAGTGAATTCACCGCAGGGTCCCCAAAGTGCATGGAGTCGGCCGCTGAATGCTGCCACCGCAAACCCGTGGCCTTCTGTTTTCAAAAGAACTACTGAACGAAAATGTCTGGAATTTACATATAAGATCCTATGATTGATAATAAAAAGTTCTGTTACAGAAAGAAAAAAAAACGAGGACTTTCAGGTCTATTCTGGGCCCTAGATTTGTTAAAGCTTTTAACTCTATTTCGGATACCTTTCCTATTCCACCTGCGACGCTCCTCGCCTCTATCTCTGTGATACCGAAACCGGATAGAGACCGGTTAGATTGCGCTAATTAAAGACCCATATCTTTAATAAACGTTGACTTAAAATTGTTTACGAAAATATTGGCTTTACGACTTAAGCCTCTCCTGACTTCTGTGATTCACCGAGACCAGACAGGCTTTGTACCGGGCAGGGAAGCCCGTGATAATACTATTCGTACCGCCTCCCTCATCCATCATGCTTCCAGGATGGATCAGCCTTTGTTAGTCCTCTCGGTTGACGCTGAAAAAGCGTTTGACCGAGTTGACTGGTCTTATCTTTTTCGGATGCTGGAGAGGATGGGTTTTGGTGAACGATGGTGTTCGTGGTTGCGGGCGCTATATGACTGCCCTCAGGCACGAGTGCGGGTTAATGGCAGACAATCGACTCCGTTGACGATACATAATGGGACTCGACAGGGGTGCCCTCTGTCCCCTCTCCTGTTCCTGCTGTATCTGGAACCCCTATTGCAGGCGATTAGAGATAATCCGGCGATTCAAGGAGTAACTGTTCCGGGACAGGAGCTCAAGGTGGCCGCATTTGCGGATGACCTGTTGTTCACCTTGACGGATCCCCTTTCATCGGTGTCGGCTTTGATGATGGAATTAGATGCGTTCGCAGCTTTCTCGGGATATAAAATTAACGTGCTGAAGAGTGAGTTTCTAGGGGTAAACCTTTCACGAAACGTGACTGAGAGTATTCGTCATACCTATGGAATGCGGTGGGTTCCGGAGGGACTTAAATATTTAGGAATACGCTTATCGTCGGAACTAGACAAATTATTTCAGTTGAATTACGTTTCTCTGTTGCAACAGATCAAGGGGGACTTACGTAACTGGAACTTACCCCATATTTCATGGTTGGGAAGGATCAATGTCTTAAGGGATGAATGTATTACCTCGACTGTTGTATTTGTTCCAAACCCTTCCTATTACTGTACCTCAGACATTTTTCTCTGTTTGGAGGGGGAAGAGGGCGAGGATATCTTACAGTGAATTGACAAGACCGGTGGGAAGGGGTGGTCTGGGCTTGCCCCATGCTTATTTTTACTATCTAGCAGCGGTTTTTTCTATACTATACGGCTTGGCAAAAGGAACGATGGGTAAGCTTTGGGAAAATGTGTTACAGGCAGGAATTACTTAGCCGTTGTCCTCCTTGCCCTGGCAGTCGGCACCGCTGGCAAACCTGGGGCTTCGGTCACACCCGCTGCTGGGCACACTGCTAAGACTGTGGAGGAAACATGGAGTGGCGTTAGGACTGACTACACTGACTTCCCGCCTGACACCCTTGACTCACAATCCCCTGTTCCCACCGGGACTGACCCCGACATTTTTGGATGGGTTACTACCAAAACCGTATATACCGCTAGAAGCAGTAGTGGAAGATGACAGATTGCTCCCCCTGGACCGATTGGTGGCCCCAGAAATAGCGAACAAGTCTATGGTGAAGTTCCAATATGCCCAACTAAGTCACTTTATTCGCTCTACTACGTGGTTGACAGAGGGGTTGCCTCCATTGGCCCCCTTTGAGACCTTCTGTACCGATAAGAATAGATATGGACATATTGTCTCGAATCTTTATTCATACATAATGAGAAGGGCCTATAAAATTGATTCTCCGTTGCTTCTTAAGTGGGAAACAGATTTAGGAGTAGATATTTCGGCTGAGGAATGGTCCAGGGCTTTCGAACTTACATACTCTGCGTCCAGGAGTCAGGCGCTTCATGAATCGCATTGTAAATTGTTTATGAGATGGTATCTTACCCCGTCTGTTTAACATGCTATGGATCCATTGTTGCCTGATATCTGTTGGAGGCAGGGCTCGAGTCGAGCGGGAACGCGCAGGAACGGCGTTCCCGCACTTTTCCCACAGCGGGAACGCTGCGGGAACGCAGCGTTCCCGCTGTGGCCCGAGCCCGAACGCCGCCGCCGCACATTGCCGGCGGCCGGCGTGCTTCCTGTTACAAGGGCCGGTGACAGGAGGTGGAGCCGCTCGCCTGGCTGTTTCATAGTTCCCAGGCGAGCGGCTGCACTTCCTGTCAGCGGCCACTGAAGCAGGAAGCACGCGGCCTCTGGCAGAGGAGCAGCAAAGGTGAGCTGGGCTGGGGGCAGTATCCATGAGACCAGGGGGGCATTATCCATGAGACCAGGGGGGCATTATCCATGAGACCAGGGGGCATTATCCATGAGACCAGGGGGGCAATATCCATGAGACCAGGGGGCATTATCCATGAGACCAGGGGGGCATTATCCATGAGACCAGGGGGCAATATCCATGAGACCAGGGGGGCATTATCCATGAGACCAGGGGGGCAATATCCATGAGACCAGGGGGCAATATCCATGAGACCAGGGGGGCATTATCCATGAGACCAGGGGGCAATATCCATGAGACCAGGGGGCAATATCCATGAGACCAGGGGGGCATTATCCATGAGACCAGGGGGGCATTATCCATGAGACCAGGGGGGCAATATCCATGAGACCAGGGGGGCATTATCCATGAGACCAGGGGGCAATATCCATGAGACCAGGGGGGCATTATCCATGAGACCAGGGGGCAATATCCATGAGACCAGGGGGCAATATCCATGAGACCAGGGGGGCAATATCCATGAGACCTGGGGCAATATCCATGAGACCTGGGGCATATCCATGAGACCAGGGGGCAATATCCATGAGAGCTGGGGCATTATCCATGAGAGCTGGGGCATTATCCATGAGACCTGGGGCAATATCCATGAGACCAGGGGGGCAATATCCATGAGAGCTGGGGCATTATCCATGAGAGCTGGGGCAATATCCATGAGAGCTGGGGCATTATCCATGAGACCAGGGGGGCAATATCCATGAGAGCTGGGGCATTATCCATGAGAGCTGGGGCATTATCCATGAGAGCTGGGGCAATATCCATGAGAGCTGGGGGCATTATCCATGAGACCTGGGGCAATATCCATGAGACCAGGGGGGCATTATCCATGAGAGCTGGGGGCATATCCATGAGAGCTGGGGCATTATCCATGAGAACTGGGGGCATTATCCATGAGAGCTGGGGCAATATCCATGAGAGCTGGGGGCATATCCATGAGAGCTGGGGCAATATCCATGAGAGCTGGGGGCATTATCCATGAGAGCTGGGGCATTATCCATGAGACCAGGGGGCATTATCCATGAGACCAGGGGGCATTATCCATGAGAGCTGGGGCATTATCCATGAGAGCTGGGGCAATATCCATGAGAGCTGGGGCATTATCCATGAGAGCTGGGGCATTATCCATGAGACCTGGGGGCATTATCCATGAGAGCTGGGGGGGCATTATCCATATGAGCTGGGGCAATTATATCCATATAACCAGTGCTGTGTATATTATTCTTGGGGTTCAGTGCTGTGTATGTTATTCTGGGGGCTCAGTGCTGTGTATATTATCCTGGGGGCTCAGTGCTGTGTATATTATCCTGGGGGCTCAGTGCTGTGTATATTATTCTTGGGGTTCAGTGCTGTGTATATTATCCTGGAGGCTCAGTGCTGTGTATATTATTCTGGGGGCACAGTGCTGTGTATGTTATTCTGGGGGCTCAGTGCTGTGTATGTTATTCTGGGGGCTCAGTGCTGTGTATGTTATTCTGGGGGCTCAGTGCTGTGTATGTTATTCTGGGGGCACAATGTTGTGTATATTATTCTGGGGGCTCAGTGCTGTGTATGTTATTCTGGGGGCACAATGTTGTGTATATTGTTCTGGGGGCTCAGTGCTGTGTATATTATTTTGGGGGCTCAGTGCTGTGTATGTTATTCTGGGGGCTCAGCGCTGTGTATATTATTCTTGGGGTTCAGGGCTGTGTATATTACTCTGGGGGTTCAGTGCTGTGTATATTATTCTGGGGGCTCAGTGTTGTGTATGTTATTCTGGGGGCTCAGTGCTGTGTATGTTATTCTGGGGGCTCAGTGCTGTGTATATTATTCTGGGGGCTCAGTGCTGTGTATATTTTTCTGGAGGCTCAGCGCTGTGTATATTATTCTGGGGGCTCAGTGCTGTGTATATTATTCTGGAGGCTCAGCACTGTGTATATTATTCTGGGGGTCTGTGCCTGGAGATATATATATATATAATGCGTTAGTCCAGTTGCCACAATCACGAGTATACCTGTACGTAGTGATACATTTCACTGATCAGTATAGTTTCCAGTTTACGCTCTTGAAAGCTTGTCTTTTAAATGTAAAGTTAACCCAATAAAAATGGTATCACCGGCTCGTCCTGCTATACTCGTGATTATATATATATATATATATATATATATATATATATATAATTTTCTTCAGGTAATGGGGGTTGTGGAATTCGTGGGTGAGTTCCCTCACTTTTTTTTCCCAGGACTTGACCCCTGGTTGGAGGTGTAAAGTGGCCAGAGGTAACTATGTCCACATATGGTGGACTTGCCCGAAAATTCAAAACTTCTGGTCAGACGTTGCACACGAGATATCGCGTCTAGGGGGCCTGGAAGTGGAATTTACTCCCTCTGCCTATTTGCTTAATCTACTGCCCTTTTCGATGCCCTCCTTTAACCACTTCAATGCTGAGGACGCGCTCAGCGCGTCCTCAGCATTACCGCTGGTATGCGGAGGACGCGCTGAGCGCGTCCTCCCATTGGGGTCAGCGTTCGGCCGGGTTCCGGCCGATCACTGGCCCCCCCGGTGCGGGCTGACATCCTCGATGTCAGCCCGGCATCCGGACCGCAGCCGCCGGAATTAGGTGTCATCGCGGCAGCGCGATGACACCTAATTCAGGCGCCCCCCCCCGCATGTGCGGAGGAGGCGCCTGAAAGGGAGGGGGGAGGTCCTTCGGACCTCTCTCCCTCCCGATCGGCGACTCTGCGGGGGTTAACCCAGGCATCATTTGGAAGGGCACAGCCTGCCCTTCCAAATGTTGCCTGGCATTAACCCCTGGGGAGCTGGATCGCGAATCGGCGCAGAAAAGCGCCGGTTCGCGATCCTTTCCCGGAGCTGGCCGACATCTTGGATGTCGGCCAAGCCTCCGGGAACTCCCCCTGAGGACTGGCGTCATCGTGCTACGCACGATGACGCCAGTCCTGGACTTAACCCCTAACTGCCACCAACTGTGGAGATAGGGAGTTCCAATGAACTCCCTATCTCCCGATCCGTGGCAGTTAGGGGTTAAAGTTTGGTATGGTTGGATCGGCCAGAGCATGGCCGTTCCAACGATACCAAACACTACTGTGAAAAATTTTGTAAAAAAAAAAAAGAAAAAGAAAAAGAAATTAAAAAAAATAATTATAAAAAAATAAATAAACACTTTTTTATTTTTTTTGGTTTGTTAATGCAGCAATATTGTTCCCATTTCAATTATAATGTGAACAATGATGCTGCACTAACGATTTTTGTATGCGGTGCGTTTGTTAAAAATAGTGTCATTTTCCCCAAAAAAAAATGTAACGAGACCCCATCTCTAATTTTTTTAACAAGCGCACCCCATACAAAATATAACCGCAATTGCTCGCATGTTAAAATGTGAAAAAAAACACTTTACACATTGTAAATTATTGAAAATACATATTTTATTGCATTTTTTGTTATAATATACAGACATGACATAACGTATACATATAATAATGACATATTATGAATCTACCGAGTCTGACGGAAAGAACGATATATAATATGTCTGGGTCATATACTAAAATAAGCCTTCAAAACACGTTTAAACATGATGAGCAAGACCGGTAAAAATGACCTCGGCACAGGGGCGGGAAAAGCCTCAGCAGCGAAAGGGTTAAAAACTCGCTTCTGGCAATTCTGTTAACCGCAGCGAGGGCACTGATTCCGTTATATTGGAGGAGGGAATGTGCACCCACCGTCAGGGATTGGGTTCTGAGGGGGAGGGGGTCAGAGCTCTAGAAGAAGCGCACTACAATAGTTTGGGTAAATATGAGGAATTCTATGCGATCTGGCGTCCATGGTCCGCGAACCTTCACTCAATAACGGTATCAGACAGGTCACCGGTGGAGGAACAAGAGGTCTCGTAAGATAATCGACTGGTTATGGTGGGTCAGAGGTGAATTCAGATCCGAGCCTGGGCTGTGTTGTCTTGACATACCATTCTGGTACTAGCTTTACTGCTGTTTATTTAAGGATACGATGATCACCTTTTTAGTTAGAGTTAATTTAGAATTTGTTATTTGTTATATTATAAAATTCCGGCACTGTCTATGACCAAGAGGCACTTTGATTGTATTCTACATTATTGTGACATAGTTACATAGTTACATAGGCTGAAAAAAGACATGCGTCCATCGGGTTCAGCCTCTCCCACATAACCTACTGCTGTTGATCCAAAAGAAGGCAAAAAACCCAGTCTGAATGCTTGCCAATATGCAACATACTGGGAAAAAATTCCTTCTTGACCCCAGAATGGCAGTCAGATTTCTCCTTGGATCAAGAAGCTTTTACCCACATATTAAATATTATAACCCTTAATATTCTGTGTCTGCAGGAAGTCATCCAGTTGTTTTTTAAAAGTCTGTACAGACTCTGACCCAACCACCTCAACAGGCAGAGAATTCCACAGCTTTATTGTTCTCACCGTAAAATAACCCTTCCTATGCTTTAAGCTAAATTTTCTTTCTTCCAGTCTAAATGGATGACCCCTTGTCCTATGTATAGTCCTGTTAATGAATAGGTTATCAGACAATGGTTGATAATGGCCCCGTATATATTTATATAAGGTTATCAGATCCCCTCTAAGGCGCCTTTTCTCTAAACTAAACAGGTTTAAGCTTGATAATATTGTCTCTTATGCGACTTGTATTTTATACTTTGCCAATAAAAATATTTTACACAAAAAAAACGCTATTAAAAAAAGGGGGTGAAATTTTGCTCAAAAATTACTAAAAGGTACTAAAAAAAATCAATAAAGACTTTTTACTGCAGATTAAAATAATAAAGGGTTTATTAGATATTGCATAAAAACGGGAATATTTTTAACATTGAAACCTATGGGGTTCGCCTGAATAAACCTGCTGATTGAAACCACCGAACATCAGGGCATTTCTCTGCTATTTCTCTGCTGTTTGGTGTTCTCTGAATAGATTAACCATTACTTCTCTATGGGGATTTGCAATGCCTTCAAACAGCACCGTACTTTCTGGCAGTTCGCCAAACTTTTGTGCATATCACAGAGCAGTGGTGTACTTAGGGGAGTGGCGGAGGGCGGGCCGCCCCAGGTACCAGTGATTATTGGGGTGTCATTAGGGGGTACTAGGAGGTGCCACTGTCACTGTGTCAGCTTTGAGCTGTGTTCTCAAACAACGAGCAGCGGAGCAGGGAGTTTGCATACGGAATAAAATCGAATAGAATAAAAATCTGATGCACTCATACACACCGCACATTGCATTGCTGAAAGTTTTATTGCTGTGGATTCTGATACGCTGACACACACCACACATTGCATTGCTGTGAGTTTTATTGCTGTGAATTCTGATACGCTGACACACACACACCACACATTGCATTGCTGGGAGTTTTATTGCTGTGGATTCAGTGATACACACTGCATATTACTGTGAGGTTTTATTGCCCTGGAGCTCTGGGATGCGCTCATACACACTGCACATTACTGTGAGTTTTATTGCTGTGCAGTTCTGATATGCTCATACACAGTGCCCATTTCTGTGGGTTTTATTGCTGTGCAGCTCTGAGATACACTCATATGCAGTGCACGTTTCTGTGGATTTTATTGTTCAACCAATTAGAGCGGCTGTGATTCAGTATACTTGACATGCGTGGCTGTTCTTTGTAAAAATGCTTGAATTTAAACATTTCATAATTTTATTTATCTCAATAGATACATTTTGAAATGGTATACAAAATATACAAGTAGGCACTTGATATCCACTTTTAATATAAAGAGAGGAAAAGGTGGAGCTCTAAGAGGAAAAGGTGGAGCTTAAAGAGGAAGGGTGGGGATTAACCAGGAAGAGGTGTGCCCTTGACAGGAAGGGGTGCCTCAAATTTAAATTAGGGGGTGCACGAGTTTAGTCAGGCCTAGGTTAGCACAAAACCTAAATACACCACTGTGTTCGGCTCATCCCTACTAACTGGTGCAGACCATATAATCGCTGCCTCGGTGATTAGCCTGAGTGCTTTTACTGGCCCCAGATGCTGCAGCCCAATGGGAAATTTCCTGGAATCCCGATAGGTAACTCCAGGATGGCATGGAGGGTCCTTACATCTGAGGCACTTTGACAAGTTACACAGAGTTTCGTAAGGGGGCCCTGTATGTCATTCAAGTACCAAAATCACACGGTCCAAACCTTTCTTCAACAAGTCCAGCATACAGTGGAGTCCTCTCCCCCCATAGGACTTATTCTAATTTGTACAAATTGGAATGGGACGCATTGCAGGATTTTGCTCGCGATCCAACAGTGATTGTTCGTCCAGCCGACAAGGGTGGGGGGATTGTAGTTCTTGTTATTTGTTTTACAGGAATGAAATTCTCTCAACTACAGGATGAACATACATCTAAGCGATTAACATATGATCCCACTGTTATGTTCAAAAAACGTATTGACATCTTGTTGAATGTGGGGTTATCAGCTGGTTATGTAGATCAAACTGTTGATTTCTGTACTGTGTCTCATCCAATTATGCCTGTGCTATATACTTTGCCCAAGCTCCACAAGGACCTATTGTCAGGCCTATTAGTCAGGCCTAGGGCAGCCCAAAACCTAAATACACCACTGCCCCCTGATGCTCTGCCTCTTTACCCAACTCCTTGTTGACAGTCTCTTTCCCTCATCTCACCCCTGATACTGCCTCACTCTCCCCTGCTTTTCACACCCTCTCACCTACAAAATTAATTATGCAGTTAAGTATTTTTTTTTTTTTTTTATAGACTTCATTGGGGGCCTTTTGTTTGATTTTTCGCCTAAAGGCGTCTCAAAATTTAGAGCCGCCTCTGCTTCCACTGGACAAAGAGGAATTCAGGTAACAAGTAGATATTCACAGAATTTATATTAAAAAATATCATTTTTATATTTATCTTAATTTTATTTAATTAAATATTTTACTAATATTTTGTACTTATTTCTGAGTTATACTTTGGAGCTCTGTGATACGCTCATACATACTGCATTTTGCTGTGAGTTTTATTGCTGTGGATTCTGTGAAACATTCTTACACACCGCATATTACTGAGTTTTATTGCTTTGGAGCTCTGTGCACATTACATTAAAAATGTGATGGACAGAAGTGGATATAGTGGATCTGGAGGGGTCCAGTACATGGGGATGGAGGGTGATATGTTTTTGCTTAGGGGAGGGGCCCATTATGGATTCCCGCACCTGGGCCCTGAGGATTCCAGTTACGCCTCTGTTGCTCCCTATACCTCTGGACTTATTATTTCTCTGGATTGCAACTCCCATTACCTCCTGGATCCCCACCATACCCAGTTATATTATTGCTTTGTATCTGAACCCTATATTTGTTATCAGTCTATTCTGGAATATGCTTAGTTAATCCTTTTTTTCCCCTTAGTATCTATAATCTTTTTCTGTAGTGTCCCTCTGCCGCCTTTTTTGCTCTACTTTTCTGTCCTCCTGTATCCTTATTGTTATACTTATCATCTTGCTTTTGTTCAGATATATATATATATATATATTCTGATTTGTCATTAATTACTTAGCTCCTTTTCTTAACCCTGCCTCTGTATTTATTAATATCCAGTGTCTCCCTGTTTTCCTGCCTCACCCTTCTGCTAATTCATCTGTCAGTATTGCTTTCTGTTTAACTCCCTCATGTGTTCTAGTAAATAAAACCTATATTCCAATATTATTTGCCTGTTCCACTCTGTTACTGCACATTACACTCGACTCCTGTAACCATGTACACTGGATATGACACTTGCTTTCAATACAGGCACCGGGGGGGGGAGCGCCTGCCGATGATGTCACCACACAGCATGGTGATGTCATCGTGCTGGCCGGCCCCTCTAAAACAGAGGGGCAGGCTTCCTCTCTACTAGAACTCTGTGGGAGCCACCGAGGGAGGTAAGTATCGGCGGGAGGGAGGTTAGGAGCCCGCTGACGTACTATGTACGTCCTCGGGTCTAAGGGAGACCCGTGGGCAGGACGTACATGGTACGTCAGCGGTCATTAAGGGGTATTGCCTCATCTAACAGAATATCACTGTGTGTCATGTGTCCTGTATTAGGTGATGCTGGATACCCACTCAGGCCATGGTTAATGACCCCCATTAGGAGACCTCAAACGCCAGAGCAGGAGGCCAACAACTCAGTGCACCAGAGATCCCGCAGCGCCAATGAGAGGACCTTTTGGACTGCTGAAGATGCGCTTCCGGTGTATTGACCGATCTGGTGGGGCCTTGCAGTAGTACCAGCCCCCCAAAGTGGCCTTAATAGTCCTGGCATGCTGCATAACATGGCGTTTGAGGACAGCACCACCTTTGAGGATCTGGAGCCTGCTGTGGATCCTGATGTCGTCCCAATACAGGCCCCAGCTGCTGTTGAGGATGTGGCTACTGAGGTCAGACAGCGCATCATCCGCCAGTTCTTTGCAGGTAAGCTGAAAAAGAACATCACTTGGCTCATTCAGACAAATAAGACAATCAGGGAAACTGGCAGAAGAGCACTATCGAGACCAAATAGCTGGCCTGGAAAGTGAGATGAATGTGTGAATTGCTCTGGTGTGGTTCTCTTAATGAGGGATGAGCCGAACGCCCCCGTGTTCGGTTCGACTTCAAACTCGAACACGGTCCGAACTCAATGTAAGTCAATGAGACTTGAACGTTTGATTTTTAGAGTGCCCTCCAAGAGGGCACATATGCTAGATATTTGCCATAAAAGGTGTATGGGGGTCTGGGTAGTGCCCTGGGGGACAGGAAACAAGGACAAAAAGTTTTTTAAAAAAACGTTTTGAAGGAACAGTCAGTGACGTAGCGTGGGTTGTCAGCACCCGGGGCCAGCCAAGAATTGTGCGCCCCCCCCAACCTGTGGACACGTTATCGATATTGTCCCAGCTCTCACATGGATATTGCCCCAGCTCATGGATTTGCCCCAGCTCACACATGGATTTGCCCCCCAGCTCACTCATGGATTTGCCCCCAGCTCACTCATGGATTTGCCCCAGCTCATGGATTTGCCCCAGCTCACTCATGGATTTGCCCCCAGCTCATGGATTTGCCCCCAGCTCACTCCCCACTCACTCATGGATTTGCCCCAGCTCACTCATGGATTTGCCCCAGCTCATGGATTTGCCCCAGCTCATTGGATTTGCCCCCAGCTCATGGATTTGCCCCAGCTCACTCATGGATTTGCCCCCAGCTCATGGATTTGCCCCAGCTCACTCATGGATTTGCCCCCAGCTCACTCATGGATTTGCCCGCTCATGGATTTGCCCCAGCTCACATGGATTTGCCCCCAGCTCACACATGGATTTGCCCCCCAGCTCACTCATGGATTTGCCCCAGCTCATGGATTTGCCCCAGCTCACTCATGGATTTGCCCCAGCTCATGGATTTGCCCCCCAGCTCACTCATGGATTTGCCCCCAGCTCACTCATGGATTTGCCCCAGCTCATGGATTTGCCCCTAACCCATGGATTTGCCACAGCTCACTCATGGATTTGCCCCAGCTCACTCATGGATTTGCCCCCAGCTCATGGATTTGCCCCAGCTCACTCATGGATTTGCCCCAGCTCACTCATGGATTTGCCCCCAGCTCACTCATGGATTTTCCCCCAGCTCATGGATTTGCCCCCCAGCTCATGGATTTGCCCCCAGCTCATGGATTTGCCCCCCAGCTCATGGATTTGCCCCAGCTCATGGATACTGCCCCCAGCTCATGGATACTGCCCCCAGCTCATGGATTTGCCCCCAGCTCATGGATTTGCCCCCCAGCTCATGGATTTGCCCCAGCTCATGGATTTGCCCCCAGCTCATGGATTTGCCCCCAGCTCATGGATTTGACCCAGCTCATGGATTTGCCCCCAGGTCACACATGGATTTGCCCCCAGATCATGGATTTGCCCCAGCTCTCACCTGGATTGTTGCCCCAGCTCCGGCAGGGGGTTGAGGGACCCAGATGCCGGGCAGCGCGGGAGCGCCTGCCCGGTCTTGAACAGTCCGTCCTGTGAAGTGGATGCGGCTGTGTGCATGCGCAGCCGGTCACGCGGTCCGGCCAGTCAGGTGGTACAGAGACTCAGTACCACCTGATTAGCCGGACCACGTGACCATCTGTGCACGCACACAGCCGCATCCACTTCACAGGACGGACTGTTCAAGACCGGGCAGGCGCTCCCGCGCTGCCCGGCATCTGGGTCCCTCAACCCCCGGGCCAGTTTTAGGGGCGCGAATGCGCCCCTAACAAAACTGCGCCCGGGGCCACGGCCCCCCCAGCCCCCCCCACGCCACGCCACTGGGAACAGTGAGTTTTCCATGAAATAAATGTTAAGAATAAAAACGAAAATTTCCTTCAAATATCGTGCCTAGGAGGTCCCCATAACCTGCCCGTGAAGTGGCGGATTTGTAGGATGTATAGAAACATTTAAAAACAAAAAAATGACATTTCAAATGACGGTAAATAGTTTTCCTTTAATCTATTCATAAACAACTGCTTGGGGCAGCAGCATGTATGAAAAGAGACATTTTAGGACACGCAGAACAAGCTTAGTGATTTATTTTTTTTGGGCTAAATTATGTTGAAACATATGCAGGCTTTGGATGAAAGTAACAATAGGTGCTTTAAAATTGGGTCTTTAGTGTCGGCAACAGTGCCATCACACCGTAACCCCTATGTGGTTTTGTTGTGGAAGAGTGCAGGGTTGGACCCTGCAGTCAAATATTAAAATGATATGAATCTGGTACAGGCGTCAGTGCACCCAAATATTTTGCCTTTGGTGGCAGCTAGTGCCTTCACACCGTAACCCCTCTGAGGTATTGTGGAAGAGTGCAGTGGTGGTGGATTTGGTAATGCAGAAGAGATCCCCGATCTATTCAGTTACATCAGCAGCTATAACAAAACCGGGTCAGCAACGTTTAGGCACTTGTACTGCGCTACTGTATATGGTGAGAATCGGTGCGCACACCAGTAGCAACAGGAAGCAAACAGAACAGGCAGGGAATACATAGAGAATAGTCAAATGGCAGGCAAAGTCGGCAACAGATCTGGTCCTCAGAATAAGCAGGGTCAGTAACAAGTATACAAACTGATTCGGTAAGCTAGCGATGCGGGAATAAAGGCTGAGACACACTGAGCGTGTAGCTATACACAGCGTAGCGAAGAGAAGCAAACATTTTGCATGCTTGACTTCACTCCGCTCCGCCTCGCAGCGTGTCTACACTGCATTACGTTTGCTTCTCACCGCACTGGACAGGAATCCACTAACTCAGGCTAGGGACAGATGAGCGCATTTTCTGCGGCCACCGTCAAAATGTACGTCGATGCGTGCGCACGCATTTTTTCACGGAATACGCTTAAGTGGTCAGACGATGCGCAATTCTGGACGTATTTCATGACGATGGGGTGAAAAGAAGTCTAGGGAAATCCGGCTGTTTGAACGTTATGTTGGCCGCACACTAGCAGCGTCTGACATCTCCTAATCACGCACACACGCTGCTATGCGGCCGCAGCGCACTCTGTACGTCAGTACCAGCGGTTTAACGTTCTCGAAAAAATGCGTTCATTTTCCACTTGCGTTGCGCGGCCGGACTTTTGTGCGACCGTACTTCGTATATTGGCTGTCATTGCCTGTCATCTGCTGCTAGTGCGGCCGTGATTATGTGCGCCAGAACGCGCGTTCGCACTGCCTCAGTCTGACCCTAGCCTAAATTAAAATGTACACACAAAACCGTTTTATTTTTACAAAGCACATGTTATATAGGCAAAAAAAGTTTCTACTGAATAAAATGCATCAAAAATTACTGTTAATTTAATAGGAATAGTATAAGAAATGTAACTCCTGATCATATATATTATAGGGACATGGAGCGCTGTGTATAGAGTAGGGATGCATTGATACCACACACAGACATATACTTATATATCAACATGCAGACCTATATATACACGTATATATCAACACGCAGACCTATATATACGTATATACCAACACGCAGATATATATATATATATACACCCACCCACAGACCTCAGACCATATATACACATACGCACATGGGGGGGTGGCATGTGGACAATCTCAACTAAAGGCGCCCCCCCATTTGGCTGATCCCTCCAGAAGAAATGTTGAACCCGATATTCTCTGCTCTGATCAGGTTCAACATTTCTTCTGGAGGGATCAGCCAAATGGGGGGGGGGGCAATTAGTTGCCAAAATGTGTGTGTAATACAAGTCTGGATATATATATTTATAAGAATATATATATCATACCTGCCCTTACCTTCCCCTATAAATTTGCTAAAAATGCACACAAAAAAAACCACTGCCTGAGACCCCGCGCAGCCCACGTACCGCCACCCCCCCCTCTACCTCGCTGAATGTATTTAATTATATAAATATTAGATTCATTCAGCCAGGTAGAGAAAGAAAAAAAGTTTTATTTTATGTTCCTGGGGAACAGATTGTCCTCAGATTTTATTTTTTTTAGAAATGTGTCACCTTACCTTTAGGCTGGTGGTCAGTGTGGGCTCCCTGGATCCTGGTTGTGGGGGGGGGGGTCTGCTGTGGCCGCAGGTGCGGTGGCTCCCTCCCTGCGCTGCCTGTCTCTGCCACATGCACCCGGGCAGCTAGCCTGCACAGTCGTAGCTCTGTCATCCAGCAGCCGCATGCCCCTCAAGGGGATCCTTGGGAGGCCCCGGCAGGCTGCCCTCTACAGTGCCTGATTAGAGGGCCGTGTCTGCCTGATGTTTTAGTAACACGAATGTTTTATCCCATAGGCTTCAATGTTAAAAATATTCCTGTTTTAATTCAATATCTAATAAACCGTTGCTTATATTCTGCAGTAAAGAGTCTCTTTATTTCTAGATTTTTTTAGTATTTTTGTAAGCATTTTTTTTTCGAACTTTTGGCGAACGTCCCAAAAACGTTTGTTCGAGAACTTTCGAACAGCCGATGTTTGATTTGAACTCCGACTAGATCCGAACCGAACGCTCATCCCTACTCTTCATCTCCAATTTCCGCTGCTCCAATAATTTTACTGTCACCATTCATTAAACTGCATGCCTTTGCTAGTGACAGAGTGATTAACCTCATGTGTCCTAATTTGATGACCTGCTCATATTTGTTAGTAATAGAATGTCCTGACTAGGACCATTCCACTCATACCTCATACGTCCTTACAGCTTGTAGGTCTGCAGAGATAACAGGATTTTAATAGATGTATGATAAGGTTTTGTTCCTCATCCCCTACAAAGGTGTCTCCATTTACAGGCACATTTAGGCAACTGTTAAATTGATTTGCAATTAATGTGTTCGCTGTTACAACATGTGTGCATGTAAACAAGTCAATTCCCCATCACCCTATAGGGGGCTCGCCGTCACATTATCCTGATCCCAATACTAGAAGCTGGCAGGTATGTGTCATATGTGTGAAGCAGTATTGAACTTGGTGCTTGCTATGATGAAAAGAGCTGCAGAGGTTAATGGAGGCTCTGAGCCTATCACCTGCTGCAGGTAACGATGCAGCACCACCCTGCACTACTTGCAAACCCAGGTCTGAGAAAGAGACGCAGGTTATATGGTCTCTGCTTTTATTGTGCAGATCCAAGCCACACTATTGAAAATTGTGTATTAAAACCTGTCAAGCGATTTCAGGGAAAACATGTATCCATGTATCGCTATGGAGGTACTGGTGTATCCTCCACAGGCATCCAGACTGGCAGAAAGTGATCATGTGATCACTGTGCCCTCGTCCTACAGTGAGGCCGCAGTGTCTGTGGTTGGCAATGCTATGTCAGCCATGTCTGTTTCCACTGGCATGCAGCCAGACATGTCTGTTTCCACTGGCAATGCTAAGCCAGTCATGCCTGTTTCCACTGGCAATGCTAAGCCAGTCATGCCTGTTTCCACTGGCAATGCTAAGCCAGTCATGCCTGTTTCCACTGGCAATGCTAAGCCAGTCATGCTGTTATGCCATCCTGCTGTTATGCCTGTTGTGGGCCAAGAGCCCTTAACCCCTTAAAGACCGCGGACGTACCATGTACGTCATGGCCGCGGGTCTCTTTTTAGACCCGCTGACGTACATGGTACGTCCTGCGGTCTTTTGAGCGCTGGAAGCGATCGGATCGCTTCCAGCAGCTCAAACGCCATTGCAGGCTGCCTGGGAGTCCAGGCATCCATGCAATGGCATTTAGAAGTGCCGGGGCACCTTGTGATCGCTCCCCGGGAGTGATCAACATCCGGTTTCACCGGAGAGGTGCCCGGCACTTCTAGAGAGCGCTGGAAGCGATCGGATCGCTTCCAGCAGCTCCAGGGCCATTGCACGCTGCCTGGGAGTCCAGGCATCCGTGCAATGGCAGACAGAAGTGCCGGGGCCCCTTGTGATCGCTCCCTGGGAGCGATCAACATCCGGTTTCACCGGAAAGGTGCCCCGCACTTCTACAGAGCGCTGGAAGCGATCGGTATCACTTCCAGCTGCTCTGAGTATGTTGCAGGGATGCCTCGACATCGAGGCATCCTTGCAATATGTTTACCTGCCGCCGGTCCGCTCAGTGATCGCTCCCCCCGGGCGATCACTTCCGGTAGCGGCAGGAAGTACTGAGTGCCACGAGGTATCGTGGCACTCAGTACAAAAAAGATCACATAAGTGATCAGGTGCTCTGCTGGGTGCCTCGAAGGATCAAGGCACCCAGCAGACTAAAATAAAGTGTAAAAAAGTGTAAAAAAAAAAAAAATGAATAAAAATGAATAGAATAAAATAAATGTGACAGCCAAGATGGCACTGCCCTTCTAAGGCATCTGTGTGGGATGTTCCTAGCCTGCCTCATCAGAGAGGCAGGCTAGCAACATCCAATCAGAAGTAAGAAAAAATTTAAATAAAATTTCTAATTTGTCAGGTCAGGTCAATATTTTGTAATTCTCCCTCCCTCTCCTCACTTGTGTTTTGGTGAGCGAGAGAGAGAGATCAGATTTGACAGGTTAGAGATTTTAGGTAGATTTAGTGAGATTAGAAAAATTGAGGCAGATTTAGAGAGATTTTAGGGAGATTTAGAAGAATTGAGGCAGGTTTAGAGGGATTTAGAGAGATTTAGGTGTTTATTTGTATTTTCTTGTGAAACCCAACGGTTCTTCTAAGAACCAATAATCCGCTTATATATATAATAATTATAAAATTTTATAATCTATTATATATAATGTCTGAGAGGGTGTACAGCGCCAAGGAGGCATATGCCATCCTGGCGTCAGAGTCTGAGGCATCTGCGTCGGACTCAGACCCTGATTTTGACCCCGCTAACTGCTCAGAGACGTCGCTAGATACATTATCTACGCTGGCTGATGTATCTAGTGATGTTTCTGATGCAGATCCTGGGCCACCACCTGCCAGCAGGAGACGCACAGCTCCAGCTGAGGAGTGGGTAGTGCCTCATCGCCAGAGGCCAGATATCCCTCCTTTCACGGCAAATCCTGGCATCAATATTGATGATGCAGGATTTACCGCCACACAGTTTTTGCAGGTGTTTATGGGGGATGATTTGTTGGGCCACATCGTGGCCCAATCAAATCTGTATGCCCATCAGCATTGTGCTGCGAAGCCAGACTCCTACTTGGCAAGGCAGCAATGGACCCCGCTAGATGTGCCAGAATTTCTGAAATTCTGGGCACTTACTATGCTGATGGGCATCATAAAGAAGCCCTCAATTCGCTCCTACTGGAGCAGTAGCCCCATCTGCTCTACCCCCATTTACCCCAATCAATGTCACGTAGAAGGTATGAAAACATTTTGCGTTTCATGCACTTCAGTGACAACAGCCTGTGCCCTCCTAGAGAGCATCCCCAGTTTGACAGGCTGTATAAAATCCGCCACCTGATTACCCACTTCGCCGCCAGGTTTGCAGAGGCTTATACACCTGGAAGGAATATCTGCGTGGAATCCCTAATGAAATACAAGGGAAGGCTGGGATTCAAGCAGTATATTCCTTCCAAACGCTCCAGGTATGGAGTGAAGGTGTATAAGCTCTGTGACAGCGAGAGTGGGTATACTCAGACCTTCCGGGTGTACGAGGGAAAGGATAGTAGCCTTGACCCTCCAGGTTGCCCAGAACACATGGGAACCAGTGGCAAGATTGTGTGGGACCTACTTTTTCCCCTGATGAACAAACGGTATCACTTGTATGTTGATAATTTTTATACGAGTGTCCCTTTGTTCAAGCTGCTGTATTGTTTTGATACAGCAGCATGCGGTACTGTTCGCAAGAACCGCGTAGGTTTCCCAGCACAGCTTGTCCGCACCCGGTTAAAAAGGGGGGAGACCTCAGCTCTGCGCCAAGAGGAGCTGTTGGCGGTCAAGTACAGAGACAAGAAGGATGTATACCTTCTATCCACCATCCACACTGAAAGGTCTGTGGAGGTCTCTGTACGTGGCAGAGCTGAGCGCATCAGGAAGCCAGTGTGCATCAAAGCCTATAACCGGCATATGGGTGGGGTTGATCTGGCAGATCAGCTGCTCCAGCCCTACCAGATTATGCGGAAGTCAAGGGCCTGGTACAAAAAGGTTGCAATTTACCTGATGCAAATTGCAACCCACAATGCCTTTTTGCTCTGCAAAAAGGCAAACCCCGGAGTGACGCTGTCCTTTTTACAGTTTCAGCTCCAGGTCATTTCGGGGTTTTTGTACCAGGATGCACCTGCTCCCCGGGCGGTGATGGGGGACAGAGTTGGGGCTACACATTTTATTTATAAAATCCCCCCTACTGAGGGCAAACAGAAACCCAAAAAAGATGCAGGGTGTGTTTCAAGAGGGGGCAGAGGAGAGACACAATCTTTTACTGCCCAGAATGCCCTGGACAACCCGGTCTGTGTCTTGGGGACTGTTTCAAGATATATCACACTGTGCGTGATCTGTGATTTTTTTTTTCCTTTCTATTTTTTCTTACACTCTAGTTAGTTAGTTCAGTTTAATTATTTTTTTTCTTTTACTGCACCAGACTTTTACATTTTAGGCTAGGGTCAGACTAACGCATCTTTCGCGTTGTCCGTGAAAAAGTGCATTCGAATGAATGGATGCATTTTTTCACGGAATACGCGATAGCGGTGATACGGTGCGCATTTTCGTCCGTGATTTTGTATGGATCATCAATAAAACACTTTTTGTGTCTGGACGTTATGTTAGCCGGACATTAGCAGCGTCTGACGTCTCCCAATCACGCAAACACGCCGCTATGCGGACGCAGCGCACTCTGTACGTCAGTACTAGCGGTTTGACGTTCTCGAAAAAAAGCATTCGTTTGCCACTTGCGTTGCGCGGCCACACTTTTGTGCGGCCGTTCTTCATATGCAGCCCGGCATTGGACATCATTTGCTGCTAGCACGGCCGTGATTTAGTGCGGTTAAATGCACGTTAAAACTGCTTTCGTCTGACCTTAGCCTAATTCCTACATTTTTATGTTCTACAATTGGTGCTGTATTTTGCCAAAATCTTTGCACACCTATGCATGGGGGGCATGGGTGTACTCAGGAGACCTTGCAGAAAACAACCTGGAGAGTTTTCATGCAGTAACAAACAACAGTGTCTCCTAAATCACAGTCCAAATCTAATATGGGCGTAAAAATCTGAAAATTGAAAAATTACCGCCACACACCTTCTCAAATGTTTTGGGATAAAACCGTTGCATCCATGGCATCAAAGCACTCCATATGCAATACCTTGGGGTGTCAACATAACAAATATAAACAATTTTCTGGCAATAATTCAAACTGGGGTATGCGGTAGACCAAAACCAAAGATAGGCCTAGCTGAAGAAATAATCTCAATTTCAACTCCAATGACAAAGTCATAAAAATTGTATTTGAACCTTCCCAAAATCCTGGCAAACCTATGCATGGGGGGCATGGGTGTACTCAGGAGACCTTGCAGAAAACAACCTGGAGAGTTTTCATGCAGTAACAAACAACAGTGTCTCCTAAATCACAGTCCAAATCTAATGTGGGCGTAAAAATCTGAAAATTTAAAAATTACCGCCACACACCTTCTCAAATGTTTTGGGCTAAAACCGTTGCATCCATGGCATCAAAGCACTCCATATGCAATACCTTGGTGTCAACATAACAAATATAAACAATTTTCTGGCAATAATTCAAACTGGGGTATGCGGTAGACCCAAAACCAAAGATAGGCCTAGCTGAAGAAATAATCTCAATTTCAACTCCAATGACAAAGTCATAAAAATTGTATTTGAACCTTCCCAAAATCCTGGCAAACCTATGCATGGGGGGCATGGGTGTACTCAGGAGACCTTGCAGAAAACAACCTGGAGAGTTTTCATGCAGTAACAAACAACAGTGTCTCCTAAATCACAGTCCAAATCTAATGTGGGCGTAAAAATCTGAAAATTGAAAAATTACCGCCACACACCTTCTCAAATGTTTTGGGCTAAAACCGTTGCATCCATGGCATCAAAGCACTCCATATGCAATACCTTGTGGTGTCAATATAACAAATATAAACAATTTTCTGGCAATAATTCAAACTGGGGTATGCGGTAGACCCAAAACCAAAGATAGGCCTAGCTGAAGAAATAATCTCAATTTCAACTCCAATGACAAAGTCATAAAAATTGTATTTGAACCTTCCCAAAATCCTGGCAAACCTATGCATGGGGGGCATGGGTGTACTCAGGAGACCTTGCAGAAAACAACCTGGAGAGTTTTCATGCAGTAACAAACAACAGTGTCTCCTAAATCACAGTCAAAAACTGATGTGGGTGTGAAAATGAAAAATGACCACCAAACAGTATCCAATTTGTTTGGAGCAAACGGTTGCATCCATGGCATAAAAACACTCCATTTACAATACTTTGGGGTGTTAGCTTACCAAATATATGCACGTTCATAAAATTGGGGTATGTACAAAGGCCCCTAAAAAGAAGATAAGCAAAGAAGATACTGTATGTCAAATTAGAAAATTGACAAGCACATGTCAAAAGATTGGCGTAGCACCCCAAAAACAACAGAACAAATCTATATATGGGGTGGTATCACTTTACTCAGAAGATGTTGCTGAACATATTTTGGGGTGTTTTTTGGCAGTAACCCATAACTGGATTTGACAATTCATGCCTAAAGTACAATGTGTGTGAAAAAATAACACAAAAAGTGACTACCTGAAAGTTTGACATAGAGCTAGTGCATGGAAAGTGTTAAAATACAACTCTATGAAGCACCCTAGGGTGTGCCCTTTCTAAAAATATATGGTTTGATGGGATAAATTACTTTGGCCAGCTTCAAAAATGTCCCAAATAGGACATGGGTGCATGATGACGAAATGTGAAAATTCCAAGTTGGAAAACTGAAATGCGCACCCCCCAAATAAGGCCTATTAGCCCCCAAATGACCCGACATACCTATACATGGGTGGTATCAATTTACTCAGAAGATGTTGCTGAACATATTTTGGGGTGTTTTTTGGCAGTAAACCTTAAAGTTCACAGTACATGTATTCTTAAATTGCGTTCAAAAAAGAAATCACCAAAACTTTTTTTTTCTCAAACTTTGGCATAGATTTGTGGTAAAATGGTTTGCATGGAAAGAGTCAAAATACCCTAAGTTTAATACCTTGATTTGTGTACTTTAAAAAGTATGTATATGTGAAGGTTATTCAGGAATTAGTGACAGATATCAGTGTTACAATGTCACTATCACTAGTTTTGAAAATAAACTCTTTGGAAATGGCAAAGTGCTACTTGCACTTATTGTTGCATAAAATAAGGAAAAAAGTGAGGAATATGTAAACATTGGGTATTGCTAAACTCAGAACTAAATTTAGAAACTACTAAGGAATTAAATTTTTTTGACGGTTGTTGATACATAAGAAATTTTGGGGGTCAAAGTTCAAAAAAGTGGTGTTTTTTCAATTTTTTTGTAATATTTCACAATATTTTTTATAGTAAATTATATGAAATGATGAAAAAAATGGTATCTTTATAAAGTCCATTTAATGATGAGAAAAACAGTGTAAAATATGTGTGGGTTACATAAACGAGTAAGAGGAAAATTTGACGTAAACACTAACAGCGCAGAAACGTAAAAACAGCAGCGGTCACTAAAGGACGGATTTGTGTAAAACCGCCCGGTCACTAAGGGGTTAATGACCTACTGTGAGGCAGCCTTGCCCACGCTGAGCTTCGAGGAAGCTGTATTCACGACTGTTTTAGGCCATGAGCCCTCCCTGCCAAGTATGGACCATGAGCCCTCCATGCATAGTGTGGGCCAAGAGCTCTTTATGTCTGGCATAGGTGATGCTGGCGAGCTGCCTGTCTTGCCAAAAGCCAGTGAGCTGTCGGCAAAATGCAGATCACGCCTCGAGTCAGCAATACTTCAGTACTTGAGTCATCAGAACGCTGTGCCCATGTCTCACAGCGGGTCCATTGAGGCCAAACTCTGTTGTGGGCCCGAGAAACAAGTCTGCCCCCACCACTGTCAGGTTATGTGGTGTGGTCACCATTTCCAGGTCTCGATCCAGGAGATAACGAAATAAGGTGACCAACCCTAACCACTCTGAGTCCAAGAATATCTGGCATCAGGATGGTGCAACGTCCAGTCTGATCGATGTCGAGATCACACAATCACGTCATGTCCCCGAGGGCTATGTACAGTCGCCCTTTGGGTTACTGTTCCGGAAGGAACACTGGGCTAAAATTGAGCGGAATCCTCATAGACGGAGGCGTTTCCTGGAGAATGCGGACGACTGAGTCTGATTCGGACCCAAATGGGTTTTGGTGATTATGGTCGTTTCTGATTTTGTGACGCCGTCTGCCATGTTTTTGTTTTGGGTGCCCGGGAGGTCACCCGTAAGGGAGGGGGTTATGTCACATCTCAGCCCTGCCCCCTGCTGGTGGTAGCAGGGATTCCTGTTTATTTTTGTTTTCAGGCCGTAGACCGTCTGTTGGGCTAATTGGTCTGCGGTCACATGACCTGTTCAGCCCTATATGTAGGGCCAGGATTTCCCTCGATCCTTGGATCAGGATAGACCTATTTCTACCTAGTTCCTGCGTGCTGTATTACTGTTCTGCTATTCCGTGTATGACCTCTGGCTCTTGTGTTTGGATCTCTCTCTTGTCTGACCCCTGAAGTTATTTTGATATTCTGTGTATGACCTTCTGGCTTGGATATTTCCACCTCTCTAGTATTAACCTTGTCTGTTTCAGGTATTATTGTGTTTGTGTATTTAACTGTTTCACTCAGCAGGCATTTAGCCACAAAGCCAATTTGCTGTTGAGTGGTACTCAGGACCTTATCTGTACTCCCTGGCTGGGAGTGTCTGGATCATCAGTCTGCACTATTGTATCGGTATTGAGTGCTGCCCTGCAGCTTGCAGAATTCATTGTCCCTTCAGGAATATTCTGTCTGTTTATAATTTAAGCTGTTTCACTCAGCAGGCATTTGGCCACGAAGCTAATTTGCTTTTGAGTGGTTCTCAGGGCTCTATCTGTACTTCCTGGCTGGGAGTGTCTGGATCATCAGTCTGTATCTGTTTGTATTTAGTTCTGTCCTGCGGCTTGCATAATTCGTTGCCTGTTCTACCATATACCTGCCCTAAAGGCTTCAACCTCCGCAGCTTAAAGGCTCCACATCACCCTATAGGGGGCTCCCCATCACAGCAATGAATTAAAAATGCAACCCTGCAGCATGTATAAGTCATAAACTGCAGGTAGGCGATCCGAGCTGATCACCTGGTGTTCCTTGCTATTCTCTGCTGGAGGTCTTGCCGTTTTTTCTTCCTAGAATCATGGAGACATCTTATTCATTACAAAAATATTTATTGAGAAACATTTGTACAGTTAGAGACCTGGAAGGTTGTCAACATGACACAAAAAACAGGATAATGTAAATATAATTTTGACATAGTGCCTGTACGCGGTGGAATCTATATCAGTCACAAACCTACAATATGATGACAGTCGCTGGTGAGAGTGGGCACTATACACTGAGGAAAGGGCTGCGACCCCCGAAACGTCTATCTTTTGGTCCTCATTGGAATTAAATTGGGTGTCACTAGTGCACCTTTTTGAAGCAGCGCTGGTATCGTATTACTTTTTTCTTCTTGTGAATTGTCTACCCTCCTGGTTGGATGCTGTGAGAGGGAATCGATATTCAGCTGCAGCTGTCTGACCAATTTTGTACTATAGAGGGTGCCAACAGACACTCTCACTCCTGCGGTTTATATATTCTTGAGTAGCAAGGATGTGTTAATGTGGATGAAACCACATGTGACACTCGGTAAAATCAAGCATCACCCAATAGAGGATACATGCGCACAATACAACATGTATGATGTGTGTGTCATGTCATAGCACTTTATATTGTACGTCAGCGTGTGATGTGGCATATTGCAGTATAACATGTAGTACAATACCTTCTTATTGTAACCATGGTCACGTAACCTGTTGTATAGTTGTGACTAGGGATGCACTGATACCACTTTTTTAAGCCCGAGTACGAGTACCGATAATTTTGTTCAAGTACTCACCGATACCGAGTACCGATACTTTTATTTTATGTCATGTGACCACTTTACAATAAGAACAGACCTCATATAAAGCCCCCAGGTCTCATAGATATGCCCCCCCCAGCTCATGGATATACTGCCCCAGCACATGGATATGCCCCCCAGCTCATGGATACTGCCCCCCGCTCATGGATAATGCCCCAGCTCATGGATATGCCCCAGCTCATGGATACTGCCCCCAGCTCATGGATACTGCCCCCAACTCATGGATACTGCCCCCCAGCTCATGGATACTACCCCCAGCTCATGGATAATGCCCCCCAGCTCATGGATAATGCCCCCCAGCTCATGGATATGCCCCAGCTCATGGATAATGCCCCCTGGCTCATGGATAATGCCCCCCAGCTCATGGATTTGCCCCCCCGCTCATGGATAATGCCCCCCCGCTCATGGATAATGCCCCCCCTCATGGATAAGGCCCCCCTCATGGATAAGGCCCCCCTGCTCATGGATAATGCCCCCCTGCTCATGGATAATGCCCCCCTCTCATGGATAATGCCCCCCGCTCATGGATAATGCCCCCCCGCTCATGGATTTTCCCCCCGCGCTCACTTGGCACTCTCCACACATACTTACCTTCCTGGGCGACGCCGGGAAAGTCTTCGCGTGCGCGCGCTCCTTGGAAGGCCCCCAGCCGTGAGCACATGGTCCCACGTGGTCGCGGCTGGGGGCCTTCCAACGAGCGCACGTGCGGAAACTTTCCCGGTGTCGCCCAGGAAGGTAAGTATGAACGCGGTCAGTGCCAGGTGCCTATGCGAATGCCGTATCGGCATTCGGACAGGCCCTGCAGCTGCTCTCCTCACTGTTTCATACTCACCTTCCTGAGCGACACCGGAAAGTTTCCGCGCGTGCGCTCGTTGGAAGGCCCCCAGCCGCGACCACGTGGGACCATGTGATCGCGGCTGGGGGCCTTCCAACGAGCGCACGTGCGGAAACTTTCCCGGTGTCGCCCAGGAAGGTAAGTATGAACGCGGTCAGTGCCAGGTGCCTATGCGAATGCCGTATCGGCATTCGGACAGGCCCTGCAGCTGCTCTCCTCACTGTTTCATACTCACCTTCCTGAGCGACACCGGAAAGTTTCCGCGCGTGCGCTCGTTGGAAGGCCCCCAGCCGCGACCACGTGGGACCATGTGATCGCGGCTGGGGGCCTTCCAAGGAGCGCGCGCGCGAAGACTTTCCCGGCGTCATCCAGGAAGGTAAGTATGAACGCGGAGAGCAGCTGCAGGGCCTGTCCGAATGCCGATAGAGCATTCGGACAGCCGCCCCAGCCCCTCGGATGCCGGCAAGCCGGCTCAATGCCGGCTTCCGGTATCGGAAAAAAATATCGGGGGTACTGCAGGAGTACCAAGTACTCCTGCAGTACCCGGTATCGGCACCGATACCGATACTAGTATCGGTATCGGTGCAACCCTAGTTGTGACACAATCATTTGCAAACATTAATAGGGTCATAGTTGTCACAAAATAGGAGCTGCAAGATAAACCTCAGGTGCAATATCCCAAAACCAGGATATTTAAAAATAAGAGGCATTAGAGGACATGGAAAAGCAACATACATAGGTTTGTATTGAGAGCTGCATAACTGAAAACGCCATCAACTGGTGACAATGATTAACGTAAACCTGAAACCAACTACATGAAACTGTATGGACAGAAAGATTTATCACTTCCTCTTAGAGCCATGCTGTGACTGCACTCTAGAGGAAGATGCTGATGAGGCAATGGCTGGCTGGATGCATGATGGCTACTGTGTCTGGGGCCCGCTGGTTGTGGTGGCTGGTGCTGGGGTGCTGGTGGCTGGACAGGAGATGGTCATGTAGGCAACAGCGATATCAGCGGACTTGAGCGCTGCTGCTCCTCCACCAGAACCTCCAGGATGTTACCTAGACAGTTGAAGCCTGCTGAGATCTCCCCTGTAATGAGGCGCATGTGGGTGCCCATCTCCACGATGCCCCTCTGTGTCTCCCGGCGCATGGCACGCATCTCCCTCTGCAGGGCATACATTCTCTCCCCCAGGATCACATTTGCCTGGTCCCCAGCCTCCTTTCTCTGCACATGTTCCGCCACGTTGCAGAGTAACTGCTGGAGACCTTCATCATGCACAGTCAGTGTGGCTGGAGGCTGTGGTCCAGACTGGGGTTGAGGCTGAGCCGCAACATGCGGGACACGGTGGCCTCGGGGCCGTGTTACGCACTGATGCAGGGGTGATGAGGGGTCTGTGAGGGGGGCTTCTGGTGTGGGCTCAGCTTCTGGTGGTGCCTGTGAAGATGCTGGAGGTGACAATTCCAGTATCCCGAACATGTCCTCCTCCAGGAAGTCGGACAGTGAATGTTAACTTAGGTACCGATGGTGAATTGGGGGGGGGGGCAGGTGATGAGGTTCATGGGGGGGACTGGGCATCAGGTGTTGTATCTGTGAGTAGAGGACAGGATGACATTAGGGATGGGCTGGCGGTTCGATGCGAACATGAGTTCGCATCGAACATTGGCCGTTCGACCGTTCGTCGAACAGCGAACATTTCCGCGCGTTCGCCGTGTTCACCCACAATGCAACACAATGGACCACAATGCACTTTTCCACTGGCCTGAAGCTTGTAATTGGCTACAGCCTTGCACCTGACCACAGGTCGTGTGCAAGACAGGTGCAAGACTATGCCAATAAGGGCTGAGAGTCCTGATTGGGCAAATGTTGCCCAATCATGGGCTTACAGAGCTAAGTCCCGCAGCACACTATATAAGGCTTCCCTGCAGCCCCAGTGTGTGTGTTGCAGGAGTGAATCAGAGGAGAGATTGTTGCATATCAGGGTGTATCCCTGAGTTATACCAGAGTTCTGTAAAATCTGTATAGAATCCCCTGCACCTTTAAGGAAGGGGGACATGACTGATGGCCTGGGCCGGATGGTCAGAAAAGGAAATGTGGAGCTATTGGTCATACGTGTGCAACATTGTTTCACTTACCTATATATGCATCTGTGGGGGTGGGTTCTGTCTCTTTGTTCCCTGCCAGAGTCAACTGTGCATCAAGGAGATTCTGTGAGAGACAAGGAGACGTGGTGATTGAAATGGCTGTTATTTATTTTGTTTGTTGGATCAGCTTAGGGAGTGTGTCACACATATCAGCTTATGAGCTGCTTTTTGTCACACACATATCAGGAAATGAGCTGCTTTTTGTCACACACATATCAGGATATGAGCTGCTTTTTGTTGATCAGTCCATTTGCTGTATCTAGGCCTGTAAACACAAGTTTTATCAGCTCCCTTTAGTTTGATTAATTTTCTGATATGTTCCCTGATTCTAAATCCAGGGAAGGGATGCTCTTTGTGTTGCTGTTTGCTGCTATGTCTCTCTGACCCCACTCCTGGTACCATGTGATGAATCCACTGAAGTATTTGCAGACAACAAGGAGCTTGATAAGAAAAGATTTTACTCAGCAGCATCATCCCCGCCCCCGGATCACATGACTGTTAACTGTTTCCTAACATGCAGAATGAACTAGGCATAATTATGATATATTTAATATGAAGCCTACACATCATTACAGGGAGCATGCTGCTGCTCGAGGTTTCATTTTGCAGGACTTGCTGTACGAGACTTTGGTGCCGGCCCATGAACAGTCTCCTGAGGACGCTGAGGAGCCCCACCAGTGGCAGAGGGAACGGCACTCTAAGCCCCCAGTTCGGTTAAGGCTAGGGTCAGACGAACGCATTTTTCGCGTCGACCGTGGAAAAGTGCGGTCGAACGAACGGACATATTTTTTCACGGAATACGCGATAGCGGTCATACGATGCGCCTTTTCGTCCGTGATTTTGTACGGATCAACAATAAAACACTTTTTGCGTCTGGACGTTATGTGGCGGACATTAGCAGCGTCTGAAGTCTCCCAATCACGCAAACACGCGCTATGCGGCCGCAGCGCACTCTGTACGTCAGTAGTAGCGGTTTGACGTTCTCGAAAAAATGCGTTCGTTTGCCACTTGCGTTGCGCGGACGAACTTTCGTGCGGCCGTACTTCGTGTGTTCCCCGGCATTGGACGTCATTTGCTGCTAGCACGGCCGTGATTTTGTGCGGCTAAACGCACGTTAAAACTGCGTTCGTCTGACCCTAGCCTTAGCCTCGGAGTTCAGAGGCGTGATGGTGAAGCTGAGGTGCAGGACGCCGTTTCCCTGGTCATCTGAGGGGTTTATCGTCTTAGATACGCTGCCTCGTGAGCTGCGTTCTGGATTGTGGTGGAGGGTGAGCATGGTGCGTGCTGCTGCTGCAGGTTTTTTCCCCTCTGGTTTTAGGTGCAGTATTTGGTAGAGAGCAACAAGCGGATGGTGCTGGCCATGCTGGTGAGGACCGCTGACATACCGTAATTGGCTGTGGACAGATCGGCGCCCTTACCTAGCACTTCGGTTGGTGGCTTTATGGGTCGGAATGGTCGTTTACAGCGCTCTCTTCCGAGGGGTGGCTTGGATTCTGGATCTGGAGGTTTGCGGTGGATGCCTAATATCAGTGGAGGTGCTGTTTCTGGGCGACCATCGCTGGATACACCTTTGACTGCTGTCCCAAGGGCTGCTGGAGGATCATCCATGCTGGCGGCTGGTGAGTCGGGTTTTGAGGGTGCGGTGTTTGGATCGCTGGGCCTTTCGGGCACTGATGCGTCTGGCAGGGCTAGTGGGGTGACGACGGGGTTAATAGAGACCCTGGTTGCGGCTATTAGGCACTGGCAGGATGGGTCGGTTGCTGCGTCACGTGCGCAAGCGTCGCTGGGTTCAGCTGGGCATGCTGTTGCTGGGGGCGCGGCGTCTGTGTTAATTTTGCGCCTGGTTCCGCTGGGATGGGAGCCCCTGAGTCTGCTCTTTCACAATGTTTGGGGCCTGCTTCTGCTCCTGTGCAGGATCCTGCTGTGCTCGGTGGAGCGGTGCTTGCAGCTGGGGCTTCCCCGTTGGACGCGGTGGTTGGACCTTCGGTACCTGCTGCGGTAAATGTTCCTGCGCCACTCTCTAGTGGTATTCCTGTGCCTGGTGCAGTTGGTCCTGCGGTAGGCTCTTATGGGGCTTGTGATTTATGTCCAATGGGCCTACAGGTCTTTAATGACATTAACCCCTTCACTGCTGAGCCATTTCACGTCTTAAACAAACACATTTTTCTTTTTTTTATTATTTTTATAATTCATTTACTTTAAACATTTTCATGTTTGGTATCATTGGAAAGGCCATGCTCTGGCCTTTCTAATGATACCAAACATGACCCTGATAGCTGCCAACAGTCGGGAGATATCAGGGTTCAAAGGAACCACCTATCTTTCCTTAGGAGTCAATGAGGATGTTCCCCACACGTCCTCAGCAGTGAAAGGGTTAAAGGGACACTCTACTCAAAAATTAACCCCCCCGTTTTTTTTATCCTAACCTATCCCTATTCCCTTAATAAATCTTTCATTTTTATTTATTTTTTTGTAACTGTAATACTTACCCTAAAATCCACTTCTTTCCAGCGGCGTCTTTTTTTTTTTTTTTTTTACTCCCCTCCCTCCTCTTCCGCTCCTGTCCTTCTTCATGCTTCTTGGCTTCTGGTTTACGTGAGAAGCGCGCATGCGCGCCTCTCACATAAGCCAGCCAATCGGCAGGCTTCCTCCCAGCTCCCTCTGAGGATTAGTGTTGCACGCAAGAGGATGCGCGCAACACTAACCCTCAGAGGGAGCCGCCAGCTTCTGCGGTGAGTTGGAGACGTCATCGCGCTGAAAGCGCGATGACGTCTCCTACTCGGCAAAAGTCGGCAGAAGCGGGAAATATGATTCCCGCTCTGCTGACTGACAGCTGGGAGGGCAGAGTAAACTCCTCCGCCTCTCTCAGCTGTTTTCAGCCTTTTCTGACGATCGGCTGAGCGGAGGCAGGAGGGACAGGCAAGGGAATACTCCGGGCATCATGACCACCTAAAATAGCTTAGGTGGTCATGTTGCCTAGAGTGTCCCTTTAAGGAGAAAATTTGGAAAGGTGAATATGTTGATGTTATGACTTTGGTTTTCTTCGGATAGGGAGACAATTGATCGTCCAGGTGTTGATTCCTTGCCCGGGGGCAAGGATAAGGACCAAGTGAAGACTTTGCCACAGACCTTTGGCAACTGGATTCAAGGTTTTTCTAGCTTATAGCGCAATTTTGTGTGAGGGTTTCCCCGACCACAGCGTGTCTTTGTTTGGGAGGCTTGCAAAATTTACGGGGGTCTAATTTGTTTTGTTACGACCAACAGTTTTGGAGAAGATGGCGGTGCGTCCTGGGCTCCGCTTGTTTTGCAGGACGCCAATCTGTGGCTATTACTCATGATGCCAAACTGCCCAGTGGTGTCACCCTTTTCATGCATCTGCGGTGCCCGGAGCCCCTGGAGTGCCCGCGGGTGCAGAGAGGGGGTGATGCTGGCTCTTTAATGAGTCCCATTGCCGTTGGTCCTCATATTGCAGGTTCAAGCATGAATGTTCTTCCTGTGGGGGGTCCCAACCGGCATTTCGATGTTTCAGAAAGGGCCATGGCTCGGCCTTTAGGGCTTCGGGTCAGACAGCCTGATAGAAGGGATCACCCCGGAGATCGTGCGGGCCATGGCTCCTTGGCTAGACCGGTACCCCAATAGGCGATGCGCTGCGTTGTTATTGTGGGTTTTTGTGAGGGTTTTGTTATTCCACATGTGCCTTCTGATTTTTCTCGATTTGGTGGCTGGACCTGGGTGTTATTGGCAAAAGCGGACATGGAGTCGGCATTTCGGTTGTTACCAATTCGACCGGATTGCTATCACTTGCTGGGGTGTTCCTTTTGTGGAGGTTTTTATTACGACCATTGTCTTCCGATGGGCTGCTTGATCTTTTGCTACTATTTTGAGTTGTTCTCTTCCTGTTTGCACTGGGTGGTGTGTTGGCGCGCTGGACGAGTTCGGTGGTCCATTATTAGGATGATTTCCTATTCGTGGGGCTGGCGGATTCCAGCGATTGCGTTGCGCTGCTGCAGTTTTTCGGGACGTTGCCGAGGAATTCGGTGTGCCTTTGGCCGATGATATGACGGGGGGCCCAGTTTAATCGCTTGCCTTTTTTGGGCATTGAGATCTATACTGTCCGTGTTTTCCGTTTGTCTGTAGAGAAATTCAGACCTTGTGCGTTTGGTGGGGAGGGCGCGGGGTGTTGCGAAGTTGCAGCTTTCTGATATTTAATCTTTGCCACTGGGGTACGCGCACCTCGCCACTTTGTTCGCATCACCAGTTCCTTGAAGGCGGACCTTGTGGTGTGTCAATCCTTCTTCCTGCATTATGATGGGCTGACGTATTGGCAAGAGGCGGACGTGAACAATCAGTCCCTCGAGTTTTTTGCCGATGCGTCTGGGGCTCCTGGCTTTGGCGTGTACTTTCAGGGTGCTTGGTGTCCCGAAGCGTGGCACCCACGCTGGGTGGCGTCTGAGTTGGTGAGGTATCTCACAAGTCGGGAATTTTTTCCTTTGATTGTGGCCCTGGAGCTGTGGGGGGAGCATCTAGCTAATAGGCGAGTGGTGTTCTGGATGGACAACCTGGGGTGGTGAATCATTCGTCGGCCGGTTCCCCTCCTGTCCTGGCTCTTTTGTGTGTGACCTGGTGCTGCGCGGTCTCGAGCGGAATGTGTGGTTGCGGGCCTGGCGCGTGCCGGGTGTGCGGAACGTGATTGCTGACGCTCTCTCCCGCTTCCAGTGGCTCCGGGAGCAGCAAGGAATGCGACACCCTTTCCACTGTGGTTCTGGACCCTCGCTTCGCCAGGCTGAGGATTTTGTTGGGGGACTCTGTCGGGAGCGAGGTGGACGGCATATTCTCAGGTCTGGCGGAGGTGGAGGTCACGGGGGGAATGGGGTTGGCATTCTGCGGAGGATCGTAGGGGCAACCTTGATTTATTTCGATTCCCTCCGGGAGTAAGGGGGCTCCGGTTTGGGAGCGGCCGGAGTACTGACTGCCCTTTCTTTTGGTGCGAGGCGGTTGGTTGGGAGGATGTTGGTCGGGATTTCCTGGTTTGAAGGATTGTTTCGGGTTGGTGGCGGACTGCGGTGTCTGAGGTTCGGCGCCCAGCTTCTGGCCCCATGTTTTTGGAACTGTTGGATGTTTTACTCGGCGTTTGTCGTGATCTTTTTGAGGTCGCGATTGTTTAGAGTTGCTTTTGCTTTTGCCTTTTATGGTGCCCTGAGGGTGGGTGACCTGGTTGCTCCTAACTCTCAGATGCATTCTGCCTTGCGCATGTTTCTCTGTCAGCCGATGAGGTGAGGTTTTTGATTGTCAGGTACAGGACGGACCGCTTGGGTAGGGGCGTTCTGATTACTTAAATGCGATTGGGGTGATCGGGTGTCGTTTGGGCCTCACGCGGGAGTATTTGGCTATTCGGCCGGTTTTCACTGACTCTTTTTTGATTTCTATTGATGGGGTTCCTTTGACTTGATACCAATTTCCTACAGTTTTTAAGCGATGCATTCAGGTTTTGGGTTATGAACCGGGGTTGTTTGCCTCCCATTCTTTTCGTATAGGCGCGCGTCGGACGGCATGATTCAGCGTCTGGGTAGGTGGGATCAGATCGCTTTCGCTCTTAGGTTCCTCCTAACCTTTTATAATTTCAGGTGCTTCCCCAAGGATGGTCTTGAGATTGGGTCATTCCTTCGTGCATTGGGCAGCCATGCGGGCTGAGCATCGGCCGCATGGCAAAAATCTTGGTTTCCCGGCGGAGGTAGCGGAGATTCACTGGTTGGAAATCCGGGGTTTGCGTTGGGCTCGGTGTCGAAGGAATGCAATGTTTTGGCTGGGAGGGTTCCCACGGAGGTTATTTTAGTTGTTCATGCTGGGGGGAATGATTTGGGGGAAGGTTCGTTCGGTGGACCTGATTCGGGCTATGAAGCTGGATCTGGCTCGCTGTTTTGCTAAATTTGGGGGATTGTCGCTGGTGTGGTCCGACATTATTTCTCGACCTCGTTGGGAGGAAATGGCAACCCCACGGGCAATTGACAGGGCTAGGAAGAGGGTTAACAGGGAGGTTTCTAAATTTGTTCGGCAGTTAGGGGGGGGGGGTTCAGTCCGTCACACGGAATTGGAAGGCGACAATCGAAATGTGATTTGCGGTGATGGGGTCCATTTGACGGACATTGGTTTGGATATATTTTTAACTGGTTTGATGTCGGGGATTGAGGAGGCGCTGTCTGCGGTGGGGCGCAGGGGCAGCCATTAGGAGACCATGGTGCCCCTGGCGTTGGCGTGGTTCCTAGACAGCGGTGCTTTAAAATGGTTAAGCCGCCTTCGGGTGAGGCATTTAACGAGACGAGCCCCGCTTGATCTCGGTCAGGCGGGGTGACGAGCTCCTGGTTTTGGATCGGTGAACTGCCTATTACATGGGTAATAGGGCAGATAACGGAGGAAAAGCACTGCTGGATTACATGGTGTAAATATTTAATAAAGCTGTGGCCCATGCCCTTTCCAGTTAAGAAGGTGTTGTGTCTCCTTTATATTTAAGGGGTATGGGTCAAGGAGGTCCCAGGTTTAATCAGTCAAGCTTTCATTCTCGATACCATAGAATACCACAGTTGAATCAGAGTTCATCTGTATCTTTAATCTGTATCTTTATCTACTCAGAGTTGAATCTGGGTGTTGCCAGCTATCAGGATGTTGCAGGAGAGGAAGTGAATCAGAGTAGAGGACATTGGCAGCCTTGCAGGGAAAATATCAGTGAAATCGCTGAAGTTTTGCAGAGATCTGAATATATTTAATCTCAAAGCACACGTCCAGGAACTCTGTCTGGGAGTTCTTCACGATATGTGCACCAGACTGCAGCGTTGCTATGTCTGAAGAGGATCAAGCGTGGATGCAGGACTTCCTAGGGGCAAGGGCAGACCTGGACACCTTTACAGCAGATGATCCGCTGGCTTACTGGGTGTTGAGAGTGGATCACTGGCCAGAATTTAGCCAATATGCTATGCAGCTACTAGGTTGCCCTTCATCCAGCGTGCTTTCTGAAAGGATGTTCAGTGCCGCTGGATGTTTTGTTACAAACAAAAGAGTGCGTCTGTCCACCGACTCCGTAGACCGGCTGACATTTATAAAAATGAATCAGTCCTGGGTCCGCATCTATCACTACCCTGATGCTGATGTAACTGACTAGATCGGGGATCTCTTCTTCATTTCCAAAACCTCCACCACTGCACTCTTCCACAATACCTCAGAGGGGTTACATTGTGAAGGCACTAGCTGGCACCAAAGGCCCAATATTCGGGTGCACTGACGCGTGCACCAGACTCATATCATTCTAATATTTGACGGCAGGGTCCACCCCCTGCACTCTTCCACTACCTCTGAGGGGTTACAGTGTGAAGGCACTAGCTGGCACCAAAGGTCTGGTTTTTTTTTTTTTTTTTTTTTAATGCACCTGTTACTTTCATCCAAAGCCTGCATAAATTTCACCATAATTTAGCCAAAAAATCACTAAACTTGTTCTGCGTGTCCTATAACGTCTCCTCTTTTCATACAGGCTACCACCCCAAGCAGTTGTTTATGAATAGATTAAAGGAAAAACATTTACCGTCATTTGAAATGTCTTTTTTTTTTTCTTTTTAAATGTTTCTATACATCCTACAAATCCGCCACTTCATGGGCAGGTTATGGGGACCTCCTAGGCACGATATTTGAAGGAATTTTTCATTTTTATTCTTAACCTTTATGTTATGAAAACATCACTGTTCCTTTAACGTTTTTTTTTTACTTTTTGTCCTTGTTTCCTGTGCCCCAGGGCACTACCCGGACCCCATACACCTTTTATGGCAAATATCTTGCATATATGCCCTCTTGGAGGGCACTCTAAAAATCTTGAATTGACTTGTATTGAATTCAAACTTTTTCAAGTGTTCGTGTTCGAATGCGAACCGAACACAGGTGTTCGGCCCATCACTACTCATAGCCCCATACACCATAGTAATGAATCTGGTCAGCAATGTCGTTGCTGTTGCAGTAGGCTCTATTATAAATGTATCCTTTATCCACATATATCCTAATTCTAATATTTTGCCTAATTTTAAACATTTTATGCTGGGGGTTATTCATAGTATGGAAGCGGTTGATTATTAGGGTGACTGTGTGGACCATGTTTAAAGGGAAACATGAATAAGTCTTGCCCTGAAACATGTATTATTTATATGCTGCAGCAGGGAAATTTGTGTCGCTCACCTGGCCTTCCTTTTGGATCTATTAAATGCAGTGTAATGATTCTACATGCCGCTGGGTGGCATTTATCATGCAATGCCCATCAGCCTTAATATATGTGTGCATCAAAACATGGATGATACAACCACCATGGAGGATTTTAATAATGCAGGGGTAAGAGGTCATTCACTGGATGTGCTCATATTCAAGCTTGTGAGGGTGGGGGATAGGTATGGCCCGGCACTCTGCATTGGAAAAAAAAACAGTTCTATCCTGTACACAACTGCTTTAGTTTTCCTAGCGTGCGCTTATCAACCTTGTTCATGGACTACCGCTAGAGATGTGCAACAAAATTTGATAATTTGTAGTTCAGAAGTACTTCCGAATAACGAATCGCTACGATACGAATTTGAAACGATACAAAATGGTATAAAACGAATTTATTTCGTTTTACAGTGTGTCATCATAAAAGAAAAAAAATTGAATAATTATCAGCTATCAAATTGTACCGGCTGGGTGGAGTAGAGGTAACATCACTGCTCTGTGTGGAGAGGGGCCTGTGGAGTCATGGGTTCAATCCCGACGAGCACCTCTTCAGTAAGTGTCCTTGGGCAAGACACCTAATGGTACATACTCGCCACCCAGGACATACATTGAGATTTCTCTCGTTTTCAAGTATCCTTCCTGGTAAAATCCTTTCTCTAAAAAAATTATCAACTATCGAATTGATATATGAAATTTGAATCGATACGAAATTAGCTCCGAAATTCAGAAAACAAAATTATTTAAAAACGTAACGAAACAAAATTTTCAGCCATGCACATCCCTAGCTACTGCGAACAAGGTGATCTGTTAGTAGGTCGTAAGGCACTACGTTTTAACAACTCGCGCTAAATTTTTCCTTTAGTGATGGCGTTTTAGCTCACACCAGGTGATAGGGCCCTTAGTTTTATTCAGTGGTATGATTTAGGCTAGGGTCAGACAACGCATTTTTCGCGTTGTCCGTGAAAAAGTGCGTTTAAACGAATGGACGTATTTTTTTTCACGGAATACGCGATAGCGGTCATATGATGCGCATTTCGTCCGTGATTTTGTACGGATGCGCTGGTGGCAAAAAACTACTGATCGAGAATGTCTGGAATTAACATTTAAGGTCCTATGAATGATAATAAAAAGTTCTTTTACAGAAAAAACGCTATTAAAAAGAACTAAATTTTCCCCAAAAAGTGCTTAAGATCCTAAAAAAATCACTAAACTTTTTTTTTACTGCAGATTAAAACAATAAATGACTTATTCTGTTTTTTTTATTCAATATCTAATATTTTTAACATTGAAGCCTATGGGGTTCGCCTGATTAAACCTACCGAACAGCAGGGAATTTCGGCAACTGTTCACTGCTGTTCAATGTTCTCTATCTGGGATTTCACTGCCCTCGAACAGGCACCATACTTGCTCGCAGTTTGCCAAAATTTGGCAACTTGCCTGCTCTCTGAATGGCACCGTACGGGGAAAATCCCTGCTACGTGCCATTACGGGGCCAGATTGGCTGTCTCTGAATAACCCCTACTGTGAGCAAATTTGGAAGTGATAGCATGTGATGGGGTGTATATAAGGTTCCCTGAGGAAAGGGTTAACTTGACAGGATTGATCAGCCCAGCAACACACACAATGGCTTGATGTTGTGATTGCTGGGGCTTTAAAAGAGACACGCCTATACAGGCACAGGAGGTTCATTTTTGGTGGATCTCCCCTCAGACAGACACAGCTCCTAAAGGCCTGTGATTTGAGGACACAATCTTTTGTTTTGTTACATTGATTGCTGGATAGAAGAGAAAGGTTTTTTTCTTCTTTTGTTTATTTGGTTGAACCAAGCAGCTGTGCCTGTATACACCTGTGCTACAAGGAATAAAGATTGCTTGATGAAACACTTTCCCTGCTGTGGTGTTCACCTGACCAGGTCCACTCCATTACATTATGGTGGCAGCGGTGGGATCGATATAAACCGTGGAGTGGAGATGTGCCTGATTCACATTGGCAGTTGGTAAGAGTACCTCATTTGTGACATTTCCTGGGTGTGCGCAAAGTACAGGCAATCTGCACTAGGATTGTGTTTCTGTTTCTTAGGAAAATGGATTCTGACAAGCTGTTAAAGTGGATGATGGAACAGCAACAGCAGAGGCAGCAACAGGAGTTCCAGCTTCAGCTACTACAGCAGATGCAATCCATCCAGAAACAGCAACATGCCCAGAAGCAGCAACTACAGACTGAGACGCAGCAGCAACAGCAGGAGTTCCAAGTGGCACTTATACAGCAGCTTCTGGAGTATACAAGGGAACAAGGTGCAACAGACGGTTCTTCTAAGGAGTCCTTCTCCCATGCCCTGACCAAGATGGGACCAGAGGATGATCCAGAAGCCTACCTGACTGCATTTGAGAGACTTGCAACCCTGGCCCAGTGGAAGAAAGGTACCTGGGTTATAAGACTGGCTCCCTTTTTAACCGGTGAAGCGCAGGCTGCTTATCAGTGTTTGGGGGAAGCCGAAGCAGGGGACTATGATCTACTGAAATCTGCTATCCTGAATCGTCTTGGTCTTTCTGATGAATGTTATAGAAATAAGTTCAGGAATAAGACATTTGTTTTGGGCACTCCCCCTAGGGCTTTTGCTCAGCATCTTAAAGATTTGGCATATAAATGATTAAAGCCTGCTACTCGCCCAGTCTCTGAAATTATGGATTTATTAATCCTGGAACAATACATCAAACAGCTCCCAAAGGGTCTGTCCCAATGGGTTTCACGACACAAACGCAGTTCCTTGGATTATGCTGTCCAAATTTCAGAAGAGTTTCTGCAGGCAGAGGATACCCATGGGTATCAGGTTGCTCAAAAGCAAAGTAAAAGAGAAAAGTGGGAAGCCTTAGGGAAGCAACCTTCTGTTTTAAATGCCCCTCTATCAGGGAGGGAGAAAGTCTCTAAGGAGAACTCAACTCTAGCAAGTCCGTGGTCTAAGACCAGTACAGAAAGGCCGTCTGGCAATAAAGTGAGGGCTTTAAGCAATGATCAGGTACAAGAAAGGCAGCTGGTATGCTTTAAGTGTGGAGAAAGTGGGCATATCGCAAAATTTTGTTCCTCTGTGGACTCTATGGAGTGTGACTATGTTGGCCAGTGTTATGCAGTTAACTCTGAAGTGAATGACCTGAAAGCTTTTGTAGTCCCAGCATGGGTGAATGGCATAGAAGTCAGGGCCCTTGTTGATTCAGGTTGTAGGAGAACTCTGGTACAACAGGATCTTGTCAACTTCAGCTTCTTGGACTCCCAAGAACCTGTGCTCATAATGTGCATACATGGCGATGTAAAATCCTACCCCTCAGCAAAAATTAACCTTCAGATAGATGGATATGCATCCCAGGTTGTTACAGGGGTGGCTGAAAAGTTGCCATACCCAGTGGTGGTTGGGAAAGATTGGGAACACTTTGGCAGAGTCCTCAAAGTTCAGGTCAAAGATGTGGAACTAAGAAAGGAAGAGGAATGCAGTGCAGACATAGGAAGACTCTTCCCTTTTAAGGACCCAGACTTGTTTTCTACAAGAGCTAGGGTTCATAAATCAAAAACACAAAGGAAACTGGAGAAAAGAGAATGGGCAGACATACAGGACGTGGAACATAAATGCCCTGTTCAGCAGGTGATAGCTGGGGAAGACATGGGACAGCAAGCAGGGGACCCTGGGGACCCTATACCTGAGTTGGGGACAAGTCCTAGGGACGTGCGACAGGCACAGAAAAATGACCCCACACTGAGTGGAGCATACGACAGTCTGGCTGTTGCAAACGGACATGTTTTGGATGCACTCAAGCATAGTCAGTTCCCCCATTTTATGCTAAGGGATGAATTGCTATACAGAGTTTGCAAACACCCTAATACAGGAGACCTATGTGAGCAGATACTGGTACCAAAAGGCTATAGGAGACAACTGTTACAGCTGTCTCATTCTATTCCCCTTGCAGGGCATTTGGGGAGAGAGAAGACTCTGGCCCATTTATTGTACAGGTTTTTCTGGCCGGGTGTATATAAGGAGGTAGAAAATTTTTGTAAGTCCTGCCCGGAATGTCAGCTAGTGGCTCCAAAGGGACAAGTCAAAGCACCACTTATACCGATACCATTAGTGGAACTGCCATTTGAAAGGATTGGGGTTGATCTAGTTGGTCCTCTTGAGAAAACTGCAGCAGGTAACCATCATATCTTGGTAATAGTTGATTATGCAACCCTGTACCCAGAGGCGATACCTCTCCGGAATACCTCAGCCTCGACAATAGCCAATGAATTGATAAAGTTGTTCTCAAGAGTGGGTATTCCTAAAGAGATACTGACAGACCAGGGTACAAACTTCACTTCAAAGCTTATGAAGGAGGTTTGTGCTCTCCTAAACATAAAGTCCCTTAAAACGTCAGTCTACCACCCGCAAACGGACGGGTTGGTAGAGAGATTTAATGGCACGCTCAAAAAAATGTTGCGGAAATTCGTGGATGGGGAGAACAGAGACTGGGACAAATTGTTGCCATATCTGTTGTTTGCTATCCGTGAGGTTCCGCAGTCTTCAACTGGGTTTTCACCCTTTGAGTTGCTTTATGGGAGGAGACCTAGAGGCATACTTGACATAGTGAAGGAAGAGTGGGAGGCGCAGTCTAATTCAGACCAGAATATCCTACAGTACACTATGCAGTTGAGAGAGAGACTTAAAAGGGTCGGGCAATTTGCTCTTAGTAACTTAGAAACTGCCCAACAGGCGCAAGCTCTCAGCTATAACAAAAATGCAAAAGCCCGGGAGTTTAAGCCCGGAGATAGAGTGTTATTGCTTCTACCTAGTTCAGAAAGTAAGCTGTTGGCAAAATAGCAAGGGCCTTATGAGGTAATAAGAAGAACGGGGGATGTTGACTACGAAATCTTCCGCCCTGGACATAAAAAGGAAAAACAAATATATCATGTTAATCTGTTAAAACTCTGGAGAGCCGAGGAAAACTTGTTTATTGCTCCCAGTGCGGATAGGCTAGACGTGGGGCCAGATGTACGTGAAATTCAGGAGAAATCGATGGGCGTGACTTTGGGAAACCAATTAAGTCCAGCCCAGCAAAAGGGAGCACAGCGGCTGCTGGAGGCCTTTACCGATGTGTTTTCTACACGTCCAGGAAATACACACTTAATTACACATCACATAAAGACGAAAAGTGATGAAGTTGTTAGATTGAGGCCATACTTGATAACAGAGAAATTGCGGAAGGTAGTACAAGAAGAAATAGAGAGCATGCTGAAGCTGGGGGTTATAGAGCCTTCAAACAGTGAGTGGTGCAGCCCAATAGTTCTTGTGCCAAAACCCGATGGCTCGGTCAGGTTTTGCATTGATTTTAGGAAGGTAAATGCAATATCCAATTTCGATGCATATCCTATGCCACGAGTTGACGAAATGTTAAACCGACTGGGTAAAGCCAAATATATTACCACACTGGATTTAACCAAAGGCTATTGGCAAATCCCGTTAACAGAAGCGTCAAAAGAGAAAACAGCCTTTGCTACACCTGTAGGTCTGTTCCAATTCCGGGTGCTGCCATTTGGGCTTCATGGGGCCCCTGCGACGTTCCAGAGGCTCATGGATCATATTCTTACCCCTCACAAACAGTATGCTTCTGCCTATCTAGATGATGTGGTCATTTATAGCACTGATTGGAATGACCACCTTGACAAAGTGGCTGCGGTTTTGAGGTCATTGAGGTCAGCAGGTCTCACAGCAAACCCAGCGAAGTGTATATTAGGGAAAACAGAAACCAGATACTTGGGCTATGTTTTGGGCAATGGCCTTATTAAGCCTTTGCAAGACAAGGTTGCAGCACTGGCTAAAATGCCTGTTCCTACCAATAAGAAGCAGGTCAGGGCATTTCTTGGCTTGGCTGGGTAATACAGAAAATTTGTGCCACATTTTTCTACCCTGGTAGCCCCTTTAACGGACTTGACCAAAAACTCTGCTCCAAACAAAGTGATTTGGACTTCCGAATGTACCAAAGCATTTACCGAATTAAAACATACGCTGTGTGATCAGCCGGTGCTGCGAAGTCCTGATTTTGACAAAGAGTTTGTACTACATACGGATGCCTCAGAGGTGGGCTTAGGGGCTGTATTGTCCCAAGAATTTGATAGAGAGGAACACCCCATCCTCTATTTAAGCAGGAAACTACTTCCCAGAGAGAAAATTTTGCCGTGATAGAGAAGGAATGTTTAGCAGTGAAATGGGCTATTGACTCTCTGCGCTACTATCTGTTCGGCAGGCACTTTCTCCTTGTGACCGACCATGCTCCTCTACGTTGGCTTCACACCATGAAATCCAAGAATGCACGGCTCACTAGATGGTATTTGGAATTACAAACCTACTCCTTCAGTGTCCGGCATCGTCCCGGAAAGGAGCACCTGAATGCGGATTTCCTATCTAGGGATGTGTTTGGTGTGGGAGAGTGTGCCTGGGGGTCCACTCTAAGGGGGGAGGTGTGTGATGGGGTGTATATAAGGTTCCCTGAGGAAAGGGTTAACTTGACAGGATTGATCAGCCCAGCAACACACACAATGGCTTGATGTTGTGATTGCTGGGGCTTTAAAAGAGACACGCCTATACAGGCACAGGAGGTTCATTTTTGGTGGATCTCCCCTCAGACAGACACAGCTCCTAAAGGCCTGTGATTTGAGGACACAATCTTTTGTTTTGTTACATTGATTGCTGGATAGAAGAGAAAGGTTTTTTTCTTCTTTTGTTTATTTGGTTGAACCAAGCAGCTGTGCCTGTATACACCTGTGCTACAAGGAATAAAGATTGCTTGATGAAACACTTTCCCTGCTGTGGTGTTCACGTGACCAGGTCCACTCCATTACATAGCATAATGCATTACTACACATAATTTCATCTAAAACGTGGGGGGGGGGGTTCCGGGCTAGGGGAGGACTTGCCCCCAGGCACCTCATGACCTGTAAGGAGCGTTGCCGCAATAAAAAGCCTACACCTAGTGCTGGCTCATAGTAGTGAGACTTTCAGTAGTAGTTACCAAGACTCACCTCCACCATACAGCGCTCAGGCGTTATCTAATTTAGCTGAATGCTCCATGCTTAAAACCAGACCACACCTCAGGAACCACGCTTCCATATTGCCAAAGTGCCTGCTGCCAGAATACCAGTTGCTGAGGTACCTCCAGCTCACATCTCTGCTACGGAAGCACAAGTAGGCGATACACCTACTGTCAAGATGCCTACAACTGTTGCGGTTGCTTTTAGGGTTAACCTTAATCGACAAATAAGCAACAGATTCTGTTTATTCCCCCCCCCCTCTCAAGCCGGAAAATGGAGGGCTATCTATTTTGTAGGGGAGGAACCTAAAACTAATACACGTGGTTTTTGCATTGTATGTACATGAGTACAGTAGTAACTTGAAATTCTGTTAATCTGTATATTTGTGGTTTTTTTTAATTTTATATCTTGCATTGTATTACTTTGTATTTCTGTAACATTTTAATGTTCTTGAACCCAGGACGTACTTGAAAACGTGAGAAATCTCAATGTATCCTTCCTGGTAAAATCCTTTATATATAAATAAAATAACTTGCATGTCGTCAGCTACTATGCCTGCTGCCAAGATACCACTATACGGTACCAAGGATCTGCCAACTAAAGTACCTGACCCAGAACCAGTATTGATTAGCCAGACACCATCCATCGACAAGGTTCCTCCTGATGCTGGACCACTTAGTGAGATTACAGTTGGTGCTGAGACTTCTGCCACCCAATACTTACCTGAGATAACTGCTGTTGCTGAAACAAAATCTGTAAAAGAATATATTGAGACTACCACTATACCCGTTAATGTATCTGCCATAACGACACTTGCTAACCAAGTTAATGATGTTGTTCAGTCTGTGAGCAAGCAACAAAAATGTCTTATGTCTTTGCAGAGTCAACTACAGGATGTTACAAGCCACATATTACCTCCCTTGTATGATCCTGTAATAGACCCTGTACCAGTGGCGTGGCGTAGTGTGGGGGGGGGGCTGGGGGGGCCGTGGCCCCGGGCGCAGTTTTGTTAGGGGTGCATTTGCGCCCCTAAAACTGCCCCGGGGTTGAGGGGACCCAGATGCCGGGCAGCGCCGGAGTGCCTGCCCGGTCCTGAAGAGTCCGTCCTGTTAAAGGGAAGCGGCTGCGTGCAGGCGCAGCCGGTCACGTGGTCCGGCTAATCAGGTGGTACTGAGTCTCTGTACCACCTGACTGGCCGGACCGCGTGACCTGCGCACGCACGCCACGCAGCCGCATCCCCTTCAACAGGACGGACTCTTCAGGACCGGGCAGGCACTCCCGCGCTGCCCGGCATCTGGGCCCCCTCAACCCCTGCCGGAGCTGGAGCAATATCCAGGTGAGACCTGGGCAAATCCATGTGTAAGCTGGGCAAATCCATGTGTAAGCTGGGCAAATCCATGTGTAAGCTGGGCAAATCCATGTGTAAGCTGGGCAAATCCATGAGCTGGGGCAAATCCATGAGCTGGGGGCAAATCCATGTGCTGGGGCAAATCCATGAGCTGGGGGCAAATCCATGAGCTGGGGGCAAATCCATGTGTGAGCTGGGCAAATCCATGTGTGAGCAAATCCATGAGCTGGGGCAAATCCATGTGTGAGCTGGGCAAATCCATGTGTGAGCTGGGGCAAATCCATGAGCTGGGGCAAATCCATGAGCTGGGGGCAAATCCATGAGCTGGGGAAAATCCATGAGCTGGGCAAATCCATGTGTGAGCTGGGCAAATCCATGTGTGAGCTGGGCAAATCCATGTGTGAGCTGGGCAAATCCATGTGTGAGCTGGGGCAAATCCATGAGCTGGGGGCAAATCCATGAGCTGGGGGCAAATCCATGAGCTGGGGCAAATCCATGAGCTGGGCAAATCCATGTGTGAGCTGGGCAAATCCATGTGTGAGCTGGGCAAATCCATGTGTGAGCTGGGGCAAATCCATGAGCTGGGGCAAATCCATGAGCTGGGGCAAATCCATGAGCTGGGCAAATCCATGTGTGAGCTGGGCAAATCCATGTGTGAGCTGGGGCAAATCCATGAGCTGGGGGCAAATCCATGAGCTGGGCAAATCCATGTGAGAGCTGGGGCAATATCGATAACGTGTCCACAGGTGGGGGCGCACAATTCTTGGCTGGCCCGGGCGCTGACAACCCACGCTACGCCACTGCCCTGTACCTACCTTCTTCCCGGCTGTACAAACATATGGGATAGCTGGTCCTGAAAGGAAACCTGGAGTAACTAAAATAGACTCCATCATTAGTACCAAGAAATTTAAGTCGAAGAAATCACCACTATCAGATACGGTTGTACAATTTCCCAGTTCTTCAGAATCTGAAGATCTTCCTGAGTCTACCTATACCTGTACCAATTCAGAAATACCTGAGGACATTGTGGGCACCCAATGTAAGGAGCGTCGCCTCCGGCGTAATAAAAAGCCTAGTAGTGAGACTTTCAGTAGTAGTTACCAAGACTCACCTCCACCATACAGCGTTCAGTTGTCTAATTTAGCTGAATGCTCCATGCTTAAAACCAGACCACACCTCAGGAATAGGGATGAGCCGACCACCCCCGATTTCGGTTCGCATTCAAACTTGAACTTTCCAAATGTTCGAACTCGAACTCAATACAAGTCAATGGGGCTGAAAATTTTATTTTTAGAATGCCCTCCGAGAGGGCATATATGCTAGATATTTGCCATAAAAGGTGTATGGGGGTCCGGGTAGTGCCCTGGGGGACAGGAAACGAGGACAAAAAGTTAAAAAAAAACACGTTTTTAAAGAGACAGTTTTCCATGAAATAAGGGTTAAAAATAAAAACGAAAAATTCCTTCAAATATCGTGCCTAGGAGGTCCCCATAACCTGCCCGTGAAGTGGCGGATTTCTAGGATGTATAGAAATATGTAAAAACAAAAAAATGACATTTCAAATGACGGTAAATGCTTTTCCTTTTATCTATCCATAAACAACTGCTTGGGGCTGTATGAAAAGAGGAGACATTTTCGGACACGCAGAAAAGTTTAGTGACTTTTATTTTGGCTAAATTATTGTGAAACTTATGCAGGCTTTGGATGAAAGTAACAATAGGTGCTTTAAGGCTGGGGTCAGACTAGCGCACTTTTAACGTGCGTTTAGGTGCACTTAATCACGGCCGCACTAGCAGCAAATGACGCACAATGACGGCCAATATACGAAGTACGGCCGCGCAAGGCAAGTGGAAAATGAACGCATTTTTTCAAGAACGCTGAACCGCTAGTACTGACGTACAGAGTTTGCTGCGTCCGCATAGCGGTGTGTGTGCGTGATTAGGAGACGTCAGACGCTGCTCATGTCCGGCCAACATAATGTCCAGACGCCCAAAGTTTCCTGGTTTGGATCCGTAAAAAAATGCGCATCGTATGACCGTTTAAGTGCTTTCTGTGAAAAAACACCCCAATGCGTTCGGACGCACTTTTTGACGTTCGCTGTGAAAAATGCGTTCATTTGACCCTAGCCTAAAATTGGGCCTTTAGCGTCGGCAACAGTGCCGTCACACAGTAACCCCTCTGAGGATATGAATCTGATACAGGTGGCAGTGCACCCAAATATTGTGCCTTTGGTGCCAGGCCAGCAAGTGCCATCATACAGTAACCCCTCTGTGGTATTGTGGAAGAGTGCAGGGGTGGACCATGCGGTCAGGGCCGGTGTTAGACTATTTTGCGCCCTAGGCAAGACCAGCTACTTGCACCTCCCCCCCCAAAAAAACAAACGACACAACATGAAACTGCTAAATTTCTTTTTATTTAAGAACAAAGTTTGAAAAGCACCAATAGTAAAGGTAAAATAAATATGAATAAACTGTATTAAACCATTTTAAATTAACTCTATTTAATTTTAAACAAATTAAAATTAGCGAAAAAAAAAAAAAAGTTGTCACGTAAGTTTCAATTTCAGACACATCAAAATTTCACTTTGCGTGCCTTATCCTTTGCAAATTTTCATCATGCGTATATATATTGCCCAGGCCAGCTCACATCATGCGTATATATACAGTGGCAAGAAAAAGTATGTGAACCCTTTGGGATTACATGGAGTTTTGCATGAATTGGTCATAAAATGTGCTCTGATCTTCATCTAAGCCACAACAATTTGAAAAACACAGTCTGCTTAAAATAATACAACACAAAGATTATATGTTTTCATGTTTTTATTGAACAGAACATGTAAACATTCACAGTGCAGGGTGGAAAAAGTATGTGAACCTTTGGACTTAATAACTGGTCGACCCCCCCCCCCTTTTGGCAGCAATAACCTCAACCAAACGTTTCCTGTGGTTGCAGATCAGACCTGCACAACGATCTGGAGTAATTTTGGACCACTCATCTTCACAAAACTGTTTCAGTGTAGCAATATGCTTGGGATGTCTGGTGTGAATTGTTCTCTTAAGATCATGCCACAGCATTTCAATTGGGTTGAGGTCAGGACTCTGACTGGGCCACTCCAGAAGGCGTATTTTGTTTTGTTGAAGCCATTCTTTTGTTGAATTACTTGTATGCTTTGGGTCATTGTCCTGTTGCATCACCCATCCTCTGCAGAGCTTCAGTTGGCGGACAGATGGTCTTACGTTTTCCTGCAAAATGTCTTGATAAACTCTGGAATTCATTTTTCCATCAATGACAACAATCCGTCCAGGCCCTGAGGCAGCAAAGCAGCCACAAACCATGATGCTCCCTCCACCATGTTTTACAGTGGGGATGAGGTTTTGATGTGGGTGTGCTGTGCCTTTTTTTCTCCACACATAGTGTTGTGTGTTTTTTCCAAACAACTCAATTTTGGTTTCATCTGTCCACAGAATATTTTGCCAGTAGTGCTGTGGAACTTCCAGGTGCTCTTTTGCAAACTTCAAACGTGCTGCAATATTCTTTTTGGACAGCAATGGCTTCCTCCGTGGTGTCCTCCCATGTACTCCATTCTTGTTTAATGTTTTTCTCATTGTAGATGTGTCAACAAAAATGTTAGCATGTGCCAGAGATTTCTGTAAGTCTTTAGCTGACACTCTAGGATTCTTCTTTACCTCATTAATTATTCTGCGCTGTGCTCTTGCAGTCATCTTTACAGGACGACTACACCTAGGGAGAGTAGCAACAGTGCTGAACTTTCTCCATTTGTAGACAGTCTGTCTTACTGTGGACACATGAACATCAAGGCTTTTGGAGATACTTTTGTAACCCTTTCCAGCTTCATGCCAGTCAACAATTCTTTTTTTTTTTTTTATATTTAAAGTTTTTTTATTTTGAAACAGGCATCAAAACAATCATAAAGAAAATGGCCTCGCAGGGCCAAAGCTAGTCATCTGTAAATAGAATGGCCGCACAGGGCCATACTTAGTCAGTTTGGAATAGTATATAGAGACTTCAAAGTTAGGAATAGAGAAAATAAGAGAAATATCACAGAGATCATCTTAAGACTGCTTGAAAATGGAAGAAAAGGATAAACAGCGATTACTCAGCAATAGTTAGAAATGGAAAATCAGCAAAATGTCAAACGGGAGAGGGTTATAACAAAAAGACATCAAAAATACTTCAGATAATAAAACCAGAAAGTCTCATATATGTCCCCTGCCGGGGGAATATCATCGGGAAAAAAGAAATAAAATAAAGTCTGAAGCGTCTCTGAATTAAGTGGGGGGGGGGAGAACAACAGTGAGAGAACATCAATTTGGCATCAAATAATTAAATGGGGAAAAAATGCGGACCTGTTGTCAGCCAGTGTCTCGAAACTGCCCGGGCAGTGGGGCAGACAGGGTGATGCAGAGCAGGCGAGGTCTCGAAACACAGCAAGGCATAAGGGAAGAATTGCAAAGGTGTTGCAGGAAAAATCAAACGTAAATGGGGGACAAAAATTTCAGTGTCCGTCAATAATAAACAAAGTGTCTCATAGAACAAGATAAAATAAAATAAAATAAAATAATAAAGTAGCTTCAAAAATCAGCAACTAGACATTCAAGTAACGACAACAAAAACTATAACGTCTCGAGGAAGAGAAATAAAATAAAAAAAAATAAAAAAATCTCGGCATAGGGGTAAAGGAAGGGAGAGAGTCAGCAAAAGGAGTCATCTAGGTGGGGGAGATCAGCACGGGCCAGGCCAAGAACCGGGAGGAGAAGAAAGGAGCCAGCGGACCGCTTCATCCTGTATCTCGCCAGGGAACTGCCTGTACCGCTCCCTTGGGACCGTCAGTTGCATGGAGGGTCCGTTGTGCCAACCCCTGGGCACGTCGTGCGCCCAGCCTCCATGATTCATCCTGGGCTATACAGGCCATCAGCCTGGACCAAGACAGGCTCAGCTTCCCCTCAGCATCCAGGCCTCCAGGCCCATGCGTCACCCCCGACACAGGCCTCTTAGGAGCCGCAGCCGGTCGGTCAGTGACCCCCAGCCTGGCAGGTCTCGTGTAGGTAATGCACCCGGTGTCTTCCGGCACCGCAGGGGTCTCCGCCGATGCAAGGCAGTGCGAGCAGAGCTCAGGAGTCGAATCTCTCGGGTCAGCACCTCGTGGCTCCTCCACTGCAGCAGCATCTACACCGGCCATCTGTGAGACAGGTACCGCAGCCCTCTCCTCCTCTACCTCCTGGTCCACGGTCCCCCGGTCAACTCCAATCGCGGCCAGCAGTCGACGCCAAGAGCCATAGGTGAGAGGGTCTCCGTCCTCCTCCGGCAGCTGTTTCAGGCATTTGTCAAGTGCAGCAAACATAGCCTCCATACCTCCCCCGGGGGGAGAGGGGCGCTCCTCTCCACGCCACATCACACACTCCTCCACCGTCATCAGCAAGGGGAGCACAGGCACAGCCAGAGGACGGGGGCCCTCCATCCCCGCAGCCTGTGACAAAGGGTTGTCCGACAAACACACCGGGGGAGGCAGGAGCTGCGATGAGGGACACAAACGAGCCGAAGGGTAGGCCTCAAAATGGCTGGCAGCCATATAAATCTATCGGGAGAACACAAAAACTCAGCTGTGCCCCGGGGGGGGGGACAAAAACGGGCCCCGGAGCAATCCACGTTGTGGCCAGCCTAGCAGGAACCTCAATAAAGGGTTTTCAGGGTAGAAAGTCCAGCAAAAATCGGCGATATCAGGAAAGATGCACGGAGCTCCACCAGAACACGTCTGCTTCCATGCGCAGCTAGCCACGCCCCCCCAGTCAACAATTCTTGATCGTAGGTCTTCTGAGAGCTCTTTTCTGCGAGGCATGGTTCACATCCGGCAGTGCTTCTTGAAACCAGTAAACCCAAAACTGGTGTGTGTTTCTAAAGGGCGGGACAGCTTTCAGCAACACATCCAATAATATCACACTGATTGGACTCAAGGTTGGCTCACTCCTGGCTCCAATTAGCTCTTGGAGAAGTCATTAGGCTAGGGGTTCACATACTTTTTCCACCCTGCACTGTGAATGTTTACATGTTATGTTCAATAAACACATGAAAACATATAATGTTTGTGTTGTATTATTTTAAGCAGACTGTGTTTGCCAAATTGTTGTGACTTAGATGAAGATCAGAGCACATTTTATGACCAATTCATGCAAAACTCCACGTAATCCCAAAGGGTTCACATACTTTTTCTTGCCACTGTATATTGCCCAGGCCAGCCCACATCATGCGTATATATATTGCACAGGCCAATCCCCTGGTGGAGATAGGGGGTTCATTTGAACCCCGATATCTCCAGGCAGGTAGGGGGTCATGGAGGGTGTCAATCGAAAGGCCTGAGCATGGCCTTTCGAATGATACCCAACATGACCAGGTATAAAGTAAAAAAAAAGAAAATAAAAACATGTATTTTTTTTGTGTTATTTTTATTAATGCAACAATATTGTTCACATTTCAATTATAATGTGAACGATGATGCACTAATGATTTTTTTTCTATGGGGTGCGTTTGCTATAAATCACGTAATTCCCCCCACAAAATGTAACAAGTCCCCATTTCTAATTTTTGTACAAGTGCACCCCATAGAAAACATAACCGCAAATGCTCATGTGCTAAAATGTGGAAAAAAACCACTTTACACACTGCAGATGATTAAAAATCAAATTTTTATTGCATTTTTTGTAATAATATACAGGCAGGACATGACGTATACATATAAAAATGATATATTATGAATCTGCGGAGTCTGCCGGAAAGAACGAAATCTAATATGTCTGCGTCATTTAATAAAATGTGGCTTCAAATCGCGTTTAAACATGATGGGCGACAGCGGTAAAAATGAGCTGAGCACACAGCAGTGAAATGCAGCATATTAGAAGAAGATTTAGGAGAGAAATTAACACTTCTCAGAAGCACAGGTGTTGTTTGACACATCAGGAGACACCCCTCACCCTCATTGTACATACAATGTATCAAATTCGTTAGACCAGACTAAAAACACATGTTTTCGCCGTTTGAAAACACAGGTCATTTAGAGGTGAGAATCTTTGCACTTAGACATTAGTTTTTAATTCAATATCTAATAAACCGTTGCTTATAATATTCTGCAGCAAAGAGTCTTTTTATTTCTAGATTTTTTTTAGTATTTTTCTAAGCATTTTTTATACTTGTTTCAAAAAAAAAAATTTTGCGAACTCAAACACGCCAAAAAAGTTCGAGGTTTGCGAACTTGCGAACGGCCAAAGTTCGAATCGAACTCCGAACTGATCGAACCGAACAGCTCATCCCTACTCAGGAACCACGCTTCCACATTGCCTTGGAATCTCCAAGCTGCTAGGAGCTGAACTTGTTCATCCCTTACCTGAATTCTGGATCCCTATATTCATCGCTGGATCTCCTATCTCAACCCTCCTGATTTATTATTTAGAAGCTTCCTGGATAATCCCTATTGCTACTGACCATTACGTTATTTCTGGACTTCTTATCCTCCTGGATCTCTCAAATTTACCTTCTGGATTACAAGGACTTGCCCATAACTCTAAGGACTCAGATATATATATATGAATATATCTTAAGTATTCTCTGCTCCTGTTTTCCCATTGTTATGATCTGCAGTTTTTCTCTATATTTAGTATGTTCTGCTTTAGTCTGTTTATCCCTCTTATGTATAGTTTAATGTTCCTTATCCATTAATATTATTCTCCGCTTTAGTTCTGACTCTAGACCTGTAACCTGTGTGTATGTATGTGTGTGTGTATATATATATATATATATACAGTCATGGCCGAAATTGTTGGCACCCCAGCCATTTTTCCAGAAAATCAAGTATTTCTCACTGAAAAGTATTGCAGTAACACATGTTTTGCTATACACATGTTTATTCCCTTTGTGTGTATTGGAACAAAACAAAAAAAGGGAGGAAAAAAAGCAAATTAGACATAATGTCACACAAAGCTCCAAAAATGGGCTGGACAAAATTCTTGGCACCCTTTAAAAATTGTAGATAAATAAGATTGTTTCAAGCATGTGATGCTCCTGTAAACTCACCTGGGGCAAGTAACAGGTGTGGGCAATATAAAAATCACACCTGAAAGCAGATAAAAAGGAGAGAAGTTCACTTAGTCTTTGCATTGTGTGTCTGTGTGTGCCACACTAAGCATGGACAACAGAAAGAGGAGAAGAGAACTGTCTGACGACTTGAGAACCAAAATTGTGGAAAAATATCTACAATCTCAAGGTTACAAGTCCATCTCCAGAGATCTAGATTTGCCTTTGTCCACAGTGCGCAACATTATCAAGAAGTTTGCAACCCATGGCACTGTAGCTAATCTCTCTGGGCGTGGATGGAAGAGAAAAATTGATGAAAGGTTGCAACGCAGGATAGTCCGCATGGTGGATAAGCAGCCCCAAACAAGTTCCAAAGAAATTCAAGTTGTCCTGCAGTCTCAGGGAGCATCAGTGTCAGCACGAATTATCCATCAACATTTAAATTAAATGAAACGCTATGGCAGGAGACCCAGGAGGACCCCACTGCTGACGCAGAGACATAAAAAAGCAAGACTACAGTTTGCCAAAATGTACTTGAGTAAGCTATAATCCTTCTGGGAAAATGTCTTGTGGACAGACGAGACCAAGATAGAGCTTTTTGGTAACGCACATCATTCTACTGTTTACCGAAAATAGAATGAAACCTACAAAGAAAAGAACACAGTACCTACAGTGAAATATGGTGGAGGTTCAATAATGTTTTTTGTTTTTTTTTGCTGCCTCTGGCACTAGGTACATTGAATGTGTGCAAGGCATCATGAAATCTGAGGATTACCAAAGGATTTTGGGTCACACTGTAGAGCCCAGTGTCAGAAAGCTGGGTTTGCGTCCGAGATCTTGGGTCTTCCAGCAGGACAATGACCCCAAACATACGTCAAAAAGCACCCAGAAATAGATGGCAACAAAGTGCTAGAGAGTTCTGAAGTGGCCAGCAATGAGTCCAGATCTAAATCCCATTGAACACCTGTGGAGAGATCTTAAAATTGCTGTTGGGAAAAGGCGCCCTTCCAATAAGCTTATTGATGGTTATAGGAAGTGACTAATTTCAGTTATTTTTTCCAAAGGGTGTGCAACCAAATATTAAGTTAAGGGTGCCAAGAATTTTGTCCAACCCATTTTTGGAGTTTTGTGTGACATTATGTCCAATTTGCTTTTTTTCCTCCCTTTTTTTGTTTTGTTCCAATACACACAAAGGGAATAAACATGTGTAAAGCAAAACATGTGTTACTGCAATACTTTTCTTTGAGAAATACTTAATATTCTGGAAAAATGTCTGGGGGGCCAACAATTTCGGCCATGACTGTATATATAATCCTTAGCTTTCCTTCTCTCTGGAGATATATATATATATTTATTTCTCCTCTATTTAGTATCTGTGTCTGCATCGGTCCTAGTTTTAATATCCTTATCTATTATTACTTATTCAGTGTTCTCCTACTTCTCTTGCACACCCCTCCTAGATTCTGTTGTTGCCTCTGCCTATTTCGTTTGTGCCTTTTACAATAAATCATTATATATATATATATAATTTATTTATTTATTCATAAAGGATTTTACCAGGAAGGATACATATCTACAGTTGTGTTCAAAATTATTCAACCCCCACTGAAATTGAGTGTTTTGGCCAGTTTGACATTGATTTTGATCATTCAGTCATCTTGCTTACAATTAAATCAAAGAGGCACGTGTAGGTCAGACAAATATAACAAAACATTTATAATGAAATAACCACAAATGTCTTTTCTGTGCTCACATCATTATCAGTTTTATTCAACCTCCAAGTGACATTCAATCTTAGTACTTATAACTGTAAAAGGATGTTGTACTAACAGCTTTTAAACGTGAAGCATAGCTTGACACAAGTGTCTTGCAGCGATCTACGGGTATCTTCGCCCATTCGTCATTGGGCAAAAGCCTCCAGTTCAGTCACATTCTTAGGCTTGCGCACTGCAACTGCTTTCTTTAAGTCCCACCAGAGGTTCTCAATCGGATTTAAGTCAGGTGACTGCGATGGCCACTCCAAAATGTTCCAGCCTTTAATCTGCAACCATGCTCTAGTGGACTTGGAGGTATGCTTGGGATCATTGTCCTGTTGAAAGGTCCAACGTCTCCCAAGCCTCAGGTTTGTGACGGACTGCATCACATTGTCATCCAATATCTCCTGGTACTGTAGAGAATTCATGGTACCTTGCACACGCTGAAGCTTCCCTGTACCTGCAGAAGCAAAACAGCCTCAAAGCATGATTGACCCCCCGCCATGCTTCACAGTAGGCAAGGTGTTCTTTTCTTCATAGGCCTTGTTCTTCCTCCTCCAAACATAGCGTTGATCCATGGGCCCAAACAGTTCTAATTTTGTTTCATCAGTCCACAGAACACTATCCCAAAACTTCTGTGGTTTGTCCACATGACTTTTGGCATACTGCAGTCGACTCTTCTTATTCTTTGGAGACAGCAAGGGGGTGCGCCTGGGAGTTCTGGCATGGAGGCCTTCATTACGCAGTGTGCGCCGTATTGTCTGAGCTGAAACTTCAATACACCACATCTGACAAATCTTTTCTCAGTTCCTCAGCAGTCACACGGGGACTTTTCTCCACTCTACGCTTCAGGTAGCGCACAGCAGTTGAAGTCAGCATCTTCTTTCTGCCACGACCAGGTAGCGTTTCAACAGTGCCCTTTGCCTTGAATTTGCGAATGATGCTTCCTATGGTCTCTCTTGGTATGTTTAACATCTTTCCAATCTTCTTATAGCCATTGCCCTTCCTGTGAAGAGTAATCACCTCTTTTCTTGTCTTCCTGGACCATTCTCTTGACTTCACCATGTTTGTAACCACACCAGTAAATGTCTAGAAGGAGCTGAGTATCACAGTCATTTTAAAGCTGCCTAATTGGTGCTTATTATGCTTTATTGCTGCTCCGTGACATCCACAGGTGTTTTCAATACCTGATTGAAAACACTTGAATGAACCTCTGTTCTTCAGAGTGGTAGTCTTTAAGGGGTTGAATAATTGTGTCAATGAAGAATTCACAAAAGAAACATTTACTACTGTATTACAAAACCAATTGATGTCATTTTAGTTGCATATGGTTCTTTAAAAAGTCCTTGTAGGATTTCATTCTGAATACAATTACAAATGTACACTAAATTCCCTAAAACCCTTTACAGCATTGGGGGTTGAATAATTTTGAACACAACTGTATATGTGTGTGTGTATGTGTATGTATGTATATATATATAATGGTTTGCAAGTCTTCTTCATTGCACAACCTGTATCCTGACATGACCTTGCTGCGCCTCTGACATGTGGGCATTGGGGTGTTGGCTCATCGGTTGAACTATTTTCCACATGCCCTTTCTACTTCTAAAAAAAAAAGAAAAAAAAATTAACATGAAATAGTAACATTTTCAAAGTGCACATTGTTAAAATATAAAAAAGAAAAAAGATTATAGCACATTTAATCCCTTCCAAGTGATTTTCCAAATAAACCAGATGTGCCTTTGAAGCCGGCCTCAATATCTCGATCACGGTAGTGAAGGGGTCAAGGAGACACTTTCCATTGTTGAGACTATATCTCACTAACAGGCACTTTATTTTATTGTGTTTATTTCCACAAACTCCCTTTCATTATCAGGGTTATTCAAAGAGAATCGAAAAGTCACTGCACGTTCGGTGACTTTTCGTTCTCTTCAATTCGGTTCCTTTTGCCGATTCCATTTCGGTGACCCTGCGGTGTATTCAGCAAGCACCACAGGGTCCCCGAATTGCAGGGAAAGGCTGCCGCAAACCCGACGAAAACTAACCGCAAAACCCTGCGAATGCATGCCGAAAACCTGCAAAAACATCTGGATTAACCCCGCCGAAAACCACGGAAAAACCTGAGCAGGAGCCAATCACACGCAGCGAAGCCGCCGGAAAAACCCGACACTGCAGACGAGTGAAGTGAATAAATTCGTAAAACCATTTGCTTGAATGTTTGAAAAGTGAAACGCTGTTTGCAAAGAAACTACTGAGCCTAAATGTCTGAAATTTACATATGAGGTCCAGGGAATGATAATAAAAAGGGCTGTTACAGAAAAAATAAGTAAACTTTAAAAAAAAAAACTGACTTTTTTTTAAAATAAAAATCCCGAAAAATGCTTAATATCCTAAAAAATCTATAAATAAGGAGACTCTTTACTGCAGAATTTTATAATGAATGGTTTATTAGATATTGAATTAAAACGGGAATATTTTTAACATTGAAGTCTATGGGATTTGCCTGAATAAATCTGCCGCATGAAACCACCGAATGGCAGGGCATTAGGGGAACCTTTCACTGCTGGTTTTTGTTCTCTGAATAGCTGAAGCAGTGCTTTTTTATGGAGATTTCACTGCCCTCGAACAGGCACCGTATGTGCAAGCAATTCGCCAGGATTTGGCAAATTGCCTGCTCTCTGGATAGCCGAATGGCCAAGAAGGGTAACCGAACGTTGTTTTTCAGCGTTCGGTTACCTTTCTCAAGCAATTCGGATCTATTTGAATTACCCTGTATGTTTCGGTTTTCACTGTGTATTTAACCCCACCCACCAAATTTGTCTTGATGCGGCAGATGGGCTTATTAATTTAACTCCTTGCTGCGGATGACGTGTTCCAGGATTTCAAAATTGTCAGACTTGTGTTGCAAACAAAATTGAAATAACAGGATAGTGAGAATAGTTTCAGTTAATAGTTTTTACATAAGAATAACGGTATTAACGCTATTCAGCATTTGTTCAGAGCAACTTCACTTGTAGTTGTGGGACTTTTCTTCTTTTAGATAACAGTTGTTGCAACTATGGTGACCTTCTGCTATTTTTACTGTTGTTTCCAACAGTGGTAATAATCAGGTTTAGTGAAATAGCCCTTAAGAATTTGAGCTACTTATATTGCATTGTGAGTCCAGGTGTACTGCTCTCCCCATTGATGGCAGTAGTTTTATGTTTCCTTCTTTAAAGTCAGAGTGCTTTTGCACAGTATAGAGAGATGTTTTTTCTGTGAAGTTGACTCTTGTATGTCGTGTGTCATTATCCCAAGACAAGGTCAGCTTAGTCTCTATATTGTTACTCCAGATGGAAAACAATGGATGTCGTACAATCATTAGCATACAAACAATGTTGTGTGAACCGCAGCCTTGGTTCTGTAAACTACTTTAGAGTACTTGTACTTTATTACTCCGTATAAAAAAAATCTCACATAATATGAAAAATACTACTTAAGCTGAATATGTTTCATGGCCACCATGCTCTGAACATGTTTCATGTCTATTCTGTGTACTTACTCAGCAGCCAACATGAACTATTGGCTGCTAGAAACATAGTTACATAACAGACGCAAAAGTGCTTTTATCACAGGAGCTCAATATCCCATTTACCTACAAGTAAATGCAGTGATTTTTGGTCTACTAAAATAGTCTTTAACCCCTTCATTGCAGAACCATTTCACCCTCATGTAATGAGCTCATTTTGACCGTTATATGCTCATCATGTTAAACCTCATCACGACAGGTGGGTGGCACCCATCAGGAGGGGACACCAGGTGCTGCCGAGGGGCCTCGGATCCGGCACCCTCAAGCAGCTGATGTGCGACACGTGTCCATTGGCTGCAGGGGGACAGTTCAGGGGAGGGAATGAGGCAGCCCATTGAAGTCAACTGTGCGTACTAGTACATCCTGCATCTTGTACGCCCACCCGCCGCAGAGGCAGCATGATACGTCCTGCAACGGGAAAGGGTTCAACTTGTTTTAGTCATGTTTTATTATAAAGATGTGCATGACGACTTTTTTCGTTTCGGATTCTTTTAGGTGTTTTTTGTTTACTTCAGATCATTTCAGACAGTGTTTCTTTCATTTCGATTCGCATCGATTCGGCAATTCGGATCATTTCGGCGATCCGGATTATTTTTGGTGATTCCGATTAGTTGGTTTTTCACTTTTTTATGAGTTATTTCTTTTTTTATCTCTTATTTAAGAATGGGAAGTAGATTACTACCAATAGAATGTAAGTTTCTTTACTTAATTATTCTCTTAGGATTTTTTTTAGGCATTTTTTGGTTGAAATGTTAGGTTTCCTAACTCTTTTTTTTTTAACCCCTTCCCGACCGCTGACGTACCATGTACGTCTCCACGGGTCTCCAACGGCATCTATGTCAAGCTGGAAGTTTGCCTCGCCGTTTCCTGGGGGCCGACAGATCCGATGATGTCATCACTCTGCGTGATGACGTCGTTGGCAGGCGCCGGTAAGGAAAATTTAAGAAGGGGAGGGGGGGCTCCTTCGGAGCCCTCTATCTCCCCAACCATTTAAGGTATAGTGATGCTTTTTCCACCCCTGGAAAGGGGGGAGTCTCCCCTTTTCAGCGGTGTATAGCATTAACTATTTCGCTGCCAGATCGTGATTTGGCGCAAATTTGCACCGAATTGCGATTCAAACCAGGAGGGGCTGACATCTTGGATGTCAGCCAAGCCTCCAGGTTCCCCCCCACACCTACTGACAGCCTCACCATATGTGTGAGGATGTCAGTGGGCCAGTTAACCCCCTAGCTGCTAGGTGGAGATAAGGAGATCCAAAGGAAGCTAGAGGGTCATATTTAACATCATTGGAAAGGCCATATATGAATATATGGAGGATTTGTGGGCAACAGAGTTTTAAAGATGGAGTATTTTCCACATCGGGTGGAAGTATCGTTGCGCAAAGCGGATGTTGGATGTGGAGGATCCTGCGCATGGGAATACAGCTGCCCGGCGCAGACTGCAAAGGAGGAAGAGAGGAAATACCGGATATCCGCTGAAAGGGGATGCCGGACATTCAGTGCGAGGGAACACACCCAAGATTTCCTCCACTATCCCCACCACTGGGAAAAAAAAGAAAAGAAAAGTGTGTGTGTATGTATGTATATATATATATGTGTATATACATATTTGGGTTGTGGTGGAGGGCAAAAAATGAGATAAAAAGCCTCAACACAACAATTAATAAAGTTTATTATTGCAGAAGCCATTTGCACATTATAGCAATTCAAAGAACTGCATCACAGAGCTCCTGTGCTGCATTCCCCATATGCAACACAGATGTCATTTGCATGTCTTTCCCAGAGTTTCTTGCTGCATATGGGGAATGTAGTATTCTTTAACATTGTCGACCACAGAATTGGATTCAATATATATTCAATATATATGTATTCAATGAGACATACCTTACAATCTTGATCTATGGGGATCAGAATTTAAACGAGTTAAAACGGATCAAATCGAAAGTGAAAGTAGATATATAGAGGAATGGGGGTCGCCATGTTTGTTCCGCCAGATGTAGAGGAGGTTGTTTTGGTATAGTGGTAGAAGGAGAACATGAGGGTAAATTGAAGAATGTGGTCGAGATAGTGGTTATGTCCGTTGATAATTGTTGAAATTGTTGGTGCGATCGTTTTTTGCCCGGTAAAGTACGTAGAAAACCGCTCTAGAATGAATGTGTCGATAAGGACCAATGGGATTAGGGAGAATTTGGTCCAATGAGAATTGATTTGAATTGCGTGTGTGCAGGGAATCGAAAGGGGATCGAGAATAGGGAGAGGATAATGAACGCCCATAGTGGGCGGAGATTTGGACTGCGCATGCGCGGAGGATCCGAATCGCTGCCAAAGACTAGTGGGATACTATGAATACCCACACCTGTTGTTATTAATTAAATTGTTTTTTAGGTTGTGAGGCTAATAAAAGAAGCTGGGTTTCATTTGCAGTCATGCTCCTGATGAAGTGAGACTATCACGAAACGCATTGAGCGACTGTATTGGGTCAGAAGGACAAGCAGACTGTTATCCCAGGTTCATCTAGGAGGCCAGTAGAACCGGTGGACGGTTTGTGGACCAATTGGAGGATCAATTGCGGGAGGTCTGGGTCTTTGAGACCAAGGTTTATATGCACATTTTGTATGTGCCCTACAGAATGTGAGATTGTTCTTTGATTTTAAATAAATTCATGTGTGTTTTAAAATACTGCACCATATACCGCCCCTCATTATTTCAGGTCTGTGGTGGATTACAAGATGGGGAATACAATTTGAAGTGACTCGATTGCAGTGGCGTAGCGTGGGGGGGGTTGGGGGGCCGTGGCCCCGGGCGCAGTTTTCTTAGGGGCGCATAATTTCAAAAGAAATTTGCGCCCCTAAAACTTGAGGCCCGGATTGACCCGCCGTGCCCTCGGGCGCCGCCCAAGGGCCCGCGGGTTGAGGGGGCCCAGATGCCGGGTTGAGGGGGCCCAGCGGGAGTGCCTGCCCGGTCCTGAACAGTGAGTCCGTCCGTGTTGAAGGGGAGGCGGCTGCGTGCAGGCGCAGGTCATGTGGTCCAGCTAATCAGGTGGTACTGAGTCTCTGTACCACCTGACTGGCCGGACCGCGTGACCTGCTCATGCACGCACGCAGCCGCCTCCCCTTCAACACGGACGGACTCACACGCTGTTCAGGACCGGGCAGGCACTCCCGGTGCCCGGCATCTGGGCCCCCTCAACCCCTGCTGGATCTGGAGCTTGGGCAATATCCATGTATGAGCTGGCTGCCGCTGGGGCAATATCCAGGTGAGAGCTGGGGCAATATCCATGAGTGAGCTGGGGCAAATCCATGAGCTGGGGCAAATCCATGTGTGAGCTGGGGCAAATCCATGAGCTGGGGCAAATCCATGTGTGAGCTGGGGCAAATCCATGTGTGAGCTGGGGCAAATCCATGAGCTGGGGCATATCCATGTGTGAGCTGGGGCATATCCATGTGTGAGCTAGGGCATATCCATGTGTGAGCTGGGGCATATCCATGTGTGAGCTGGGGCATATCCATGTGTGAGCTGGGGCAAATCCATGTGTGAGCTGGGGCAAATCCATGTGTGAGCTGGGGCATATCCATGTGTGAGCTGGGGCATATCCATGTGTGAGCTGGGGCAAATCCATGTGTGAGCTGGGGCATATCCATGTGTGAGCTGGGGCAAATCCATGTGTGAGCTGGGGCAAATCCATGAGCTGGGGCATATCCATGTGTGAGCTGGGGCATATCCATGTGTGAGCTAGGGCATATCCATGTGTGAGCTGGGGCATATCCATGTGTGAGCTGGGGCATATCCATGTGTGAGCTGGGGCAAATCCATGTGTGAGCTGGGGCAAATACATGTGTGAGCTGGGGCAAATCCATGTGTGAGCTGGGGCATATCCATGTGTGAGCTGGGGCATATCCATGTGTGAGCTGGGGCAAATCCATGTGTGAGCTGGGGCATATCCATGAGCTGGGGCAAATCCATGTGTGAGCTGGGGCATATCCATGTGTGAGCTGGGGCATATCCATGAGCTGGGACAAATCCATGAGTGAGCTGGGGCATATCCATGAGCTGGGGCAATATCCATGTGTGAGCTGGGGCATATCCATGTGCGAGCTGGGGCATATCCATGTGCGAGCTGGGGCAAATCCATGTGCGAGCTGGGGCATTATCCATGTGTGAGCTGGGGCAAATCCATGTGTGAGCTGGGGCATATCCATGTGTGAGCTGGGGTAAATCCATGTGTGAGCTGGGGCATATCCATGTGTGAGCTGGGGCAAATCCATGTGTGAGCTGGGGCAATATCCATGTGTGAGCTGGGGCAATATCCATGTGTGAGCTGGGGCAATATCCATGTGTGAGCTGGGGCAATATCCATGTGTGAGCTGGGGCAATATCCATGTGTGAGCTGGGGCAATATCCATGTGTTAGCTGGGGCAATATCCATGTGAGAGCTGGGGCAATATCGATAACGTGTCCACAGGTTGGGGGGGGGCGCACAATTCTTGGCTGGCCCCGGGCGCTGACAACCCACGCTGCGCCACTGCTCGATTGAAATGTTTATTTTTTTTTCTGTGGCCGACAATGTTAAAGAATACGACACAATAGATGCGCCATCCAATACGTATATTGTTGTTTTTTTTCTACTGGAAGAGACTTGTGGTGATCTCTGTGGATTGGCAGCAGTGAAGGAGGAATCTTACTAACTTTTTGACTTTTATATGGGGAATGTAGCACAGGAGCTCTGTGATGCCATTCTTTGAATTGCTGTGATGTGCAAATGGCTTCTGCGATAATAAACATATATATATATATATACACACGCATATATACACACTCTTATACAATACATTTTCGGTGTTTCAGTCAAATAGGTTTAAACATGGGAATCCCGTAGGAATCAATGTATAAATGTAATATCTTTTTTTTTTTTTTTTTTTAAATAATTAAAGACCATTTATTCTTTTCATTTTCAGCAAAAAATCTTTATTGAACATCTTTTTGTATTTATATGACGAAAGGTTTTTCTTTCCCAATTTTTTAGCAGCCGTATTATATTTTTATAGGACTTTTTTTCTTTGAATTAGATAAGGGACATCTAAAAGGTCAATGTAGGAGGTGAAAGAGGACCTCTTCACTCGACATTAGTGTTTGCCTGGGCACACCCCGTACGCACTCCTGAGTCCAAAGAGAAAATGTTGCTGGCCCCCCTCAAACTAGTCACCTCAAAACACAGCAATGTGCAGTGTGTATGAATGTATCACAGAGCTCCACAGCAATAAAACTCACAGTAATGTGCGGTGTGTATGAGCGTATCACAGAGCTCTACAACAATTAAACTCACAGTAACGTGCGCTGTATATGAGTGTGTCCCAGAGCCAGGGGCGGACTGAGCCATCGGACACTCGGGCACTGCCCGAGGGCCCAGATGGGGGGACCTGGATTGGCCCTGCAGTCCAGGCAGGTGTCCGGCCCCCTGGGTCTCCCATTTACTCGGCAGTGTGTGGGATCAAACTTCTACACGCTGCGCCGAGGAAGAGAAGGAGGAGGATGAGAGCCCAGCAGCTCACATGTGGACATGCGGGCTCTGCCCCTTCCTCCTCCACAGACAGTCACACGATGCAGAGCCTGCCTGCTGTGCTGGAAGTGTCCAGCATGTGTAGGGAGGGGGAGAGGACGAAGACCTGCCAGGAGGAGAAAAGGATTCTAACCTGTAAGTAAATAACTGTGTGTGTCTAATTAAAAAAAGGGGACGCCTGCCTGCCTCCCTAATAAAAAAAGGAGACTCCTGCCTGCCTGTCTAATAAAAAAAGGGGACACCTGCCTGCCTCCCTAATAAAAAAAGGGACACCTACCTGCCTGCCTAATAAAAAAAGGGGACACCTGCTTGCCTGCCTAATAAAAAAAGGGAACACCTGCCTAATAAAAAAAGGGGACACCTGCCTGCCTAGTAAAAAACGGGGACACCTGCCTGCCTAATAAAAAAAGGGGACACCTGCCTAATATAAAAAGGGGACACCTGCCTGCCTAATAAAAAATGGGGACACATGCCTGCCTGCCTAATAAAAAAGGGGACACCTGCCTGCCTAATAAAAAAAGGTGACGCCTGCCTAATATAAAAAGGGGACACCTGCCTGCCTAATAAAAAATGGGGACACATGCCTGCCTGCCTAATAAAAAAGGACACCTGCCTGCCTAATAAAAAAAGGGGACACATGCCCGCCTAATAAAAAAGTGGACACCTGCCTGCCTAATAAAAAAGGGGACACATGCCCGCCTAATAAAAAAGGGACACCTGCCTAATAAAAAAGGGGACACCTGCCTGCCTATTAAAAAAGGGACACCTGCCTAATAAAAAAGGGGACACCTGCCTGCCAAATAAAAAAGGGGACACCTGCCTGCCCAATCAAAGAGGGGACAACTGCCTGCCTGCGTAATAAAAATGGGGACACCTGCCTGCCTAATAAAAAAGGGGACACATGCCTGCCTAATAAAAAAGGGACACCTGCCTAAAAAAAAAGGGGACACCTGCCTGCCTAATAAAAAAGGGGACACCTGCCTGCCTCCCTAATAAAAAAAAGGGACACCTACCTGCCTGCCTAATAAAAAAAGGGGACACCTGCTTGCCTGCCTAATAAAAAAAAGGGAACACCTGCCTAATAAAAAAAGGGGACACCTGCCTGCCTAGTAAAAAACAGGGACACCTGCCTGCCTAATAAAAAAAGGTGACGCCTGCCTAATATAAAAAGGGGACACCTGCCTGCCTATTAAAAAAGGGACACCTGCCTAATAAAAAAGGGGACACTTGCCTGCCAAATAAAAAAGGGGACACCTGCCTGCCCAATCAAAGAGGGGACACCTGCCTGCCTGCATAATAAAAATGGGGACACCTGCCTGCCTAATAAAAAAGGGGACACATGCCTGCCTAATAAAAAAGGGACACCTGCCTAATAAAAAAGGGGACACCTGCCTGCCTAATAAAAAAGGGACACCTGCCTAATAAAAAAGGGGACACCTGCCTGCCTAATAAAAAAGGGGACACCTGCCTGCGTAATAAAAATGGGGACACCTGCCTGCCTAATAAAAAAGGGGACACCTGCCTGCCTAATAAAAAAGGGACACCTGCCTAATAAAAAAGGGGACACCTGCCTGCCCAATCAAAGAGGGGACACCTGCCTGCCTGCGTAATAAAAATGGGGACACCTGCCTGCCTAATAAAAAAGGGGACACCTGCCTGCCTAATAAAAAAGGGGACACCTGCATGCCTTAAGACAGGGGGACACCTGCCTAGAGAGAAAAAGGGGACACCTGCCTAAAAACAAAAATCAAGACCTGCCTAGAGAAAAAAGGGGACACCTTCCTAGCAACACAAAACAGGACCTGCCTAGAAAAAAAGGGGACCTGCCAAGAAATTAGAAATGGGAGACCTGATGGATTATTTCATGGATTATTTCCATCATATCCTATCTATATATATAAACGCGAAAGTCCTGACTGACTGACTGACTCATCAACGCCCAGCTCAAACCGTTTAACCTAGGAACGTGAAATTTTGAAGGTGCACTGTTTTTATGACGTAGACACCCACTAAGGAAGGATTTTTGGAAACTCCGCTCCTAAGGGGGTGAAAAAGGGTGTTGAATAATTTAAACAGGATACCTATAGCTCAAAAACAGAAGATGTTACAGATGTGAAAATCGGTATTTAGGTTCATCTTGAAAAATAAAAAAACACATATTTTACCATTTTTCAAAAATTCGACTGGGGGGCGAAAAAAGGGGGTTGAATATTTTAAATATTTTAAACAGGATACCTATATCTTAAAAACAGAAGATGTTACAGACGTGAAAATCGGTATTTAGATTCTTCTTGAAAAATAAAACAACACGTATTTTACCGTTTTTCAAAAATTCAATGAGGGGGGGCAAAAAAGAGGGTTGAATATTTAAAATATTTTAAACAGGATACCTATATCTTAAAAACAGAAGATGGTACAGACGTGAAAATTGGTATTTAGATTCATCTTGACAAATAAAAAAACACGTATTTTACCATTTTCTGAAAATTCCTTGGGGGGCAAAAAGGGGGGTTGAATACTTTTAACATAAACGCGAAAGTCCTGACTGACTGACTCATCAACGCCCAGCTGAAACCGTTTAACCTAGGAATGTGAAATTTTGAAGGTGCTCTGTTTTTATGATGTGGGCACCCACTAAGCAAGGATTTTTGGAAACTCTGCCCCTAAGGGGGTGAAAAAGGGGGTTGAATATTTTAAACAGGATACCTATAGCTCAAAATCAGAAGATGTTACAGACGTGAAAATCGGTATTTAGATTCGTCTTGAAAAATAAAACAACACGTATTTTTCCATGTACTGAAAATTCCTTGGGGGGGGGCAAAAAGGGGGGTTGAATACTTTTATCAGTATACCTATATTTCAAAAACCGAAGATGTTACCGGTGTGAAATTTGGTATTTACAATCTTCGTGAAAAAAACCAAACATGTTTTTTGCCATTTTCCAAAACTCCCAAGTGGGGGGGTGAAAAAAAGTAGCTGAATACTTTTAATCAGGATACCTATAGCTCAAAAACAGAAGATGTTACATATGTGAAAATTGTTATTTAGATTCGTCTTGAGAAACAAAAAACACCTATGTTACCATTTTCCAAAAATCCAGTGGGAGGGGGAAGAAAGGGGGGTTGAATACTTTTATCAGTATACCTATATTTCCAAAAACCAAAGATGTTACAGGTGTGAAATATGGCACTTACAATCTTCTTGAAAAATAAAAAAACACATGTTTTACCATTTTCCAAAAATCCAGTTGGGGCAAAAAGGGGGGGTTGAATACTTTTATCAGTATATCTATACTTCAAAAACCAAGATGTTACAGGTGTGAAATTTGGTATTTACAATCTTCGTGAAAAAACCAAACATGTGTTTTGCCATTTTCCACAAATCCAAATAAGTGGGGGGGTCGAGGGAAAGGGGTCTGAATACTTTTATCAGTATATCTATACTTCAAAAACCAAGATGTTACAGGTGTGAAGTTTGGTAATTACAAGCTTTTGAAAATAAAGAAACAGGTGTTTTACCATTTTCCAAAAATCCAAGTGGGGTAAAAAAAAGGGGGGGTGAATACTTTAAACAGGATACCTACATCTCAAAAACAGAATGTGTTACAGACGTGAAAATGGTATTTAGATTTGTCTTGAGAAACAAAAAACACCTATTTTAACATTTTCCAAAAAATCCAGTGGGAGGGGGAAAAAAGGGGGTTGAATACTTTTATCAGTATACCTATATTTCCAAAAACCAAAGATGTTACAGGTGTGAAATCTGGCACTTACAATCTTCTTGAAAAATAAAAAAACACATGTTTTACCATTTTCCAAGAATCCCACGTGGTGGGTGAAAAAAGGGGGGTGAATACTTTTCAACAGGATACCTATATCTCAAAAACAGAAGATGTTACAGATGTGAAAATTTATATTTAGATTTGTCTTGAAAATAAAAAAACACGTATTTTACCATTTTCCAAAAATCCAGTTGGGGCAAAAAGGGGGACGAGTACCTTTTATCACTATACCTATATTTCAAAAACCAATGATGTTACAGTTATGAAATTCGATATTTACAATCTTCGTGCAAAAACCCCCATGTTTTACCATTTTCTGAAAATCCAGTAAAGGGGGGTGGGGGAAAGGGATGTGAATACTTTTATCAGTATACCTATATTTCAAAAACCAAAGATGTTACAGGTCTGAAATTTGGCACTTACATTCTTCTTGAAAAATAAAAAACACATGTGTTTCACAATTTTCCAAAAATCCCAAGTGGGGGGGAAAGGGGGGATCTACCAAAAAAAACAAGTTTCTTTTAAAAAACAATTTTAAAAAATCCCAAAATCCACGTGAGCGAAGCCGCGGGCAAAAGCTAGTAATCTATATATATAAATGCGAAAGTCCTGACTGACTGACTGACTGATCAACGCCAAGCTGAAACCGTTTAACCTAGGAATGTGAAATTTTGAAGGTGCACTGTTTTTATGATGTAGGCACCCACTAAGGAAGGATTTTTGGAAACTCCGCCCCTAAGGGGGTGAAAAAGGGGGTTGAATATTTTAAACACGATACCTATAGCTCAAAAACAGAAGATGTTACAGATGTGAAAATCGGTATTTAGATTCATCTTGAAAAATAAAAAAACATGTATTTTACCGTTTTTCAAAAATTCGACTGGGGGGCGAAAAAAGGGGGTTGAATATTTTAAATATTTTAAACAGGATACCTATATCTTAAAAACAGAAGATGTTACAGATGTGAAAATCGGTATTTAGATTCTTCTTGAAAAATGAAACAACACGTATTTTACCGTTTTTCAAAAATTCAATGAGGGGGGCAAAAAAGGGGGTTGAATATTTTAAAATATTTTAAACCGGATACCTAAATCTTAAAAACAGAAGATGTTACAGACATGAAAATCGGAATTTAGATTCTTCTTGAAAAATATTAATGCATTCCGCTAGCAGCGGTGGCGGTCGTCCACGGTTTACGCGTGCCCAAGGTTCAGTTGCTTTGGGCCTCTCAACAATGACTGGGCCCAGGGCAACCGCCCCTTTTGCCCTGCGTTATAGACAGCCCTGAGTACAGGGAGGGAGGGGGCTATGGGGGTCACTCAGTGAGGGAGGGGTTATGGAGGGAAAGGGATTTTTCTGTAGGGCCTCCAGGACGGGGTTAAGTGGAGGGAGGGGGCATTCCTCCATTATTCCTGACAGCACACAGGAGCTGTGCCTGTCCTGCCTGATCTCTGTTGAACTCTCCAGCCGCTGAACATTTATAAAGGCTACAGCTGTTCAACAGAGATCAGGCAGGACAGTGTTCTGCCAGGGCTCTTAGTTGCAGAGGTGTTAGATCGTGCTGTGAGCGGCAGCACTCTGCTCCTCTTAGTCCTGCAAGAAAAAAAGCCCATACTAAATACAATTATATTATTCCCCCTCCTGCTTACCTTCTGTGCAGGGAGGGGGCCAAATCACTGCTGGTCCGTTGGGCACAGGTGCACAGAGAAGGGGAGCATGGTTCCCTGCTGGTCTGGGTCAGATCACTGGTAGTCAGGGTGGGAGGGGCCGATCTCCTCACGTGCTGGCCACCTGACAGGGAGTCCAACGTGGCATTCTGATGCATCATGAGAGTGCGTCGAACTCACTGTGAGCAGAGGAAGTGGAACTCGTAACACATGTGACTGTGAGTGCTCCGGAGCGGCCGTGATTACAAGAGGATGGCAATCGCACCGCAGGCGCTTCTCGGTCTATGGCTTAAGGTGGGAACAACTTTCCCGCTGCGTTCCCGCTACAGGAGAAGTGCAGGAACACCATTCCCACACGTTCCTGCAGGACTCGAGCCCTGGTTATTCCATTCACTTTGTGACACTTCTATAACTCCCAACTCGAGCATATTTTTCACCTCTGCGCTAACTTCTAGCCTCTGGAATCCTTTAAAGTTTTAGAGTAATCTTCTTTCCAGGCTCTATAATGATATCATGGGTGATAATACGTGTTTTCCCTGGTACTGAGGAAAATGCATCTCTGTTATTGGACACAAACTCTTTTGCTTCCTGTTTCTGATGGGGAGCAAGAATATCAGCAATTTACACCTCAGGTTCCTTCCCACGAACTGTGTTAGCTGGTTTACTTTTAAACGTTAAGAGAACCTCATGCTCTACCCAGGGTTTCAATAAATTAACATGTTAGACCTGTTCTACCTTCCGTCTACTCGGCTGGTTTACTTTATAGTTCAAATAACACAACAATGTAACGGAAGCACCTACACTTCCAAAGGAAAGGGGATAACCCAATAATAATTATGATGCAAAACGAAAGAACAACTTTATTAAAGATAATAATGAAAAAACAATCCACACATAATACAAAACATACGTAAAAAACACAGTGGAGAACAATGGTAATGCGTTCTGATATGTCACAAAGGACTTGACACCATGTCCTATTAGGACCAATTGGTAATGGTGCACCCCAATATAAAATGGGTTCCCAATTACGGGTAATTGTACAGAGTGTATAGCTCTACTATTGGTATAAAAATTAGGTAATTATGACGAAATTGTGAGCCACGGGATAGAAATTATATACTGCATCCAGGCGTTCCAGCTGATAATTGGCGAAAATCAGTTCTTATGGCAAAACCACAGTTTCATCTTATGAAAGCAATTAGAACCAAACCAGCAATTATAAATTGGACATCGAATAAATGTCAGGTAACCTCCCAGACCAATATATTGGAAAGCTTAAATAGTGCACAAAACCATATCGAAAATTCTTTGGCTTAAAATAAACGCACGATGTTATAGTATCGAGGTACCAAAGAGGACTTAATTAAGTCACTTATCTATCTATTTGGCAAGATGATCAACTGGCCCGACAGGAACCTTCATTAAACGACGTATTGGGTCATTCCATATAATTCATCTAGTACATTTGTATATGGCGCAGCCGATGGAAAATTATTATACACATAGACACTTAATGGAATTAAATTAAACGGAACATTAAATTGTCTTATACGTAGGCATATAGACCGATGTGGTCCCACAAAGGGTTAGGCTTAGATTGGTAATCAGGTAGACACAATTTCCAAACAATTTCCATATAATTAGTTTGTAATTACTGCAGCATATAGCAAGATATAGCTAGTTGTTTATAGATATAGAGTCATACAGGTTAATGTACACGTAGACGTTTACATGGAATTGAATTAGAAAGAGCATTCAATTGTCCTATACGTAGGCATATAGACAGATGTAATCCCACAAGGGGTTTTGCTTGGATTGGTAAATCAGGTAGACACATAGGATGGTCCAACCAACTAACTTTCATATAGTGCTACAATACTTGCTATACAGCGATATAAGGGCATGGAGTATACAGTTATACATATGAGTATATTATCAAGCAGTGTCACGAAACGGCTTATAGAAATTGTTCTAGATGCTAATTATATTGCATGTAGCCACATAAGGAAATTAAATCCAAATCAATCTTCACACACCGAGAAATAGTGAAATAACCCAGCTGACAAGCTTAATTAAATTAGGTAGGTATAATATATCATGAGGGTCTACATTCAACCCAATATTCAGATATTAAGCACATGCTGGTTGTTTTAAGGTGTAAAATCGTTATTAGGTTAAATTTAACCATATAACCACACACAGCTGTGGTTTGACCAAACAATTTCCAACAATTACCAAATGAATTCCATATCATTAGTTTGTAGTTACTGCAGCATATAGCAAGATGTAGCTAGTTGTTTTTAAGTATAGAGTCATACAGGTAGTGGCAACGCCACAATTCAACCCAAGGGTTTTATCAGAAGCATTGAATGAAAAAAAGTGACTGTTAAAAGAGTATCATACTCTGAGTAAAAAACTCAACGCGTTTCACCGTTTTAGGGTCACGGCTTCATCAGGAGTGATGTTACTCATACCAGGGGCATCCATATATACCCTTCAAATTAATAAGGCACATCAGAAAAATAATTACGTATGTAAATTAGACATGTGATTAGACATGTGACTTCAAACCAGTACGTCATTTCCATTGGAGCTGGGATTTTAAGCACTAAAGGTCCCCTTCCAATATGGAGAAAAATCTCATTGCTGGGCAACCATCGGCTACCAAAAGGATTCCCATACCAATATGGAGAAGAAGTAATTAAATATGTAAATTAGACATGTGATTAGACATGTGACTTCTTCAGGCCTGCACGTTATGATTTTAAGTACTGAAGTTCCCCTTCCAATATGGAGAAAGAGTCTCATTGCTAAGCAACCATCGGCTACCGGAAAGATTCCCATACCAATATGGAGAAGATGTCTTATTGCTAGGCAACCAACGAAGTCGCCGGGAAAAGCTAGTCTATTTTATAAATTGACATTTAGCCAGCAGATCTAAAATATAACACAGTTGGTTGCCAGATACATAAGGGAACCAAAACCTTGAATTAAGGGACTCTGAGGCACAAGGAGAAAACATTAATGCTCAAGGAAATAAACGAACCCATCTAGTATTGTAAAAAGAAAGAAAAAGTGCCTATCAAAATAAAAACTATAGAAATATATAGATGTCCCTGTTTAAAAAAATATATAGTGAAATGTGTGAACGAATTAATATACAAAATACCATGACGCAAAAGTTGTAAAGCTAAGTATGTCAATACATACAGTATATGGCAGGTAACTCAAATAGTATTATCAATAAAGGGGGTAAAAGTAAAACCTTCATTTAAGCCACCTGGATTTTTAGTTCCCAATTTATAAATCCAATAGGCTTCTCTTTGACGAAGTTTTTTATCGAAATTTCCACCTCTAGGTCCAATCCGGACCTGTTCAACGACCATAAACCTAAGACCTTCAGCATTATTCTGATGTTTAAGGCGTAAATGTCTAGATATTGGAGTATCCCGTGGGTAACGCACTGAACGTACATGTTCTAAAATTCTTAATTTCAGTGGACGAAAGGTTTTACCGATATATTTAACCCCACAACTACATGTAAGAAGATACACTATACCAGATGTATTACAGTTAGAAAAATCTTTAACCGTAAAAATTTCACTATTATCAAAATTAGTGAATTCTTTAGAGTCTTTCTGTATGTATTTACAGCCTTTACATTTGCCACATTTAAACGTTCCAATAGGCGGTTTACTCAACCAACTAGTTTTTGGAGAATTTACAGTTGAAAAATGACTGTGAACAACTTGATCACCAATATTGGAGCAACGACGTGATGTTATTGAGGCATGTTTTGTCAAAGCTTTTTGAAGATGCAGATCTTGTGTAAGTAGAGGCCAGTAACGTTCACAGATTTTCCGAATTTCGTACCAGCCCATATCGAAATTGCCAATCATTCTAATACAAGTATCCGTATTTTTTGTTTATCCTGTAAAGTCAAATCACGGTTAGTGAGGAGGGCATTTTGATATGCCCTCTTAAGGCATCGATTAGGGTATCCTTTTTGTTTAAACATCGCCCTAAGGTCCTTAGCTTTAGTCTTAAAGTCTTCCAAAGATGAACAGGTTCTTCTTAGACGAATGTACTGTCCCGTTGGTATTCCCCGTTTAAGGGGAGGAGGATGGAAACTCTCCCAATTGAGAAGATTGTTGGTTGCTGTCTCTTTTCTATATAATGTGGTCATTATTTGTCCATCAAGAGATTTATTAATTGAGACATCTAAAAAATTAATAGTATGTTTCTGAATTTCAAAGGTAAACTTAAGATTTAGATCGTTCTGGTTAAGTTTATTTACGAAGTCGGTAAAGCTATCACGACTCCCGTCCCACAGAATAAAAATATCATCGATATAACGTTTCCATTCAATGATTCTATGGTGATATTCAATAAATTCCGGACCATAAAAAACAAACTGTTCCCACCAGCCTAAATGTAGGTTGGCGTAGGAAGGTGCCATGGATGTTCCCATGGCAGTCCCAGTGATCTGCCTGTAAAACTTATGGTCAAAAAGAAAGAAATTGTGTGTAAGTACAAATTGTAGTAATTGTAAAACAAACGTAGTATGTTTCTTATGTTTTTCACCTCTACGATCCAAATAGTATTTTACATGCTCGAGTCCTAGATTATGAGGAATGCAGCTATATAGTGACTCAACGTCCAAACTACATAGAAGGACATTCTCTGTCAAAGTAAGATTTGATAAAAATTGGAGCATCTGTGTAGAATCTCTAATATAAGAGGGAAGCTCACACACAAAATTCTTCAAAATTTGATCAATGTAGACACTTGCATTCTGTGTGAGATTATTACAACCAGAAACTATGGGACGTCCTGGAGGAGGTTGGATTTTTTTGTGTATTTTAGGTAAGGCATAAAAAGTGGCAATTCTAGGATTAACTGGTTTCATAAAATTATATTCTTTCTCAGTAATTAATGGGGAAGGGAATGTTTATAGATTTCCACCTAAACGCGATATTGTTAATCGAGCTGAGGGGGTATCAGCCTCTGATTATGAGACTTCAGATCAGGAAGATCTCACTGACAACTTAAATACCTCTACTGATAGTGTTAGATCACGTGAAAAAAGTATTTTAAAGAAAAATTTGACTTTTTTAGACCAGTTCAGAGAGGAGGACGAAAGAGCTGGCATAAAAAAACAAAGGAGCAGAAGGAGGGCTGGGGGGAGAAAAAGGTGGTAAATAACTCACTACAAGTCATTAACCTATCCTCAAGAATCTTAACCCCTTATGAAATTAGTGTACTTGAAAAGGGATTATCTTTTGTTCCTAAACCAAAGTTTCATAAATTCGAATGGATCAAGGATGTACATCTCTTTACACGTAAAATCGCTTTACACAAATTTCATAAATTGCAGATGGAAAAAACAACTAGAAGATATGATCTAGCTCCAACAGATATGGACTGTTTAAATACCTTACTGGAATTACTAGAAGAAAACTCCAAAGAAACAGGAGACATGGGATATACTGATTTAAAACCTAAGAGTCTGTTTACACCACGAATCAGTGATTATAGTAACATCGAAATGTTCTGTAAGCTAGTATGTCAAGAGATTGAAAAAATTGATGATTCTGCTATAAATTCATCTCATAATCATAACATCTCAAAAGAAGAATTTCAAGCTTTAAAAACCTTAAAAGAAGATGACCAAATAACTATTAAAAAAGCAGACAAAGGTGGTAATATCGTCATACTAAGTACAGAACAATATAAAAATATGGTTTTGAAGATTCTTACAGATGAAAAAACTTATGGGGTATTAACCCAAAATCCTAGTAATAGATTCTCTAATGATCTTAATAACATACTTATGGATGTACGTGAGGAAGGGTTAATTACTGAGAAAGAATATAATTTTATGAAACCAGTTAATCCTAGAATTGCCACTTTTTATGCCTTACCTAAAATACACAAAAAAATCCAACCTCCTCCAGGACGTCCCATAGTTTCTGGTTGTAATAATCTCACACAGAATGCAAGTGTCTACATTGATCAAATTTTGAAGAATTTTGTGTGTGAGCTTCCCTCTTATATTAGAGATTCTACACAGATGCTCCAATTTTTATCAAATCTTACTTTGACAGAGAATGTCCTTCTATGTAGTTTGGACGTTGAGTCACTATATAGCTGCATTCCTCATAATCTAGGACTCGAGCATGTAAAATACTATTTGGATCGTAGAGGTGAAAAACATAAGAAACATACTACGTTTGTTTTACAATTACTACAATTTGTACTTACACACAATTTCTTTCTTTTTGACCATAAGTTTTACAGGCAGATCACTGGGACTGCCATGGGAACATCCATGGCACCTTCCTACGCCAACCTACATTTAGGCTGGTGGGAACAGTTTGTTGTATATGGTCCGGAATTTATTGGATATCACCATAGAATCATTGAATGGAAACGTTATATCGATGATATTTTTATTCTGTGGGACGGGAGTCGTGAACATTTTAAATGATACCTTCATGTCACAACTGGTAGAAACACCAACTAGAGAGGATAACTGGACCTGGTTATAACAAATAATGTGGATCTTTTCTCAAATATTAATGTAAAGGAACAGTTGGGAAATAGCGACCATAACATGGTGACTTTTGAAATAAACTCAAAAAAACACATTCATAAGGGGCATGCTAAAATATATAATTTTAAAAAGGCCAACTTTATTAAAATAAAGGAAGCTCTCAATGTCATTGACTGGCAGAAACTCTTTCACGGGAAAAACACTGAGGATAAGTGGAATATCTTTAAACTAACACTAGAAAAGTACACGTCACAATATATTCCACTGGTTAATAAATATAAAGAAACAGACTGAAACCAATGTGGCTTAGTAGGAAGGTAACTAAGGAAATTAAAAATAAAAAGAAGGCATTTAAAGCTTTTAAATTTGATAAATCTGAGGCATCCTACAAAGCATATAGGGCAGCCAATAAAGCATGTAAAAATGCGATTAGATGGGCTAAACTAGAAAATGAAAAAGAAATAGCCAAAGAGAGCAAGACCAACCCTAAAAGATTCTTTAGGTACATAAATTCTAAAAAACCCAAGAGTGAAAATGTAGGTTCACTAAAATCTGAGTCAGGGTTATTGTTAACTGAAGATCAGGATAAAGCAGAAATTTTAAATGAATATTTTTCTTCAGTATTTATCAAAGAGAAACCTATAACAGGAGACATGAAATTCATTAATAAAAACTTACTAATCCAAAGTGACTGGTTGACTCAGGACAAGGTTTTACACAAATTAAACAATGTGAATGTTAATAAAGCCCCAGGGCCAGATGGAATTCACCCGCGAGTACTAAGAGAGCTATGTGTTGAAATATGTAAACCTCTGTTCTTAATCTTTCAAGATTCTTTTCTTTCAGGAATAGTACCAGAGGATTGGAGAAAAGCTGACGTGGTCCCTATATTTAAGAAAGTTTAAAATTTGTGCCTGGGAATTATAGACCTGTGAGCTTAACATCTGTGGCTGGGAAAGTATTTGAGGGGTTACTAAGGGATAATATTCAGGAATTTATTGGGAGGTATAATGTAATTGGCAAAAATCAGCATGGTTTCATGAAACACAGATCATGTCAGACTAACCTAATTACGTTCTATGAGGAAGTAAGTAGAAGTATAGATCAGGGGGTCGCAGTGGATGTGATTTACTTAGATTTTGCCAAAGCTTTCGACACAGTTCCACACAAAAGGTTACTACTTAAATTAAGAAAAAATGGTCTAGATGAAAATACTTGTTCTTGGATAGAAAACTGGCTAAAAGATAGGGTACAGAGAGTGGTCATAAATGGTACATTTTCAAGATGGACACCAGTGGTAAGTGGTGTCCCTCAGGGGTCTGTTATAGGACCAATACTATTCAATTTATTTATAAATGACCTTGAGATAGGCATTGAAAGTCATGTATCAGTATTTGCAGATGACACAAAACTAGGAAAAGTAATACAATGTGAGCAGGATGTTACTTCGCTGCAGAGGGATTTAGATAAATTGGGGGACTGGGCACTTAAATGGCAGATGAAATTTAATCTAGATAAATGTAAAGTTATGCACTTTGGAGTAAAGAACACACAAGCAATTTATACCCTAAATGGTACGGAGTTAGGGAAATCCAAGCAGGAGAAGGATTTGGGAATAATCATAGACTTCAAACTAAATAACAATGTGCAATGTCAAACAGCAGCCGCCAAGGCCAGCAAAGTACTGGCATGCATTAAAAGGGGAGTTCACTCACGGGATGAAAACATAATTTTGCCTCTGTATAAATCAATGGTCAGGCCGCACCTTGAATATGCCGTGCAATTTTGGGCACCTGTCTTAAAAAAAGATATTATATCGTTAGAAAAAGTGCAGAGACGGGCAACTAAATTAATAAGGGGGATGGAAGGGTTAAGTTATGAGGAAAGACTAACAAGCTTAAACCTGTTTAGTTTAGAGAAAAGGCGCCTTAGAGGGGATCTGATAACCTTATATAAATATATACGGGGCCATTATCAACCATTGTCTGATAACCTATTCATTAACAGGACTATACATAGGACAAGGGGTCATCCATTTAGACTGGAAGAAAGAAAATTTAGCTTAAAGCATAGGAAGGGTTATTTTACGGTGAGAACAATAAAGCTGTGGAATTCTCTGCCTGTTGAGGTGGTTGGGTCAGAGTCTGTACAGACTTTTAAAAAACGACTGGATGACTTCCTGCAGACACAGAATATTAAGGGTTATAATATTTAATATGTGGGTAAAAGCTTCTTGATCCAAGGAGAAATCTGACTGCCATTCTGGGGTCAAGAAGGAATTTTTTCCCAGTATGTTGCATATTGGCGAGCGCTTCAGACTGGGTTTTTTGCCTTCTTTTGGATCAACAGCAGTAGGCTATGTGGGAGAGGCTGAACCCGATGGACGCATGTCTTTTTTCAGCCTATATAACTATGTAACTATGTAACTATGTGATAGCTTTACCGACTTCGTAAATAAACTTAACCAGAACGATCTAAATCTTAAGTTTACCTTTGAAATTCAGAAACATACTATTAATTTTTTAGATGTCTCAATTAATAAATCTCTTGATGGACAAATAATGACCACATTATATAGAAAAGAGACAGCAACCAACAATCTTCTCAATTGGGAGAGTTTCCATCCTCCTCCCCTTAAACGGGGAATACCAACGGGACAGTACATTCGTCTAAGAAGAACCTGTTCATCTTTGGAAGACTTTAAGACTAAAGCTAAGGACCTTAGGGCGATGTTTAAACAAAAAGGATACCCTAATCGATGCCTTAAGAGGGCATATCAAAATGCCCTCCTCACTAACCGTGATTTGACTTTACAGGATAAACAAAAAAATACGGATACTTGTATTAGAATGATTGGCAATTTCGATACGGGCTGGTACGAAATTCGGAAAATCTGTGAACGTTACTGGCCTCTACTTACACAAGATCTGCATCTTCAAAAAGCTTTGACAAAACATGCCTCAATAACATCACGTCGTTGCTCCAATATTGGTGATCAAGTTGTTCACAGTCATTTTTCAACTGTAAATTCTCCAAAAACTAGTTGGTTGAGTAAACCGCCTATTGGAACGTTTAAATGTGGCAAATGTAAAGGCTGTAAATACATACAGAAAGACTCTAAAGAATTCACTAATTTTGATAATAGTGAAATTTTTACGGTTAAAGATTTTTCTAACTGTAATACATCTGGTATAGTGTATCTTCTTACATGTAGTTGTGGGGTTAAATATATCGGTAAAACCTTTCGTCCACTGAAATTAAGAATTTTAGAACATGTACGTTCAGTGCGTTACCCACGGGATACTCCAATATCTAGACATTTACGCCTTAAACATCAGAATAATGCTGAAGGTCTTAGGTTTATGGTCGTTGAACAGGTCCGGATTGGACCTAGAGGTGGAAATTTCGATAAAAAACTTCGTCAAAGAGAAGCCTATTGGATTTATAAATTGGGAACTAAAAATCCAGGTGGCTTAAATGAAGGTTTTACTTTTACCCCCTTTATTGATAATACTATTTGAGTTACCTGCCATATACTGTATGTATTGACATACTTAGCTTTACAACTTTTGCGTCATGGTATTTTGTATATTAATTCGTTCACACATTTCACTATATATTTTTTTAAACAGGGACATCTATATATTTCTATAGTTTTTATTTTGATAGGCACTTTTTCTTTCTTTTTACGATACTAGATGGGTTCGTTTATTTCCTTGAGCATTAATGTTTTCTCCTTGTGCCTCAGAGTCCCTTAATTCAAGGTTTTGGTTCCCTTATGTATCTGGCAACCAACTGTGTTATATTTTAGATCTGCCGGCTAAATGTCAATTTATAAAATAGACTAGCTTTTCCCCTCGACTTCGTTGGTTGCCTAGCAATAAGACATCTTCTCCATATTGGTATGGGAATCTTTCCGGTAGCCGATGGTTGCTTAGCAATGAGACTCTTTCTCCATATTGGAAGGGGAACTTCAGTACTTAAAATCATAACGTGCAGGCCTGAAGAAGTCACATGTCTAATCACATGTCTAATTTACATATTTAATTACTTCTTCTCCATATTGGTATGGGAATCCTTTTGGTAGCCGATGGTTGCCCAGCAATGAGATTTTTCTCCATATTGGAAGGGGACCTTTAGTGCTTAAAATCCCAGCTCCAATGGAAATGACGTACTGGTTTGAAGTCACATGTCTAATCACATGTCTAATTTACATACGTAATTATTTTTCTGATGTGCCTTATTAATTTGAAGGGTATATATGGATGCCCCTGGTATGAGTAACATCACTCCTGATGAAGCCGTGACCCTAAAACGGCGAAACGCGTTGAGTTTTTTACTCAGAGTATGATACTCTTTTAACAGTCACTTTTTTTCTTTCAATGCTTCTGATAAAACCCTTGGGTTGAATTGTGGCGTTGCCACTACCTGTATGACTCTATACTTAAAAACAACTAGCTACATCTTGCTATATGCTGCAGTAACTACAAACTAATGATATGGAATTCATTTGGTAATTGTTGGAAATTGTTTGGTCAAACCACAGCTGTGTGTGGTTATATGGTTAAATTTAACCTAATAACGATTTTACACCTTAAAACAACCAGCATGTGCTTAATATCTGAATATTGGGTTGAATGTAGACCTTCATGATATATTATACCTACCTAATTTAATTAAGCTTGTCAGCTGGGTTATTTCACTATTTCTCGGTGTGTGAAGATTGATTTGGATTTAATTTCCTTATGTGGCTACATGCAATATAATTAGCATCTAGAACAATTTCTATAAGCCGTTTCGTGACACTGCTTGATAATATACTCATATGTATAACTGTATACTCCATGCCCTTATATCGCTGTATAGCAAGTATTGTAGCACTATATGAAAGTTAGTTGGTTGGACCATCCTATGTGTCTACCTGATTTACCAATCCAAGCAAAACCCCTTGTGGGATTACATCTGTCTATATGCCTACGTATAGGACAATTGAATGCTCTTTCTAATTCAATTCCATGTAAACGTCTACGTGTACATTAACCTGTATGACTCTATATCTATAAACAACTAGCTATATCTTGCTATATGCTGCAGTAATTACAAACTAATTATATGGAAATTGTTTGGAAATTGTGTCTACCTGATTACCAATCTAAGCCTAACCCTTTGTGGGACCACATCGGTCTATATGCCTACGTATAAGACAATTTAATGTTCCGTTTAATTTAATTCCATTAAGTGTCTATGTGTATAATAATTTTCCATCGGCTGCGCCATATACAAATGTACTAGATGAATTATATGGAATGACCCAATACGTCGTTTAATGAAGGTTCCTGTCGGGCCAGTTGATCATCTTGCCAAATAGATAGATAAGTGACTTAATTAAGTCCTCTTTGGTACCTCGATACTATAACATCGTGCGTTTATTTTAAGCCAAAGAATTTTCGATATGGTTTTGTGCACTATTTAAGCTTTCCAATATATTGGTCTGGGAGGTTACCTGACATTTATTCGATGTCCAATTTATAATTGCTGGTTTGGTTCTAATTGCTTTCATAAGATGAAACTGTGGTTTTGCCATAAGAACTGATTTTCGCCAATTATCAGCTGGAACGCCTGGATGCAGTATATAATTTCTATCCCCGTGGCTCACAATTTCGTCATAATTACCTAATTTTTATACCAATAGTAGAGCTATACACTCTGTACAATTACCCGTAATTGGGAACCCATTTTATATTGGGGTGCACCATTACCAATTGGTCCTAATAGGACATGGTGTCAAGTCCTTTGTGACATATCAGAACGCATTACCATTGTTCTCCACTGTGTTTTTTACGTATGTTTTGTATTATGTGTGGATTGTTTTTTCATTATTATCTTTAATAAAGTTGTTCTTTCGTTTTTCATCATACTTTATAGTTCACTTTGCTTACTTGTTCAATAATCTCATATGGCCCTCGTCAGTTAGCAAGAAATTTACTTTCAACGGTAGGGATCAGGACCAGAACTTTGTCCCCTGGTTTGAATTTCCGTAACTGCGCATTTCTATTGTAGCTGGCTTGCGGCTTGCTGAGCCCTTTGAGATTTCTCCATATTTTCCCTGACTATAGGCATCACTTTTTCTATGCGGTCTTGCATTTGGGCAACATGTTCTATAACGCTGTGGTGAGGAGTATGCTCTTTTTCATGTCTCCTTATTAATATTCAGAATGCCCCTGGGAATGTATGCCAATAGTTCAAATGGCGAAAACCCAGTGGAAGCTTGTGGAACTTCCCGAATAGAGAATGTGACTCAGAGACTCAGCTGTCTCTGGGGCAGTGGGAGGAGCCTGGGGGCTAGCCTCCTTCCTACTGACTATGGTTCAAGGTGCTACCTGGATTTTACCAACTGGATTGCCCAGGGAAACCAGGATTTATGTTGACTGTGTCTGTGTATCATTCCCTTTATGTATTTATTGTAGAGTCTCCTGTTGTGTCTCTATATAGTACACCCTCTGTATAAACTCCCCCTCTCTGTATAGTGTACACCCGCTGTAAGAATATTCCTTTGTTTCCTCTGCTTCCCTCAACCCTTCCTCCTAGGATCTAGCAGGCAGTTTAAGCTACAGAATGCCTTTGTAAACGACCCATGGTTTTGAATGTACCTTCTCATTGTCCTGTTACTGGATCTGTTGATAGTATCTCTAATGTATTCATGAAGGGGGTTGTCGTTCAACTGTTTTTAGCTGTATGTTTCAAATTAACAGTCAGTCTTTTTTTCCACTCTAAACCACTGCCGGTCACATGACATGCATCTAGCAGGTCGGCATAGTGATTCGCAGAGGGAGACTTTTTTCCCCAGTCTCTCACTGCTCCCGGTGGCAAGAAGAAGCGGATGGAGCCGCCATTCTCAGCGTGGGATGGGAGGTGAGTATGTGAGGGGGGGTTTGCAGCTGGTGCTTACTGATTCTACAGAAGTAGAATCCGTTAGCACCAGGTTCTAGCTGTGGTTAACTTTTTAGTTAACCACAGCTTGGTGTAATTAATGTTAGGACTTTGCAATCCTAACGCTAATTAACACTTTGCACTCCCCATGTTAAGCATAGGGAGCACAAAGCACAGTTAGCTAACGCTGAAAAGCGCAAGATCCGAATCACTAACGGGTTTTTAACCCCTTAGCATTCGGATTGTAATATGGTCCGCCTGCGCTGGGGCAACCACAGTTAATGTTAACGCTCACACAGGTGAGCGCTAACGTTAGCGTTACCTTACCTAGGGCTATATTATATTAGTAAAAACACAAGAAGTGGGGAGCTTCTATGACCCTACAATTAGGGGGGATAATTCACAGTGTATATTTGTAAGTGGAAATTCACTTCATATCCTGCAGATCACTCACGACATGGATCCATGCATTGTAACTGTGACGTTTTGGACATTCGGTGCACCTGGCGCCCCCTCTGGTATCATGAACATTGCCATGTCCTGCATTGTATATGCAGGTTCCTGGAAGTGATGCTTCTTCACATGTTCAAGCCCTGGGACTCACCTGACGACACCTTGAAACAAATTGAACTGTGTTTAAAAAGAGGCAACACCCTAAGGAGGGTGCTTCCTCATTCATTGAAGTCCTGGCCCTGGTTCAGTGCAGTTCTAGATTCCTAAGCTCTTGTCTGTATACCCTCTGTTTATTCTAGTTTATCCTCAGTACCCTCTGATATATATTTTTTGGACTTGTATCTTTCATATCTCCGGTACCCTCCTATTGCCCTCTGTGTTCCCTCTTTATATTGTGAGGTCCTTGTGAGCTTGGATGTTGTTGCCCTTTACAACAACATACCACACCCTATTGGCATGCGAGCCACAAGATACTTCTTGGAAAAGAAATTCATATTGGAACACATTGAACTACTTATTGCCCTACTTGAATATGTCCTTATTCACAATTATTTTGTCTTTGACAACAAATACGATCTCCAAATTAGAGGGACAACCATGGGTTCTTGCTGTGCCCCCAGTTATGCTAATTTGTATCTAGCATGGTGGGAGGAGTTGATGTCCCCCCCAGTCCAGAGAATACACACAGTATATAAAGAAATGTTTCCGCTACACAGATGATGTAGTTTTACTATGGACCGGCACAATTGGTGCCTTAAATGAGTGGTTTGATATACTAAACTCCAATCACATTGGGTTAAAACTAACTACAGTAGTGCATCCTAATCGGTTGGAATTTTTGGATCTTGAGATCTTGAAAACATCAGAAAATCATTTACAAACCAGACTATTCAGAAAAAGCACTGCTACCAATGATTTGTTGGAATGGGAGAGCTTCCACCCAATTGTGCTGAAATGAGGCATACCGTACGGATAGTACTTACGGGCAAGGAGAACCTGTAGCAAGATAGAAGATTTCAAAAAAGAAGCATGCCAACTGAGAGAAATGTTCCGAGCCAAAGGCTACCCAAACAAATGTCTTAAAAAGGCATTTTGCGGGTCAGTAATTTCTACAAAATATTTGAGAATTGAGGTGACCTGTGTCTTGTCACTGCCACCCAGTATTTTGGGGGTCAGTAATTTCTACAAAATATTTTGGAATTGAGGTAATCTTTGTCTTGTCACTGCCACCAGCAACTATTTTGGGGGTCAGTAATTTCTACAAAATATTTGGGAATTGAGGTAATCTTTGTCTTGTCACTGCCACCAGCAACTATTTTGGGGGGTCAGTAATCTCTACAAAATATTTGGGAATTGAGGTAATCTGTGTCTTGTCACTGCCACCCAGAATTTTGAGGGGGTCAGTAATTTCTCCAAAATATCTGGGAATTGTTCTAATCTGTGTCTTGTCACTGCCACCCATCAGGGGGTCTCACTGATTTATAGGAGGTTTCTGAGATTTGTAATCTGTGTCTTCTCACTGCCAGCTATCAGGGGGTCCCACATACTTCTAGAAGATTTCTGCGCATTGTAATCTGTGTCTTGTCACTGTTGCCAGCTATCAGTGGGTCCTATCAGGGGGTCTCACTGACTTGTAGCAGATTTCTGCGAATTGTAATTTGTGTCTTGTCACTGCCACCCATCAGGGGGTCTCACTGACTTATAGGAGGTTTCTGGGAATTGTAATCTGTGTCTTGTCACTGGCTGCCAGCTATCAGGGTGTCTCACTGAGTTATACCAGAGTTCTGGAAATCTTTAATCTTTATACCAGAGTTGAATCAGAGTTCTGTATATATTTAATCTATATATCACTCACCATGTCAGAAAGACCAAAAAGGACAGGCAGACGCTCCCAGACACAGATAAGAGGGCAAGCCGCCTCTGTATCGGGAGGCTGTGCCTCAGATCGAGGTGGACGTGGTACATCCTCTGCAGGGGCACGCTTGTCCTTTCTAACTGGTGCTGGCCATCTTAAGCAGCAGCAACATACAGAGGATTTGGTGGATTGGCTAACCAGGCCATCCTCCTCCTCCGAGTCCTCTGCCAGCCAGGCTTGTAGTGCTTTACAGTCCACCTCAGCTGCCAAAGCATCTAATGTAGCCTCCATGTCCACAGCTACTCCTGCCGTAGCCTCACTATCACACACGGAGCAGTCAGCTGAATTGTTTGACTACAATGACAGTGACATGCTGCTTGAGGATGCGCAGAGCAGTGCTCTGATTCAATCTCTGAGTTTGAGGAAGGGAGTATAATCAACCTAGAGGAAGGGGGTGCCAGTGATGACTAGGGATGAGCCGAACACCCCCGAGTTCGGTTCGCATTCGAACTCGAACTTTTCAGAAGTTTGAATTCGAACTCGAACACGAACTCAATACAAGTCAATGGGACTCAAAATTCGATTTTTAGAGTGCCCTCCAAGAGGGCATATATGGTAGATATTTGCCATAAAAGGTGTATGGGGGTCCGGGTAGTGCCCTGGGGGACAGGAAACCAGGACAAAAAGTTTTTAAAACAACGTTTTTAAAGGGACCGTGAGTTTTCCATGAAATAAAGGTTAAAAATAAAAAAGAAAAATTCCTTCAAATATCGTGCCTAGGAGGTCCCCATAACCTGCCCGTGAAGTGGCGGATTTCTAGGATGTATAGAAACATTTAAAAACAATGTCTGGGTCCAGTTAGTGCCCTGGGGGACAGGAAACAAGGACAAAAAGTAAAAAAAAAATGTTTTTAACCCCTTCACTGCTGACGACGTGTGGGCTCAGTTACTCCCGCTGTATGCTGAGGAGGGCGTGTCCCACACGTCATCAGCATTGCGGGACCCCCGGCGGAGATACTCACCTCTCTGTCCGAGGTCCCGTGGCGTTCTGACTTCAGCATCCTCAGACGCTGAAGTCAAGCTCCTCCCGACGTAAATGACGTCATCACGTCATGCGCGATGACATCATTTCCAAGCGACCCCCCGGCAATGCCGGGAGATCGCATGGAACGGAGGGGGGATCCATTCAGATCCCTCTCCCTCCCGATCGGGAGGTCCCACAAAAAAAAACCAGGCACTGCTTAAAAGGAGAAAGTCTCCCCTTTTAAACGGTGCCTGGCTTTAACCCATTAGGCACCGGGTTGCACTTCGGCGCCTTGGATGGCGGCTCAACCCCCGGGTCCCCCCTCACTGCCTGACGTCCTCACGCATAGCGTGATGATTAGACATGTGCATTCGTTTTAGTACTAAAACGATTTAGTCAGAATTTTGGGATAATTTAGTTTTAGTATGACTCAAGAGAAACGAAACTGCTCAGTACAAAAAACGAAAGAAACTAAAATAAAATGCACTACATTTTAGTTTCAGTCCTTTTTGTGATATTACATTGAGTGAAGGAGACCAGCAATGAAGAGCGCAACATTTGAAGTTCTGCACCCTCCACATGTCAATGCAGTAGGATGTTCTATACAGAGAGGGGCATTAATTAATGCAGTAGGATGTTCTATACATTAAACAGAGAGGGGTATTAATGCAGGAGGATGTTATATACATTATACAGAGAAAGGTATAAATTGAGGAGGATGTTCTATACTGAGAGGGACATTAATTAATTAATTCAGGAGGATGTTCTATATATTATACAGAGAGGGGTATGAATTAATGCAGGAGAAGGTTCTAAACATTATACAGAGAGGATCCTTTTTTTTCAGCCCTTTAAATCCAGTGGCTGTGAGCACTGAGATCGGCTGCTTGTTACATTATCTCTCAGTAGAATATATAAGGCTCAGTTGTTACAGTAACTGACTGTAACAGCGCTCAGAGTTTCAATAAAACGAGGAAATAATATTGTTCTAACCTCTTATATATAAAAATATTATTTACTAGTTTTACTGAAACTCTGAGCGCTGTGATGAGCAGCAGTCAGTTACTGTAACAGCTTTGCCTGACACGGGGCAGTATTACAATGTTGGTGCTAACTTAACCAGAGCTGTTGTAAACTGAAAACCTCCATAGGCTATAATGGCTCAGGGAAGTTTACAACAGCTCTGGTTAAGTTAGCACCAACTATGTAATATGGCCCATAGTGTGCGGAGAGTGAGAGATACTGTAACAAGCAGCGATCTCAGCCCTCTGAGGAGCCACTACAATAGTAATTGTAACCATTGGTTTTCAGATGAATGAAATTAGTTTTCATACTAAAGAACTGAAAACGAATTTCTTTAGTAACTAAATAAATTGCATTTTAGGACTAATCCATTAGTTCAAAACGAAATTTTGTGCTGTGCACATGTCTAGTGATGATGTCAGATAGCCGGGGAACCCCTAGCTGCCCTCAATCCCCTGGTGGAGATAGGGGGTTCATTTGAACCCCGATATCTCCAGGCAGCTATGGTTGTCATGGAGGGTGTCAATCGAAAGGCCTGAGCATGGTCTTTCGAATGATACCCAACATGACCAGGTATAAAGTAAAAAAAAAAAAAACATTTTTTTTTTGTTATTTTTATTAATGCAGCAATATTGATTTTTGCTGCACTAATGATTTTTTTCTATGGGGTACGTTTGCTATAAATCACGTAATAACCCCCAACAAAATGTAACAAGTCCCCATTTCTAGTTTTTGTACAAGCGCACCCCATAGAAAACATAACCGCAAACGCTCATGTGCTAAAATGTGAAAAAAACCACTTTACACACTGCAGATGATTAAAAATTCAATTTTTATTGCATTTTTTGTCATAATATACAGGCAGGACATGATGTATACATATAAAAATGATATATTATGAATCTGCAGAGTCTGCCGGAAAGAACAATATCTAATATGTCTGGGTCATTTAATAAAATGTGGCTTCAAATCGCGTTTAAACATGATGAGCGAAAAGGGTAAAAATGAGCTGAGCACACAGCAGTGAAATGCAGCATATCAGAGGAAGATTTAGTAGATAAATTAACATTTCTCAGAAGCACAGGTGTTGTTTGGTACATCTGGAGACACCACACCGTCAGTCTACATACCAAATTCCAATAAAAATTATATATCAAATTCATTAGACCAGAATAAAAACACCTGTTGTCTACACCATTTGAGAACACAGGTCATTTAGAGGTGAGAATCTTTGCACGTACACATTAGTTTTTAATTCAATATCTAATAAACCGTTGCTTATAGAATTCTGCAGTAAAGAGTCTCTTTATTTCTATATTTTTTTAGTATTTTTTAAGCATTTTTTTAAAAAAAGATTGAACTCGAACCGCACATGCTAAATAGTTTGAAGTTTGCGAACTTGCGAACGACCAAAGTTCGAATCGAACTCCGAACTAATCGAACAGCTCATCCCTAGTGATGACACACAAATAACTGGCACTCATGTTGCCCCAGCAGCTGCAGCATACTGCCAAGTTGGCTCCAGTGACGAGGAGATAGGGTGTGATGACAATGATGATGAGGTCACTGACTCCACCTGGGTGCCTGATCAGAGGAGTCAAGGGAGGAGGAGGCACAACAGACATGAGGCACAACATCCTCTATGACCAACCGTGGCACTAGCCAGTCCAAGGCATGAGATGTCAGAGCTGCTCAGGTACAGAGCGCTGTTGTCTCAAAGCACACATCCAGGAACTCTGCTGTCTGGGAGTTCTTTAAGAAATGTGCAGCAGACCCCACCGTTGCTATTTGTAATCTGTCAGATGAGGCTCAAGCGTGGGAAAGACACCAGACTCTGGGGTACCACGTGCTTGAGGCGACATATGACCACCTGCCACGCATCCCGTTGGCGCAAAACTTTGCGTAGGTCCTTCTCCTCCTCATCTGTCTCTACCCCCACTGTATGTCCTGCCATGTCATTGCCTGCTACAGCCTCCACTGACAGGGATGATGATGCAGTAATGGATGTACCAGGTCCTTCCTCACAATGTGGCAGCATCCCATCAGCTGAAGATTTACGCAGTCAGATTACGTTGCCCCAGCTGCTGCAGCATAAGAAAAAATATAGTCCCAACTATCCGAATAGCACAGCATCTAAATGCCAGCTTAGCAAAATTACACCCATTGCAGCTGCTGCCTTTCCAGCTGGTGGACTCTGCTCCCTTCCGTGAATTTGCTGAATGTGCTGTACCACAGTGGCATGTTCCAAAACGCCATTACTTTTCACGGAAGGCCATTCCAGCACTATACCAGCACGTGGAAGACAATGTTATCGAGTCATTGGGAAAGTTAGTCAGCAGCAAGATGCATGTGACTTTAGACACGTGGTCCAGCAAGCATGGACAGGGTCGTTACATTTCCTTCACGGCACACTGGGTAACTCTGATTGCAGCTGGGAGGGATCCAAGACGGGGCTCTGTGCTGGAGCTTGTTTATCCACCACGCCTCCAGAAAGCTGCTTGTATGAGGTCTGTCTGCTCCACCACCACCTCTCCCTCTTCCTCCTCCTTCTGTGTCTCTGGCGAAGTGGCAGTTAAACCGACGCCTGAAAGGGGCTACACAATGGCTCAAGCAAAAAGATGCCATACTGTGCTTGAGCTGGTTTGTTTAGGGGACAGGAGCCACACTGGGCCAGAAATTCTGTCAGCTCTGCAGGGGCAGGTGCAGAGATGGTTAACACCACGCCAGTTTCAGCTGGGAATGGTCGTCTGTGATAATGGCAGCAACCTTCTCTCCGCCCTACGCCTGGGTAAGTTGACGCATGTACCATGCCTAGCACAAGTCCTAAATCTGGTGGTACAGAGTTTCCTAACCAGGTACCCAGGGCTGGCAGAGCTTCTCAGCCAGGCCAGAAAAGTCTGCAGCCACTTCAGACGGTCATTCCCAGCAAGTGGTCGCCTGGCAGAAATTCAAAGAGAATTCCACCTTCCCACAAACCGTTTGATCTCTGACATGCCCACCAGGTGGAACTCGACATTAGCAATTCTGCAGCATCTGCACAAGCAGCAGAGGGCCATCAACGAGTACCTGTGTGAGTATGGCACAAGGACAGGTTCAGGTCAACTTGGTTCCCCCCCGCAGTGGCTGATGATCAAGGATGCATGCACTGTACTGTCACCATTTGAGGAGGCAACGAGGATGGTGAGCAGTGACAGTGCATGCATCAGTGACACAATTCCTTTAGTGTTCCTGCTGGAGCACACTCTGCGGGGAATTATAGATGTGGCTCTAGAGGCAGAGCAGCGGGAGGAAGAGGAGGCCTTCCCTAGCTCTGAAGGCCCCAGTCTTTCAGCAGACAGCTTTCCAGCGGGTCCTCCTCAGATCAGACAGGAGGAGGAGGAATATTTAAGTAGTGTGGGCATTGAAGGTGGGGATTCCTCAAGGGAGGGTTTTGTGTGCCCAGAAACCCAAGGACTAGTACGTGGCTGGGAGGAGGAAGTGCACGATGAGGTCATCCTCCTCATTGACCAGGAAGACTCAGAAGCTAATGCCACCTCCAACTTATGCTGCATGGGCTCCCTTATCCTGCAAAGCCTGCTAAAGGACCCCAGGATTCGTGCTATCAAGGAGAGGGATCATTACTGGTTGGCAACCCTTCTTGATCCACGATACAAGGGTAAAGTTGCAGAGCTCATCCTGCCCTCACAGAGGGAGCACAGGATGTAAAAACTTGAGGACGCTCTAAAGCGACACTTGTGTAACACCTTTCCAGGCACTGGTAGGTTACCAAGTGATGACACAGGTGCTTCTGAGGCTGCGGATGATCAGAGGAATAGTGGTGAAGGCCGGGGCCACTTGACTGCCTTTTTAAAAAAATTTTAGTCCACGACGCCCAGGGACATCAAATGTAGGCACCCATTGCCAGCGTCTTCACCATATGGTGCAGGACTACCTAGGGGCAAGATAGAAGCGCCACGAACAACGCCACGGTGGGAAACCTGATAAACCAACCGTCTCCACGAGATTCCAATCAGATGGGGATGCCACCAGCCCCCTGGATAAGTAGAAATGGAAGAAATGATGGATCTCCAGTGGATAAGAAGTGCCAAACGGTTTATTCATGGAACAGCAACCTTCAAAAAATCAGTGACGTTTCGACCCTGAGGTCTTAATCGTATGATTAAGACCTCAGGGTCGAAACGTCACTGATTTTTTGAAGGTTGCTGTTCCATGAATAAACCGTTTGGCACTTCTTATCCACTGGAGATCCATCATTTCTTCCATTTCTACCTAGGGGCAAGGGCAGACCTGGATACCTTTCCAGCAGATGATCCACTGGCTTACTGGGTGTTGAGATTGGATCACTGGCCAGAACTTAGCCAATATGCTATGCAGCTACTAGGTTGCCCTTCATCCAGCGTGCTTTCTGGAAGGACGTTTAGTGCCGCTGGAGGTTTTGTCACAGACAAAAGAGTGCATTAGGGATGTGCGTTTCGGGTTTCGGGGTTTCGAAAATGTCATGAAATTTCCCAATTCGTGCATTCGGATTCTGCCGATTTTCTGAAAATTTTCAGATCATCCGAAAACTGCAGATCCGATCAAATTTTCGAGCCGAAACGAAAACTTTTCGGGATTTTCGTATGGACTAGAAATGTGTAAAATCGAAATTAATTTTCGTTCCATTCGTGATTTTGTCTCCATTCCTGATTTACGTTGCATTTCAGTAATTTCGGACATCGTATTTATATCGCTGATTCTGTAATTAAATTTTGTATCATTCCCATCTCAATGTATCCTTCTTGTAAAACATGAGAAATCTCAGTGTATCCTTCCTGGAAATCCAGAGAAATCTCAATGTATCCTTCTTGAAAACATGAGAAATCTCAATGTATCCTTCATGTAAAACATGAGAAATCTCAATGGCAGAATTATCGTATCGGCAGAATTATCGTATTGTATAATTATCGTATCCGAAAAACCATTAGTTTACGTCAAAACGAATAGACACTTTGAAACGAGGAGAACAGACGTTCCGAAAAACACAAAAATTTCTGAAATCCCGAAAAAAAAGTCGATATGAAAAACGAACCGAAATGTACCAAACCGAAACGGAAATCGGCCGTAGCAAGTCGAAACCAACATTTATTAAAAAATCCGAACGAACCGAACCGAATCGAACCGAAATAAAATCGGTGCACAATTCTAGAGTGCGTCTGTCCACCGACTCTGTAGACCGGCTGACATTTATAAAAATGAATCCGTCCTGAATCAGCAGCTATCAATCCCCTGATGCCGACGTAACGGAATAGATCGGGGATGTCTTCTGCCTTCACAAAACCTCCAGCACTGCACTCTTCCACAATACCACAAAAGGGTTACAGTATGAAGGCACTTGCTGCCATGAAAGGCACAATATTTGTGTGCACTGCCGCCTTTACCAGATTCATATCTTTTTAATATAGGACCGCATGGTTCACCCCTGCACTCTTCCACAATACCACAGAGGGGTTACTGTACGATGGCACTTGCTGGCCTGGCACCAAAAGCACAATATCTGGGTGCACTGACGCCTTTACCAGATTCATATCTTTTTAATATAGGACCGCATGGTCCACCCCTGCACTCTTCCACAATACCACAGAGGGGTTACTGTATGATGGCACTTGCTGGCCTGGCACCAAAGGCACAATATTTGGGTGCACTGCCACTGACGCCTGTACCAGATTCATATCCTCAGAGGGGTTACTGTGTGATGGCACTGTTGCCGACGCTAAAGGCCCAATTTTAAAGCACCTAATGTTACTTTCAATCAAAGCCTGCATAAGTTTCACCATAATTTAGCCAAAAAATCACTAAACTTTTTCTGCGTGTCCTAAAATGTTTTTTCATACCGGCTGCCGCCCCAAGCAGTTGTTTATGAATAGATTAAAGGAAAAGCATTTACCGTCATTTGAAACTTCATTTTTTTGTTTTTAAATGTTTCTATACATCCTTTTTATATTTTTAACCCTTATTTCATGGAAAACTCATTCTCCCTTTAAAAACGTTTTCTTTTTAACTTTTTGTCCTTGTTTCCTGCCCCCCAGGGCACTACCCGGACCCCCATACACCTTTTATGGCAAATATCTAGCATATATGCCCTCTTGGAGGGCACTCTAAAAATCGAACTTTGAGTCCTATTGACTTGTATTGAGTTCGTGTTCGAATTCGAACCTTTGAAAAGGTTTAGTGATTTTTTTGGGCTAAATTATGGTGAAACTTATGCAGGCTTTGGATGAAAGTAACGATAGGTGCTTTAAAATTGGGCCTTTAGCGTCGGCAACAGTGCCATCACACAGTAACCCCTCTGAGGATATGAATCTGGTACAGGCGACAGTGGCAGTGCACCCAAATATTGTGCCTTTGGTGCCAGGCCAGCAAGTGGCATCATACAGTAACCCCTCTGTGGTATTGTGGAAGAGTGCAGGGGTGGACCATGCGGTCCTATATTAAAAAGATATGAATCTGGTAAAGGCGTCAGTGCACCCAGATATTGTGCTTTTGGTGCCAGGCCAGCAAGTGCCATCATACAGTAACCCCTCTGTGGTATTGTGGAAGAGTGCAGGGGTGGACCATGTGGTCCTATATTAAAAAGATATGCCTCTGGTAAAGGCATCAGTGCACCCAGATATTGTGCTTTTGGTGCCAGGCTAGCAAGTGCCATCATACAGTAACCCCTCTGTAGTATTGTGGAAGAGTGCAGGGGTGGACCCTGCGGTTCAAAAAATTAAAATGATATAAATGTGACACAGGCGTTGTCAGGGATTATTATTCAATAAGAAACTTATACGAGACACAAATATCAATCGTTTATATTTCCTAGAAATTCTCCTAAATTCTTTTAATTGTCTGTGTTTTGCTTTGAAGAATACAATAATCGGATAAAAATATATATATTTATTACGTATACAAAAAAGTTTCAAATCTCATATTTTACATATTTAATATGTAAACCTCTGTTCTTAATCTTTCAAGATTCTTTTCTTTCAGGAATAGTACCAGAGGATTGGAGAAAAGCTGACGTCGTCCCTATATTTAAGAAAGGTTTAAAATTTGTGCCTGGGAATTATAGACCTGTGAGCTTAACATCTGTGGCTGGGAAAGTATTCGAGGGGTTACTAAGGGATAATATTCAGGAATTTATTGGGAGGTATAATGTTATTGGCAAAAATCAGCATGGTTTCATGAAACACAGATCATGTCAGACTAACCTAATTACGTTCTATGAGGAAGTAAGTAGAAGTATAGATCAGGGTGTCGCAGTGGATGTGATTTACTTAGATTTTGCCAAAGCTTTCGACACAGTTCCACACAAAAGGTTACTATTTAAATTAAGAAAAATTGGTCTAGATGAAAATACTTGTTCTTGGATAGAAAACTGGCTAAAAGATAGGGTACAGAGAGTGGTCATAAATGGTACATTTTCAAGATGGACACCAGTGGTAAGCGGTGTCCCTCAGGGGTCTGTTATAGGACCAGTACTATTCAATTTATTTATAAATGACCTTGAGATAGGCATTGAAAGTCCTGTATCAGTGTTTGCAGATGACACAAAACTAGGAAAAGTAATACAATGTGAGCAGGATGTTACTTCGCTGCAGAGGGATTTAGATAGATTGGGGGACTGGGCACTTAAATGGCAGATGAAATTTAATGTAGATAAATGCAAAGTTATGCACTTTGGAGTGAAGAACACACAAGTAATTTATACCCTAAATGGTACGGAGTTAGGGAAATCCAAGCAGGAGAAGGATTTGGGAATAATCATAGACTTCAAACTAAGTAACAATGTGCAATGTCAAACAGCAGCTGCCAAGGCAAGCAAAGTATTGGTATGCATTAAAAGGGGAGTTCACTCACGGGATGAAAACATAATTTTGCCTCTGTATAAATCAATGGTCAGGCCGCACCTTGAATATGCCGTGCAATTTTGGGCACCGGTCTTAAAAAAAGATATTATAGTGTTAGAAAAAGTGCACAGACGGGCAACTAAATTAATAAGGGGAATGGAAGGGTTAAGTTATGAGGCAAGACTAACAAGCTTAAACCTGTTTAGTTTAGAGAAACGGCGCCTTAGAGGGGATCTGATAACCTTATATAAATATATACGGGGCCATTATCAACCATTGTCTGATAACCTATTCATTAACAGGACTATACATAGGACAAGGGGTCATCCATTTAGACTGGAAGAAAGAAAATTTAGCTTAAAGCATAGGAAGGGTTATTTTACGGTGAGAACAATAAAGCTGTGGAATTCTCTGCCTGTTGAGGTGGTTGGGTCTGAGTCTGTACAGACTTTTAAAAAACGACTGGATGACTTCCTGCAGACACAGAATATTAAGGGTTATAATATTTAATATGTGGGTAAAAGCTTCTTGATGCAAGGAGAAATCTGACTGCCATTCTGGGGTCAAGAAGGAATTTTTTCCCAGTATGTTGCATATTGGCAAGCATTTCAGACTGGGTTTTTTGCCTTCTTTTGGATCAACAGCAGTAGGTTATGTGGGAGAGGCTGAACCCGATGGACGCATGTCTTTTTTCAGCCTATATAACTATGTAACTATATCATAAACAAAGATTTATAAACCACACAACATCCATCAGCACATAGAAACTAGCTTCACAATATATGTATCACCTGTTAGTAACTGCATATATGATTAATATAATTTACCTTATCAGTTAGTAACTATGCACAAATGGTTAATAAACATTTCTGCTTAATGAAAACAATTAACATGTATTTCCCAGCAGACCAATGTTTAACAAGCTAGATCTTGTAGAGATATATGTATCTCTCTATGCTACTTGGATCAACAAAAGATGAGCTAACACTTATTCTATTTTTAGAATGATAAGTAATAAAAACTTATTTAGTGAATCCTCCCCTAATATCGAGAATTAAGCTTCTAATCTTCTGCTTTTTATATTGTAGCTATATAATTCCTTGCTTATTAATTTCAATCACAGTAATTTCCAAATTCAATATATATATTTGTATATCATCTCTGCAACAGTGTCTTTAGGATAAATCCTTATATCCGATTCTTCTTCATATCTCTATCTGCAAATATAGAAGTATTTTGAAGACTCTAGATCTAACAGTATCTAAGAAATCTTAGTCTATCTGTTGCAAGAAATACTCCAAATATATATATATTTTATTAACCTTAATTTGCTCTCTCATACATTACCTCCAATCTGGATTCAATGAGTTGAAGCCTTGGAATATTCTTTGATTGTTTTGGAATATGTGAAAATTATCAATGTCAGATAATCAATGCATGTGAGTTAGAGATTTGGTGTGAAATCTTGAGGGCATTGTCCTGGGATGGTCTGCTAGCGATGGTCTGCTTGCGTGAATGCATTATGTCCTGGAATGATCTGACTACATTGTCGTGTCCCGGAAGTCTGAATGCGTGAATGCCCTGTCGTGTAAGTCTCTCTGAATCAATGCAACGAACAGTGCGGCTCCAATTATAGTCAATTTGACGTCACTGGCAATCTATTCTCTATATTAAATATAATATTTACTATCCTCAAGAGGGCAGTGTTGCACTTCAGATTAATTCCACCATTTAATTTTTATATCTCTTATCTCAGATCAAAAGGTCAATCTGACTTACAAAGACCCTCTATTTTCAATATAGACTCTGAGTCTGTTCTGTCCAAATTAGATTTATTTTTCCACTCCTCTCAAAGTTTTTACTAGGTCTCTTTATCAGTTGAATTCCTTTCTCTGTTAAAATCACAGAATCTATTCTTCAGTAATTATACTATTTACCAATCCTATACTCTACAATATTTATTGGAGCATCTATTTTCTACTGTAAATATAATAAAATATACCTTGATTATAAGAATATATTTTGTGAATATAATCATACATTACAAAGATTTTAACTTTTATTCCTATACCCAAAAAGAAAATATCTTTTTGTTTTAAAGACTTAATTGGACACTCTAGGCAACATGACCACCTAAGCTATTTTAGGTGGTCATGATGCCCGGAGTATCCTGCCCTCTGTCTCCCCTTCCTCCGCTCGGCAGTTCAGCTGAAAAAGCTGAAAACAGCTGAGAGAGGCGGAGGAGTTTACTCCGCCCTCCCAGCTGTCAGTCAGCAGAGTGGGAATCATATTTCCCGCTTCTGCCGACTTTTGCCGAGTAGGAGACGTCATCGCGCTGAAAGCGCTGAAAGTCTCCAACTCACCGCAGAAGCTGGCGGCTCCCTCTGGGGGTTAGTGTTGCATGCATCCTCTTGCGTGCAACACTAATCCTCAGAGGGAGCCGGGAGGAAGCCTGCCGATTGGCTGGCTTATGTGAGATGTGCGCATGCGCGCTTCTCACGTAAACCAGAAGCCAAGAAGCATCAAGAAGGACGGGAGCAGAAGAGGAGGGAGGTGAGTATAAATAAAAAAAAGACGCCGCTGGAAAGAAGTGGATTTTAGGGTAAGTATTACAGTTACAAAAAATAAATAAAAAATAAAGATTTATTAAGGGAATAGGGATAGGTTAGGATAAAAAAACAGGGGGGTGATTTTTTGAGTAGAGTGTCCCTTTAAGGCAATCAAATAAATTTAATTATGACTCGTCTAGCACTTAGCTTCACCATTATATCACACAAAGACATGTTAAGGTTCCCTCATGTCTGGTATCTATAGAAACAAAAACATAAAATTTCACCTAGCCGTGAACTATAAAAAAAAATCTCTGTTCATTTCTAAAACTAGGGAAAAATTGAAAAAGAAAAGACTTTCTATTTAAAACAAGATGGCTACAGGCATCCATTTTAATTTTTCCCTTCTAATATACCTGACATAACCCCCCTTTGGTTTCATCTGTTCCTTGTTCAAAAGAGAACTTGAGGAAAACATATAATATTTCCACCTTTTACCAATTAGGCTAGGTTTCCACCTTTCGCAACACGTTTTTCTTCTTTCATCCATTTAATAATTGAAGATGCAGTGTTTTTAAACTTCAATGTACATACTTTCTTTGTTAGTACAATCATCCAGACAATTAGAAACATAATTACTATACAAATTACAATATCTGTAATTTTTGGCCCGTTATAAGCAGATAGCAATTGATGATCAAGCTGTGAATACATTGGAGCATAAATCGTTAGATTATCTTTCTTTATTAGAAGTTCAATGGTATGGTCAGGCTTGTTCTCTAGCAGAAATTTCAAATCCGGATAAAGAGTAACGTCTCCGATAACAACTCTTGATTCTTTAGGAACTTTCACGAGAATCACTGGTGTAGGTATCAACACTTTCTGGTTTTGTACCAGATCCTTCCGGTGAACATTTGCTTCTTTTTCTGTGTAAAACAGCGGTTGCAATAAAATATGCGGCAAATCTTTTCTTTCTGTGGTTCTTGTACATAGCAATAAACGGTATCCTGCCTTTATCCAGCATGTCTTTCACGCTTGCATTTGGACTAGACATTGATCAATATATGGCAGGGCTCAAAATTTCAAGTTCCAAGCTACTAGCCAGGCCTTAAGAGTTACTCGCCACTAGTAGCCTCACCTAACCCCTATCCTGCCCTGCCTCTGCATTCCCACTCGCCCTCATGTAATTTCCACTCACCAAAGCGAGCCGGAGAGTGGAAATTTTGAGGCCTGATATATGGTACGGGCCAGCCGGATCTGTACACACGTTTATTTAGCTGTCTCAAATCAGCACATAAACGGCATTGACCATTTGGTTTAAGGATTCCGAGGATAGGATTATTATAAGAGCTGTGCACCGTCCATATAATTCCCCTTTCTTTTAGATTCCTTAATATCTCCGCCAGCGAGTCGTAACACGCTAAAGGAAGCCGATATTGTCTGACATATACAGGAGGAGCGTTAGGATCAGTTTGGACCCTAGCTATATGTACTGTAAATCGGTGATTCCACAATCATATGAATCCTTAGCAAAAATATCTTGACATTCCATTAGAACTTCTTTTAACTGCTGGCGCTCTGTATCATTAGAACATCCGTCAGCGAAAGATATTTGTTGCTGAACCATTTCCTGAAATCCTGGAAAGATTTCAGGTTGACCGATCTCATAGGCCTCTTCAATCCTTTCAGAGAGGTCATAATTTCACTTACTTGCTTCTCCAGTAGTCACTTTGGGACCAAGAGGTGGTAATTTGGATTTAAAATTATTACAACGAGAAGCATATTGGATTTACCGTTTGAAAACCTTGCAACCCGGTGGTCTTAATGAAGGTTTAACTTTACATCTTTCGTGCATCCAAATTGATGCATTCATTTAATACTGTCAATCTGTATTTAACATCTGTGATTAGACTACTTCAGCGTGCTGGTATTGTTAAATAGAGTTTCCAGAAAGATCATCTGGAACCTATTTGAAATCCATCATCTGCTTAATTGATGATTGAAAAACCACTCCTTCAATCAGTGTGCCTATAAAAGAAGTTGATCTGCAGAGAATCTGTTTCATTTCATTCTTTCTTTTAGCTTGGATGGTTGTGTGTGTGTGAATTGTTACTCACTCCTGATGATGCTGAATTTGTTCAGCGAAACGCGTTGAGATATGTATACAGTCTCTTTTGGTGTGCATGCATTTATTGTCATGGTGGTCATGGGTTTCAGAATTTACCTTTTGATTGGTTATATTCCTAATGACTGTGCTGCATAATGAGTCCTACAAGGTTGGTGCCTATATAGAATCATTCATTGTGTATCCTTGATAGCCACAGAGTAATACAACAATCTATCTTTATATCTTGCTTGATGTGCCTAGAGGGGTGTCAGCTATACCCTTCTGACGAGGCCCAATAAGGCCGAAACGATCGTTGGGGGTTGCTGCACCTCTCGTGCAGGGATGACGTCCTTGGCAATCAGCACTGGCCACCCTTTCTGGGTGAGAGCAGGCTGATTTGCATATGGAAAATTCATCCCTGTAATGGCACAATCAAGCTAAAACCTTGTTTGTGAGACCTGAGCGGGGACCCACCGTAGACCAGGCCATTGTGCTGTTGCTCGTTCTCAGGACCCTCACAAACATCCCCCTTGTTTCTCACTGTAATTGTAAAGGGTCATCCAGATGTGGACCCCTTGCTTGATGTGCCTAGAGGGGTGTCAGCTATACCCTTCTGACGAGGCCCAATAAGGCCGAAACGATCGTCGGGGGTTGCTGCACCTCTCGTGCAGGGATGATGTCCTTGGCAATCAGCACTGGCCACCCTTTCTGGGTGAGAGCAGGCTGATTTGCATATGGAAAAGTCATCCCTGTAATGGCACAATCAAGCTAAAACCTTGTTTGTGAGACCTGAGCAGGGACCCACCGTAGAACAGGCCATTGTGCTGTTGCTCGTTCTCAGGACCCTCACAAACACCCCCCTTGTTTCTATCTTTATATCTTTCCTATCATATGAACCCTCAAAGGTTCGCTCCTTTGCTAGTGATCAAAAGGACTCTAATAATGTGGTGTATCACTTCTAATGCACTTGAATAATTATGCGATAGAAAAGGAATGACGAAATAACTTTACTATAAGGTGTTTCTATTTAGACCTTAGTATTGATAACAGTTTTCAAGGTAGAATTGCTAGTATTGAGTCTGTATATAGGGTTATTTTCCTTTGAGAAGCCATTGTCCTGCACATAATTTGTTCTATCGTATATGACTGTATTGACCAAGTAGAACGGTTACTGCTTATACCGAACTTATCTCAGTGTACTGTTCATAGTCCCAGGGCATTGTATAGATATATGTATGTTCATATGTATATCAGAAAGGTTTATATATAGACCGTCATATTCTAGCTTTGTTAGTTAGCGTTCCTGGGTAATACTCTGGATGTTAATCGACACAGTCTTAAGTTTGTCATATTGAGGTCTGAACCTCATTCAATTTTTTCCAAGTATTCTACTAATCCTTCTTGCAATCGGAATTGTGTTTATAATACGGGTCACCTAGAAGTGTCCTTCCAAAATTGGAAGGTTATAACTTAGGAAGGTGATACGTAAACACTACAGCATCAGAGCGGTTTATTGCATCACGCAACCAATACCATCATGTTGTGTAGTGGTAACTCTTGTTAGGTTTATTGAGAGGTAAATTGGCCATTTGACAATTGATACAATAATCACTGTTGACCTGAGAAAGGAGATATTGCACTATATGAGACAGTTATTCTATTATGAGTAATGAAAGGAAGCATGAAAGTTTAAGTTTATTTTTGTACGTTTTATTTAATTACATTAAAGGTTAAATTTAACCCTTTCGCTGCTGAGGCTTTTCCCGCCCCTGTGCTGAGGTCATTTTTTACCTGTTTTGCGCATCATGTTTAAACCTGTTTTGAAGGCTTATTTTAGTATATGACATCGACATATTATATATCGTTCTTTCCGTCAGACTCGGTAGATTCATAATATGTCATTATTATATGTATACGTTATGTCATGTTTGTATATTATAACAAAAAATGCAATAAAATATGTATTTTCAATAATTTACAGCGTGTAAAGTGTTTTTTTCCACATTTTAACATGCGAGCAATTGCGGTTATATTTTGTATGGGGTGCGCTTGTTAAAAAAATTAGAGATGGGGTCTCGTTACATTTTTTTTTGGGGAAAATGACACCATTTTTAACAAACGCACCGCATACAAAAATCGTTAATGCAGCATCATTGTTCACATTATAATTGAAATGGGAACAATATTGCTGCATTAACAAACCAAAAAAAATAAAAAAAAAGTGTTTATTTTTTTTTTTTTTAATTTTTTTTTTTAACTTTTTTTTATTTTTATTTTTCTTTTTTTTTTTTTTTTTACAATTTTTTTTACTTTCATGTTTGGTATCGTTGGAACGGCCATGCTCTGGCCGATCCAACGATATCAAAATTAACCCCTAACTGCCACGGATCGGGAGATAGGGAGTTCATTGGAACTCCCTATCTCCACAGTTCGTGGCAGTTAGGGGTTAATGCTAGGACTGGCGTCATCGTGCTGCGCACGATGACGCCAGTCCTCTGGGGGAGTTCCCGGAAGCTTGGCCGACATCCAAGATGTCGGCCAGCTCCCGGGAAGGATCGCAAATCGGCGCTTTTCAGCGCCGATTTGCGATCCAGCTCCCCAGGGGTTAATGCCAGGCATCATTTGGAAGGGCAGGCTGTGCCCTTCCAAATGATGCCTGGGTTAAGCCCCTGTGAGCCGCCGATCGGGAGGGAGAGAGGTCCGAAGGACCTCCCCCCCCTCCCTTTCAGGCGCCTCCTCCGCACATGCGGGGGGGGCGCCTGAATTAGGTGTCATCGCGGGGGCGCGATGACACCTAATAATGGCGGCCACTGCTCCGGATGCCGGGCTGACATCCAGGATGTCAGCCCGCACCGGAGGGGCCAGCGATCGGCCGGAACCCGGCCGAACGCTGACCCCAATGCGAGGACGCGCTCAGCGCGTCCTCCGCATACCAGCGGGAATGCTGAGGACGCGCTGAGCGCGTCCTTAGCATTCAAGTGGTTAAAAAACTTCACTTATCTTCTATATCGAAAAATGGGTTACCCCCTTAGTTAGGGTGGATTTTTTTCTTCACCTGATATCAGTCATTCAAATCAATATTGCCTTAAGATTGTACCGATTTACTATATAATTCTAATCATAGGGTTTATTGCCCAAACTGTTTTGGTACTACTAGATCATTAGATTAGATTCTTGGTTCTGGGAGAAAATAAGAACCATCTACAATCAATTATTCAATATCTAATTATTGCCATCATGGCTGGATTTTTATCGAATGACCCAGGTAAAATATGTTGGATAGAGGGACTTGAGGAAGTATTTAGTGAAGAAACACAAGCTTTTTCTGTTAAGGCTGTTAATTGTACAGAGGGGTTTAAACAATTACAAAAAAACCTTCCAACAGATTAGAATAAATTGGGAAGTTTCATCCTTGCTCAACTATACTCAAAAGTCTATGATTCCACGTGGACTAAGAGTACAAATTGAACCAAGTAATGGTGATTTGAGTGATAAACTTTTAAAGGAATGGGAAGAAGCGGCTAACATCTGTTCCACCAAATTCATGGATATAATTATTAGACACAATAAGCTAAGATTGGAAAAAGTAGATAAAAAGTTAAATGAAGAACTTAAAGAAATTGAGAAATTTAATGCCGATCCCACCTTTAAAATTGCTGAGAGTCGCTTACAACATAACCTAGAGAGATATAGGAATACCATCAAAATACGCAAACCTAAGAAATTTCAGAGAGATTCTAAAGATTACAAACAAGGAACGGTATATAGAAGGACTTATAGACTCATGAGAAAAAACTCTGATCAATATGCTTCAACTGATATTGAGACCTCTGAGTCTGATCCTGAAATCTACTCCCCCCCAGACGAGAAGTATCCTTAAGAGAAGAGGGGTAACTTTTTTAGAACAGGGTTCCCCCTCAAACACCAAAAACAACTATCAAAAGAAAAGGAACCCAGGGAGAGGACGAGGGAGGAATTAAATGATGACATTCCAGAAGGGAATAATGTCATTAATCTTTCTTCCTACTCCCTTACATATACAGAATTGAAATTGTTAGAAAAAGGACTTTCCTTCGTCCCACAGACGCAATTAAATAAGTTTGCTTGGGCAAAAGATGTTAATCAGTTTGCCAGAAAGTTGGCCCTACATAAATACCATCTCACTCTTAACAGAAAATGAGCTAATTATATGGATCTCACTGAACATTAATTATTCTGCCTTGACAATATGGTTGCCCGTTTGGAAGAAAACGATCCTGAACATATATCTTCACTTCCACATGTTAAACCTAAAAGTACCTTTACCCCGTGTCTAAAAGATTATCACAATATTGAAACTTTTGTTGCAATGGTGACCGAAGCCATAGATAATCTACAACCTTCAGATTTTATATTTCCGAAACATAAAAAGAATCTCACTTCTGCAGAGAAAAATGCATTGGCAAGTCTTACTGATAAAAAAGAAATTGTAATAAAACCTTCAGATAAAGGGGGCAATGTGGTCATTATGGATAGGGACAAATACATCAGGATGGTGGCGGATATACTAATGGATACAATTACTTATAGAGTTCTACCCGCTAATCCTCTAATCAAATTTCAGGGGGAACTTGAATCCCTATTATTGGATGCTGTAAATCTTGAACTGCTAAATGACAAACAATCACGAGCACTATCCCCACAAACACCAACAGTGGCGACCCTTTATTGCCTCCCTAAGATTCATAAATGTCGGATTAATCCACCAGGAAGACCTATCGTCTCAGGCAATAACAACTTGACTGAACGTATAAGTCAATATTTGGACGAGTTTTTTAAAACCATTGGTACATAAACTCCCTTCTTATTTTAAGGACACTAAAGATGTCTTAACAATATTGCAAGATGTTCGAACTACTTCGAACACTTTGTTATGTAGCCTTGATGTGGTGAACCTATATGGCTCCATCCCTCATGATAAGGGGCTAGCAACCATGGATCTATATTTAAGGGAAAATGCGAATTTTACTCCCGACTGGAATTATTTTTTGTTGCAGTTATGAGAATTTTTTTTTAAAAAAAAATCTTTTTGATGGCAAATATTATTTGCAAACAGTTGGTATGGCGATGGGTACTTCCGTAGCCCCATCATATGCCAATATTTATCTTGGGATGTGGGAAGAAAAAGTGGTATTTCATGAATCCATGATTACATATACTTCTAAAATCAAAATGTGGTGTAGATATATCGATGACATAATCATACTCTGGGAGGGTACAAGGGAAGAGTTTGATAACTTCTGCGATATACTCAATGAAAATAATCTTAATTTGAGATTTACATTGGAAATACAGAACGAGACCTTGAATTTTCTCGACCTAGCAATAACAAAGATCGATAATACGTTACATACCAAAGTTTCGTAAATTAACAGCGACAAATAGCCTTTTACATTGGCAGAGTTATCCCCCTTTATCCCTCAGATCAGGGATACCCACAGGACAGTATTTGAGACTTAGGCTCGGGTCAGACGAACGTAGTTTTCACGTCCGTGATTGCGCCCAAAAGTACGTCCGTGATAGCATGACAGAAAGCCCATTGGAGCCCGACACACAAAGTACGTCCGCACTGAACTGCGGACGGACAACGGCCGCAGCCCACGGACGCAAGGCAGGCAAGAATGTACAACCCCTAGAACGGCCGTACAGAGTGCGCTGCATCCTCCTAACGGCCTCTGTGCATGAGGAGGAGACGTCAGACGCACCTGTTTTGCGGCCTACACATAACGTCCAGACTGCAGAAACCTACGGGGTGGCTGGAGTATTCTGGATGCTGGGGAGTGTGTTGTGGACGCTGGGGAGTATTTTATGGACGCAGGGGAGTATTTTGTGGATGCAGGGGAGTGATTTGTGGACGCAGGGGAGTGATTTGTGGATGCGGCAGGTGACATGGACGTGGAGCGAATCATCACCGAAGTGGGGGAGCACCCTGAATTGTGGGACACTGCCAGCGAACATTATAAGGACAAGACCCGTAAGACAGACGCATGCGCAGCAGTGGCGAGGGCGGTGTACCCTGCATATGACACATGGTCTGATCACGAACAGAAAGTGCAGAGTGAGTATATGATTATTTAATTCATAATCAAAAGCATATTGAATAGAAAATAAATGTAACTGACAAATGGATTTATGAACGTCACATGTCAAATGCTCCCCATCTGCCAGGGCACCTCACCAGCTTCGCTAGTGAAATAGGTTGCCAGGGCATCGCGATACCTGTTACTGTGTCGATTCACAGGCATGACATCATCATTAATGAATTCCTCCATACCAATATCAGACAACGAGTCATCCAAGTTAAAACCATCCCTCCCACGAACAAAATTATGCAACACACAGCAGCATTTCACTATATCTACACAAAAATCTATTTGCACATCTAGCGGCCTATGAAATATCCTCCACTTGTTGCTCAGTATGCCAAAGCTACACTCGACATACCGTCTCGCCCGCGACAGCCTGTAATTAAACACCCGCTTCTTCACAGTCAGGTGTGTCCCTGAGTATGGTCGCAGGAGATGTGTGGACAGGCTGAATGCCTCATCCCCCACAAAGGCATAGGGGACTGCCACGTCTGTGCCAGGCAAAGGTGTGGGTCTGGGGATGTTCAGGGTCCCACTCTCTACTCCATTTCACAGTGTGGAGTTCATGAACAGTGTAGAGTCAGATTCCCTCCCGTATGACCCCACATCCACACAGACAAAATAATAGTTGGCATCTGCGACTGCCAGTAGGCCAATTGAAAAGAAATGTTTATAATTGTGATACAGTGAGCCACTCTGCAGTGGCTTCACTATGCGGACATGTTTCCCATCCACGGCTCCCAGGCAGTTTGGGAAGTTCGATCTGTCCAGGAATCCCTCAGCAATTCGTGCCCATGACTCATCTGTGGGTGTTGGCATACATTCCTCCCTCATCGTGTCCCATATTGTCTGGCACACCTTGCGAACGATCTCACCCGCTGTAGATCTGCCAACACGGAAATTATAATGCAGGTCCTTCAGACTGCATCCACTGGCAAGATACCTATGGAAAAACCAAAATGCGTGTTATGATCACATTGCATGAACCGCACCTAATATAATTCTTCTGTTTTGCAGCGAGTGAGGTCATCGTGAAATGGAGGACGGTCAGGGATAATTATACGCGGGTCCTCAAAAAAGAAGCAGAATTGGCACGCTCTGGATCTGCGACGAGGAGGGGCCACAGTTATGTATATGCCGAGCAGCTCTCATTCCTGCGACGGACCCTCGAACCACGACCTATGGCAAGCAGCATCGATGTCCCTTCAACATCCGGGGAACAGCGAGACGTCATGCCATGTGGTTCAGCCACCTGCTCTGAAGATGTGGAACAGGGTGGAGGCGAATCGCATTTGGAGGAGGAGGAGACTGCTGCACAGGAGCCAGATACCGCGAGATCGGACACCACCAGACCGGCGCCCAAGAGGAGAAGGCCACCGGGTACAGAGTTCGAGCATGCCATGGTGACATTTATGGATGCTCACCAACCAGCACCACCACCACCTCCACAATGCCGCTTCTGGGATGATGATGACATGACCTTCCACCATTCGTGTCTGCCCATGATGCACCAGATGAGCCTGGCTCAGAAGATGGAGTACCGCCGGCGAACATTGGACACCATCGACGACATTTTGAGCCGCCCACCAGTACCACCTGTGCCTCGCAGTGGTGTGGCCCACACACAATATGCCGGTGGTTATTACCGGCAGCCACAGCCACGACATCAACCCATATCCCCCGGTGCAAGGTCACAACCACCCCCTGGGTCAGAGTACTACCAAGGTCACATGCCCGGTCCTTATGACCAAGATCCTCAATATGAGGATTTATAGCTTTCTGTCCTTGTCATACCTGTTTCTTCTATGCGTTGGAAGCATATGTTTTCCCTGTATTTGCCACATGTTTGTGGCCTCTGTCATTTTCCTTTTATAAATTTTATGTTCATGAACATATGGTGTGTATTCATTCTTTGTTTTGGAATTTACATTATTGTGCATGAAACACAGATTTTTATGTCATTGTTGGCGGTGTCATGCATTATTGAGTACGTGTGATGATATGCGATTCGCATGTGTGCATGCATGTGCAAGTGGGCATATCACTACACACGGACAATGTGGGCTCTGAACACCGAGCACATGTCTGCTGACTGGCAGGGAAGTCGTGAATGCTGGTGTTTTATGGTACTTACCGCAACGTGATGACCAGCATCTCCTCTGGTGGTATGGCGTCTCTCATGTTTGTGTCCCTCTTCATCAATGGCTCACGTACCTTCGACAACAGTTCGTCGAAGGAGGGGATGGACATCCGCAGGTAGTTGAAGAACTTTGCCGGGTCCCTCTCTCGCAGTGGCCTGTACAGCATCACGAAGTGGCCATGCATGTATCTAGCAGCAATGATGGGATGAACCCATGAACACAGTTGTCGCTTGTTCCTAAGGTACAGGTAGCCCATAGCGGTGAACACAAATACTTGAACTGCATCCATCTTGGGGAAACCCACCATCCACAATATGGCTTCTTTATACCCTTATACCCTTTTTCCCTCGTTTTCTTCAATCTGCAATTAATTTGGTTACTCATATTACACTTTTTCATATTGATCCGTGAAGAATCACGGACGTGATCACGGACTGCGTGGCCACTACTGCATCTTCCGTACTAACGTACGTCCGTACTGCATGGACGCACAGTCCGTACAAAATGCGCTCATCTGACCCTAGCCTAAGGAGTCATCCCTGACTGAATTTAAATCTCAAGTGGATGATTTACGAAAAAGGTTCTGTGAAAAGGGGTACCCCCAGAGGGTGCGCAAACGGGCTTATCATAAAGCCCTTATGAAGGATAGAAATCAACTTCTTGAACCAAGAGTCAAGGATACAACGAATTCCCAAATTAGACTCATAGCTAATTATGATGAAGCTAACTACAAAATTAAAGAGATTTTAAAAACATATTGGCCCATTCTCAAATTAGACACAGAATTGGCTAAAGTCATCTCTCCAGCAGCCTCTTTCACTACCAGAAGAGGTGCCAATCTGCGCAATAAATTTAGTCCTAGTTACCTTGCAAAGATTAAAAATTCGCAACAGGGTAATCATTGGTTACATTCGTTGAGAAAAGGCACATGTCGCTGTGGGCGATGCATTGCCTGTAATTATATAGCGAACCCCTCCTTCTCCTTTAAGGATAGCACCAACACCGAGGAATTCACCACAAAAACACAGTTTACATGTAATTCCAAAGGTCTCATTTATTTAATGATTTGTTCCTGTGGAAAACATTATGTTGGTAAAACGATAAGACCTTTTAAAATGCGGATCATGGAACATGTACGTTCAGTTCGGTACCTGAGAGAGACTCCGGTCTCAAGACATTTAAGATTGAATCATGGAAACTGTTCTAAATTGATTCGCTTTTTAGGGATTGAATTAGTCACTTTGGGACCAAGAGGTGGTAATTTGGATTTAAAATTATTACAACGAGAAGCATATTGGATTTACCGTTTGAAAACCTTGCAACCCGGTGGTCTTAATGAAGGTTTAACTTTACATCTTTCGTGCATCCAAATTGATGCATTCATTTAATACTGTCAATCTGTATTTAACATCTGTGATTAGACTACTTCAAAATAGAGTAGTCTAGAGAAAGATCATCTGGAACCTATTTGAAATCCATCATCTGCTTAATTGATGATTGAAAAACCACGCCTTCAATCAGTGTGCCTATAAAAGAAGTTGATCTGCAGAGAATCTGTTTCGTTTCATTCTTTCTTTTAGCTTGGATGGTTGTGTGTGTGTGAATTGTTACTCACTCCTGATGATGCTGAATTTGTTCAGCGAAACGCGTTGAGATATGTATACAGTCTCTTTTGGTGTGCATGCATTTATTGTCATGGTGGTCATGGGTTTCTGAATTTAACTTTTGATTGGTTATATTCCTAATGACTTTGCTGCATAATGAGTCCTACAAGGTTGGTGCCTATATAGAATCATTCATTGTGTATCCTTGATAGCCACAGAGTAATACAACAATCTATCTTTATATCTTTCCTATCATATGAACCCTCGAAGATTCGCTCCATTGCTAGTGATCTAAAGGACTCTAATAATGTGGTGTATCACTTCTAATGTACTTGAATAATTATGCGATAGAAAAGGAATGATGAAATAACGGTACTATAAGGTGTTTCTATTTAGACCTTAGTATTGATAACAGTTTTCAAGGTAGAATTGCTAGTATTGAGTCTGTATATAGGGTTATTTTCCTTTGAGAAGCCATTGTCCTGCACATAATTTGTTCTATCGTATATGACTGTATTGACCAAGTAGAATGGTTACTGCTTATATCGAACTCCTCTCAGTGTACTGTTCATAGTCCCAGGGCATTATATAGCTATATGTATGTTCATATGTATATCAGAAAGGTTTATATATAGACCGTCATATTCTAGCTTTGTTAGTTAGAGCTCCTGGGTAATACTCTGGATGTTAATCGACACAGTCATAAGTTTGTCATATTGAGGTCTGAAGTTCTGAACCTCATTCAATTTTTTCCAAGTATTCTACTAATCCTTCTTGCAATCGGAATTGTGTTTATAATACGGGTCACCTAGAAGTGTCCTTCCAAAATTGGAAGGTTATAACTTAGGAAGGTGATACGTAAACACTACAGCATCAGAGCTGTTTATTGCATCACGCAACCAATACCATCATGTTGTGTAGTGGTAACTCTTGTTAGGTTTATTGAGAGGTAAATTGGCCATTTGACAATTGATACAATAATCACTGTTGACCTGAGAAAGGAGATATTGCACTATATGAGACAGTTATTCTATTATGAGTAATGAAAGGAAGCATGAAAGTTTAAGTTTATTTTTGTACGTTTTATTTAATTACATTAAAGGTTAAATTTTAAAAACTTCACTTATCTTCTATATCGAAAAATGGGTTACCCCCTTAGTTAGGGTGGAGTTTTTTTCTTCACCTGATATCAGTCATTCAAATCAATATTGCCTTAAAATTGTACCGATTTACTATATAATGCAAGATATTTGCCATAAAAGGTGTATGGGGGTCCGGGTAGTGCCCTGGGGGACAGGAAACAAGGACAAACAGTAAAAAAAAACGATTTTTAAAGGAACAGTGAGTTTTCCAGGAAATAAAGGTTAAGAATAAAAACGAAAAATTCCTTCAACTATCATGCCTAGGTGGTCCCCATAACCTGCCCATGAAGTGGTAGATTTGTAGGATGTATAGAAACATTTAAAAACAAAAAAATTACGTTTTAAATGTCGGTAAATGGTTTTCCTTTTAATCTATTCATAAACAACTGCTTGGGGCGGCAGCCTGTATGAAAAGAGACGTTTTAGGTCACAGAGAACAAGTTTAGTGATTTTTTTGGGCTAAATTATGGTGAAACTTATGCAGGCTTTGGATGAAAGTAACAATAGGTGCTTTAAAATTGGGCCTTTAGTGTCGGCAACAGTGCCGTCACACCGTATCCTGACAGGGTTGGACCCTGCGGTCAAATATTAAAATGATATGAATCTGGTACAGGCGTCAGTGCACCCAAATATTTTGCCTTTGGTGACAGCAAGTGCCTTCACACCGTAACCCCTCAGAGGTATTGTGGAAGAGTGCAGTGGTGGAGGTTTTGGTAATGCAGAAGAGATCCCCAATCTATTCAGTTACATCAGCAGCTATAACAAAACCGGGTCAGCAATGTTTAGGCACTTGTACTGCGCTACTGTATATGGTGAGAATCGGCGCACACCAGTAGCAACAGGAAGCAAACAGAACAGGCAGGTAATACACAGAGAGAATAGTCAAATGGCAGGCAAAGTCGGCAACAGATCGGGTCCTCAGAACAAGCAGGGTCAGTAACAAGTATACAAACCGATGCGGGAATAAAGGCTGAGACACACTGAGCATGTAGCAACGCACAGCGTAGCGAAGCAAAGAGAAGCAAACATTTTGCAGGCTTGACTACACTCCGCTCCGCCTCACAGCATGTCTACACTGCATTACGTTTGTTTCTCATCGCATTGGGCAGGAATCCACTAACTAAATTAAAATGTACATACAAAACCGTTTTATTTTCACAAAGCACATGTTATATAGGCCAATAAAGTTTCTACTGAGTAAAATACATCAAAAATTACTGTTAATTTAATAGGAATAGTATAAAAATATAAAAAAAGGTAACCCCATATCATATACATTATAGGGACACGGAGCGCTGTGTATAGAGTAGGGATGCATTGATACCAGTCTACCACACACAGACATATACGTACTGTATATATCAACATGCAGACCTATATATATGTATATATCAAAACGCAGATATATATATACACCCACCCACAGATCTCAGACCATATAAACACATATGCACATGGGGGATGGCATGTGGACAATCTCAACTAAATGCACCCCCCATTTGGCTGATCCCTCCAGAAGAAATGTTGAACCCGACAGAGCAGAGAATATATATATTATTCTCTGCTCTATCGAGTTCAACATTTCTTCTGGAGGGATCAGCCAAATTGGGGGGGGGGCAATTAGTTGCCAAAATGTATGTGTAATACAAGTCTGGATATATATATTTATAAGAATATAGATATATGTCTTATCTATATATCATACCCTTACCTTCCCCTGTAAATTTGCTAAAAATATACGCAAAAAAAAAACACTGCCTGAGACCCCGCGCAGCCCACATGCCACCCCCTTCTACCTGGCTGAATGTATCTAATATATATAATTAAATACATTCAGCCAGGTAATGAAAGAAAAAAAAAATTTATTTTATGTTCCCGGGGACATTTAAAAATGTCCTCGGATTTTTTTTTTTAGAAATGTGTTGCCTTACCTTAGCCTGGTGGTCAGTGGGGGCTCCCTGGACCCTGGTTGTGGGGGGGTCTGCCGTGGCCGCAGGTGCAGTGGCTCCCTCCCTGCGCCGCCTGTCTCTGCCACATGCACCTGGGTGGCTAGCCCACACAGTCGCAGCTCTGTCATCCGGCGGCCGCATGCTCCTCAAGGGGAACCTTGGGAAGCCCCGGCGGGGTGCCCTCTACAGTGCCTGATTAGAGGGCTGTGTCTGCCTGATGTTTTAATAACAAGAATGTTTTATCCCATAGACTTCAATGTTAAAAATATTCCCGTTTTAATTCAATATCTAATAAACCGTTGCTTATAATATTCTGCAGTAAAGAGTCTCTTTATTTCTAGATTTATTTTGTATTTTTTTAAGCCTTTTTATACTTTTTCAAAAATATTATTTTCTTCGAACTTTTGGCGAACGTCCCAAAAAGTTCGAAGTTCGCGAACTTTCAAACGGCCAATGTTCGAATCGAACTCCGAACCGATCGAACCGAACAGCTCATCCCTAGTGATGTCCACACTGCAGGAATGCCGGGAGGAGAGGACCCCGAAGACGGTTGAGGATGTCCTGATCCAGAATTCTGCTGAGACCTGCTCACAAGCTGCCACGGGAAGCTGTACCGAGGGCGATGTCCCGGCTGGGTTGTTGGCTCTGGAGCTTCGGACATGGAGTTTGCTCTTCTGCCAGGGTAAGGGAAGAGTGCCGGCGACTTGCATGCCCCTGGGGAGAACTTCTCTTGCTGATCCTGCAGTGAAGGATCTGTCCTGGAGGCATGGGAAGGCTAAGTCGCCCGACTCTGTTGGCCAGCCGGTCAGCGCGGAGCTGCGTATGTCTATGTTGCACATTTGCTGAAAGTATGGTCAATAATTCCAATGTGCGAAGGGAGCGGGTTGGGTGAAACCAGAAGTGCTTTTATTTAATAGTTTTCTGTAATGACATAGAGCATGGCTTCAGTTCTGGTAGGTTGCAACTGAATCTTGTTCCTACTACACTAATACACATTTAGATATATAAAAGTAACATTCACCTATGCAGGAATAACGTCCTTATAGAAATTGATAAACAATTAAACATGTACAGATATATGATTACTCAATCTGCATTATAGTAGGCTAATGGTGCAATACAATTAATACAGTATTTCATGAGATCCTATAGGCATCACATTCACTGTATGCTGGTGAGCTACGACACATCAGCACAACCCACTGACATCTGTGTAGTGTCTTATCTAATTACCCAACAGTAGCAACAGCCTTTTCTAACTACAGGGATGTGAATTGAATCACTTTTGCCCTGTTTATAACCCTGGATATGCTCTCTCTTATCTGCAATGACATACAGCATGGCTTCAGTTCCGGTAGTTTTGCAACTGAATCTTGTTCCAACCAGGAACAAAAGCTCTGCTCCTTTGGTTCCCTCTCTCAGGAAGCATCTTACATGAACATGTGCTCATCATTCAGGCTTTTCACTCTGCTGCCACCTACTGGTGGTTTAATAGAAATGACATTAGTTTACTTTATAATGTAACATTTATTAGTGTATGTTTATGTGGTACTTGGTTTATTTTAATGGGGTACCTGATTTTGACATACCTTACATCTAGGCCTGGCAACGAGGATGGTGGTCGAACGGCTTGGAGGTGGGCCACCCGATACGCCCTTTGCAAAAGGTTTGAGACCGGGGCTCTCGATCCTGTCTCCTGGCGGGACACAGGCTGAACCGGACTTTCCTTTCCTGATACCTTGCACACCCTTTTGATTCGGTTGATGTGTCTTTCTCCCCTCGCCTCTGGTGAATTAAGGACCCCGCAGGTAATCTTTTCCCCCTTCTTCCCCTCACCAGCTTGCTGAGATTTTCTCGTGGAATATTTTTTTGTCTGTTTTTTTTTTTTAATTTGACTTTTGTCGCTTTTTTGCTTTTTTCCCCCAGATGACTTTATTTTTACCAGAAGAGTCTTATTTTCTTTCTTTTTTATTTTGATGACGCTGACCGTTAGTCGTTCTAAGATGACTTTTGTGTTTTATTTTCCTATGCTGTTGCCACTGACGTGTATTGGCCCTGTGTGGCCATTTTTGCTTATTTTGGTCTTATGTTGTCTCTGCAAAACTTCAAAAATAAAGAATTTAATACAAAAATACTGCACTATATTGGACGTGTCTTCTGCTTGTTTTACATGTGCTGACATTGAGACATCACACAAAGGATTGCTCTAAGCTGCTATACACCTTATATGTGGAATTCGTAAAGGGTGTGTATATATATATATTGTACAGTGCTGCGGAATATGCTGGCGCTTTATAAATAAAGAATAATAATAATAATATATAAGGTCTAACCCCACTGGCAAATATGGTTGATTTGCGCCGTATCCACTTTTTTTGTTGGGTTGGTTCTTGTATTAGGTGATTGAGGAAACCTCCACTGGGATATATAGCATTTTGTGGGGTTTGGAAGAAGGGTGGTGGGTGCTTCACTATTTTAAGATTTATATGCTTGGGTGTAAAACCATACACCACACTTGGAACCATACTACCCCAATTCCCATATCCTTATGCCAAACCAAACTTTATAACCTTTTTCTTATGGACTGGCTTCACACCCTACTTAATAAAGTTTCCAGTCCGTGACGCCATCTTTGTGGGCGACTATACAAATATCAATGCAGTACACAGCATGATACTCAGCAGAAAAGGCCAGAATCTATTACAGAAGATACCCCCCTTTTTTAACCGTTTACGTGACTAATTTCCTGATGCTAATCTGTTCCTACAGAAGCAGTGAATTTGATAACATTATTATTATTATTATTCTTTATTTATAAAGCGCCGGCATATTACGCAGCACTGTACAATAGGCACAGTATAGACAGGATTACAATACATTGAACATCATTTGACAAACGGTACAGGAGGAGATGAGGGCCCTATTCCTGTAGGAACTCACAATCTACAAACATGAAAATTTATATACTATACATTCAGAGGTACAGCTTCAGGGCTATATTAAAAAACTGGTGCTAACTTAACCAGAGCTGTTGTAAACTTACCAGAGCCATTATAGCCTATGGAGCTGTTAAGTTCACAACAGCTCTGGTTAAGTTAGCATCAACTTTGTAATACTGCGCTCAGTTTTTTATTTGTTGTCACTATATCCTTGTATGCAATGCAGTCACAATACAAAATTGTCAGATAGAGAAAAAACCTCTAGGGAGATCCTATTTTTGCACCCTGCAAATAGCGACATTCTCTAAAATGCAAGTGTTCCTAGTGGCTGTTTGAAATGTTGGCAAATAGGAAAGGCTGTAGTGGCTTATTACTGAATGGAGTGTAGTAATAATACTAAATAATAATCCCAGACAAATGTACCGGTAGTTCCTTTTTTTTGTGTGTGTGGCCAAAACTACTATTTCACTCATGTCCATAGCTTCTAGTGACAACTAGGAATCTTCTAACAATTCATAGTGACTATCAGGATAATTCAAAGAGATCCGAATTGCTTGAGAAAGGTAACCGAACGCTGAAAATCAGCGTTCGGTTACCTTTCTTGGCCATTCGGCTATCCAGAGAGCAGGCAATTCGCCAAATCCTGGCGAATTCCCTGCACATACGGTGCCTGTTCGGTGCCTGTTCGAGGGCAGTGAAATCCCCATGAAAAAGCACTGCTTCGGCTATTCAGAGAACACAAACCAGCAGTGAAAAGTTCCCGAAATGCCCTGCCATTCGGTGGTTTAATTCGGCAAGTTTATTCAGGAGAATCCCATAGGCTTCAATGTTAAAAATATTCCGGTTTTAATTCAATATCTAATAAACCATTCATTATAAAATTCTGCAGTAAAGAGTCTCTTTATTTATAGAATTTTTAGGATATTTTAAGCATTTTTCTGGATTATTTTCTTTTTTTTTTAAAAAGTCCAATTTTTTTAAAAAAAAATTCTAACTTTACTTATTTTTTCTGTAACAGCCCTTTTTATTATCATTCCCTGGACCTCATATGTAAATTTCAGACATTTTCGCTCAGTAGTTTCTTTGCAAACAGCGTTTCACTTTTCAATCATTCATGCAAACTGTTTTCCAAATTTATTCACCTCCCTCGTCTACGGTGTCGGCTTTTTCCGGCGGCTTCGCTGTGTGTGATCGGCTCCTGCTCGGGTTTTTCCGGTGTCTTCGACGGGTTAATCCAGATGTTTTTGCGGATTTTCGGTGTGCATTCGCTGTGTTTTGCGGTTAGTTTTCGTCGGGTTTGCGGTAGCTTTTCCCTGCAATTCGGGGGCCCTGTGGTGCTTGCTGAATACACCGAAGGGTCACAGAAAATGGATCGGCAAAAGGAACCGAATTGAAGAGAATGAAAAGTCACCGAACGTGCGGTGACTTTTCGAATCTCTTTGAATTACCCTGTATATTTCCTACATATTAATTTTCTGTGTTAATCTGTATATTTGTGGTTGTTTTTTTTAATATCTTGCATTTATTACTTTGTATTTCTGTAACAACTGTAAAATTTTAATGTTCTTGAACCCAGGACATACTTGAAAATGAGAGAAATCTCAATGTATCCTTCCTGGTAAAATACTTTGCAAATAAATAAATAAATTCCTTGACTAAAAAAAACTTTTATAAATGTGGTTTTATTTCACGTACAAAAACATAGCAGGAGAAACCTCGGTCTAAACCTTACAGCAAATCATTTTCAGTAACTTAAAAAAGGACCCACCTGATGTAGGGTGGCTGCTTTGTTGCTACTATCTTTTCTCTGTGTGAAGTAAAACCACTTTCTTATTTAACTGTATACAGAATGTGGGGCCTGTCCTTTTTTAAAAAAGTTGGTTTTGTGTGTTTACTTTGTTGGTTTACTGGGGCGGAGGCCTCGGTCACCTGCCGCTGAGAAGAGTAAGTGCGTTTGTTTTATATTTTCTGTTTGAATCATAAAAAAAATCTTGAAGAAAAAACTGCGGTATACTCTTATTTTTAAAGTAACTTATAATGCGGTTAAACTTTCATTATTTTAGGACTATGGTATTCAACTTCATAATAGTCAGTACTAGTTACCTAGGCTGTTACACGTTAGAATTTAATTCTTGCATTTACTTTGAATTGTATCAACAACATCCTCTCCTCAAAATGACTTTCCTCTAGAGGCTGATATTCCATAATTGTGATAGAAGATTTTTTCCCACTAATTGATCATCAAAGCTTACGAGCAGACGTACCAACTTTGAAAATGTTTCAAAATGTTCACTGTAAACTAATTTGCGTATTTAGTTACGTACAGGCAGTGATATTACAGTGGCAAAAATAGTAAGGTGAACCCTTTTGAAAGGACTGCATTTATGTATAAATTGAATTCAAATCTGATTTGATGTTCTAGTAATTGTTAACCCCCTTAAGGACGGGAGTAATTTTACAAGTTCGGCGCTGTTTCGAAGTAGAAGTTTGCTGAGCTCATTTTGACGATTTTAAACGCGGTTTTAAGTCACGTATTATTGTACCACCCAGACAAATTATATATCGTTCTTTCCGGCAGACTTGGCAGATTAATAATATATCATTATTATATGTATACGTCATGCCCTGCGAAAACGCTATAACAAAACTGTAAAAAAAATGTGAATTTTCAATAAAACTTCAATCATCCACAGTGTGTAAAGTGTGTTTTTTTTTTGCATTTTAATACCCGAGCCTTTGCGGATATATTCTATGGTATAGACTTATTAAAAAAATTTAAACAGGGAACCCATTTATTTTTTTTGTTTGGGGAGAAATTACGTGATTTTAGCGAAAACCTCCCCCCAAAAAAATCATTAGTGAAGCATCATTTTTCACATTATAATTGAAATGTTAACAATAGTGCTGCATTAAAAAAATTAAAAAAGCACGCTTATATTTTTTATTAATTTTTTTTTTTTTACACTTTAATTTTACTAGTAATATGGTCATGTTTGATATCATTCGAAAGGCCATGATCAGGCCTTTCAAACGATACCCCACATGACCCCCTATCTCCACCATGGGATTTCCTTAGGAAATCCCTTGGCAGCTAGGGGTTCCCTGGTTAACTGACGTCATCGGGCCATGCCCGATGATGTCAGTGGACGTGGGGAGTTCCAGAGGTGGGGCTGCCATCCAAGATGGCGGCCCCCACCGGAAAAAGGCTGTGACATGGCACCGATTGGTGCTGGGTCACAGTCTTGCCACCAAGGGGTTAATGCCATACATCCCTGGAAAGGCCAGGCTGTGCCCTTTCCAGGGATGCCTGGCATTAGCTGCTAGCCCCCAGCAATGGGGAGATAGAGGGATCCAAAGGATCCCCCCTCCCCTCCAGGCGCTTCCCCTGCTCCGGCTGGGGGAGACGCCTGAAACTGACGTCATCGCGTCCGGTGCGATGACGTCAGTGCGCCGGGAGGCGCCAAAAGTGCTGATCTGACTCCGTGGGAGTCAGAGCAGCGAGGGAGCCGCTGGAGGAGGTGAGTATCGTCCGCTGGGGGGGTGCAGACGCCGGGGACGTACAGTTACGTCCTGCTGCGTTAAAGCCCGCCTAATGCAGGACATAACTGTACGTCCTGCAGCGTTAAGGGGTTAAGGATAAAAGATGACTGTAACAGATCTCTGTGCCTGGACAGGGTCACATCTGTCAAACGCCGCTTCCTCACTGGACACCCGGGTTCTTCTCGTGACTCTCACGCCTTTCTCCAGTACCTTAGTGGCAGCTTGAAGACAGGTGCATGTAGAGAGCCTGGCTAGCACCCTCAGAAATAAGCCGAAACTGTAGACCTGGAGCCTTTCGTTGGCACAGCAAGCAGACAATGGCTGCTACTCAAAAACATGAGCCATAAATTCAAGTTCGGTCAGAATAGAACTGACTGTTTATTCACAGAGAGGACAGATACAGTCAAAGGACCAACACATTTGCATACAAACAAACAGACAACATCACAGATCAAATAAATGCACAGGACCTTCAAACAATGGACAATGGGATCTCCTAGGAGGAGAGGGGGGAGAGAGAAAGCAGGTTAAACAAAAGGAATTTCTTATAGAGAGAATGTACACAATAGAGAGAGCAGGTACTAATACAGAGGTCACACTATACAGAGAGAGAGGATAGATAATTGAGGGAATGTACACAATACACATAACAAGAGACTCTATAATGACTACATTAGGGAATAAAACACAGACATAAGTAATCTTTAGTTTGCTGGGAGGATGTTTAAAACAGTGCAAAACCAAATATATTTAAAAGGTCCACCTGTTCCCCCATTAGTCTCTTTCACTTGCCATAGTCGCTGGGCAGGAGGCTAGCCCACAGCCCCCCTCCAGATGCCCAAGTGACGGTAGGTTCCGTCACAGTGACTAATAATTCAGAGGGTAAAATCTAAAGGCAGGCATGGGAAGGCAGAGACATGCATGCCCTACACAGTATAGCTAGGCAGATCAAGGGCAACAGATGCCAGAATCAAGTAGACAGCCTGGTTCAGAAGCCAAAGTATCAGAAAGGAGCGAAGTCAAGTATAGAGCTGAGATTGGTAGTTGGATAATCAGAAACAAGAAGCGTAGTCAGGAACAAGTTGAGGTCAGAAGCTGAGTGGTCAGGACCAGGAAGCGGGTTCAGGAACAAACTGAGGACAGGAGTCAGGTTACATAGTTACATAGGCTGAAAAAAGACATGCGTCCATCGGGTTCAGCCTCTCCCACATAACTGTCACGATTCCCCCTGAATACCAGAATAGTGGTCCCTATACGTAGACCGATTTCTAACCTTCCGATCCTTGAATGGTCGGCACAACTAGACAGATAATTAACCAGACAATATACAAAAAAGGGTAAACACCAGACAGATGTACAGAATAGAGTATTCGTTCTCCCTAGGACCTTAGTAATATAAGGGGTAGTCTGATGTGTGCTTAGGGTGCCACACAGACTGACCTCGGTACCAAAGTTAAGAGCAGAACCGTGAGAAGAGTTAATGCCAATACCAGGGGTTATGCACAGGGTGGTTCGTTCGCCAATGCCAGGGGTCATACACAGAATGGTTCGTTCGCCAATGCCAGGGGTCATACACAGAATGATTCGTTCGCCAATGCCAGGGGTCATACACAGAATGGTTCGTTCGCCAATGCCAGGGGTCATACACAGAATGGTTCGTTCGCCAATGCCAGGGGTCATACACAGAATGGTTCGTTCGCCAATGCCAGGGGTCATACACAGAATGGTTCGTTCGCCAATGCCAGGGGTCATACACAGAATGATTAAAGTCAGAAGCAAGGTCAGACACAGATAATAGCCAAAATACACAAGAGCTCTGCGGGAAGTGAATACCACGTCAGGGCACCGGCGACTCTGTGAGGCTGGGCTTTAAACCCGGCGGGTCTGCGTCAGCGCGCCAGGCCCCGCCCCCCGGCGTCCCACGTGTGTGGAAACTGGCTGCGATATCACTCGGCGCCTGGTCAGCGAGCAGCGAGGAAGCTGCTGCCAGGCGCCGCCGGAACGGGGGCATATTGTGACAGAACCCCCCCTCAACGGGCGGCCACTGGACGACCCCCAGGGGCACGGGGATGAGCCAAATAGAAGGCCCTCACTAACCGAGGAGCATGGACCTCAGTAGCCGGGAGCCAAGAACGATCCTCCGGACCGTAGCCCACCCAGTCGACCAAGTACTGTAGGACCCCCCTAGACATCCTGGCGTCCAGGATGGCTTCAACCTCAAACTCTTCCTCGCCCTCCACAGAGACAGGAGGAGGGGGAGCACGGACCTTGGTGTACCGATTACACAACAGTGGCTTCAAAAGGCTCACGTGGAACACATTGTGTATCCTGATATGGGGGGGCAATGCCAAAGCATAGGAGACCGGATTGAGTCGCCGCAGGATCCTATAGGGGCCTATGTATCTGGGTGCCAGTTTCATGGAGGGCACTAAGAGCTTGATATTCCGTGAAGAAAGCCAAACCCTGTCCCCAACTTGATACACGGGTGCCTGCCTCCTGTGTCTGTCGGCCTTGGTTTTCTGGATGGCACTACTCTCTTCCAGTGCCTGTTTGACTCTCCCCCAAGTCTCTTTCAATGATGCCAAATGCTCATCCAAAGCAGGAATCGTGGTATCAGGAAACGTAGCGGGGAGCACGGGAGGATCAAAACCATAAACAGTGAAGAAAGGGGAATGTCCTGTGGATTCACTCACTGCACTGTTCAAAGCATATTCTGCCCATGGTAGCAGGTCTGACCAGTTATCTTGTTGTTCTGATATAAAGCACCTGAGATATTTCTCTATATTTTGATTGGCTCGTTCTGCTGCTCCGTTAGTCTGGGGGTGATAGGCCGAAGAGAAGGATAAGTCTATCCCCACATTCTTACAAAACCCTTTCCAGAATCTGGAGACGAATTGGGTCCCCCTATCAGAGACAATCCCAAGAGGAATACCGTGTATGTATCGGACCACGTTAGTAATGAAAATGGGCACCAGTTCGGCTGCCGAAGGTAGTTTCCGAAGAGGAACATAGTGACCCATCTTGGAGAATCGATCAATGACCGTAAGTATTACTGTATTCCCTCTTGACTCAGGTAAGTCTACTATGAAATCCATAGCTAAATGCGACCATGGTCGTTCGGGGATCGGCAAAGACTGGAGTAAACCAATAGGTGCTGTTTTGGGACTTTTATGTCTTGTGCACACCTCGCACACAGCTATGTAATCTTTAACATCTCGGCGCAACGTGGGCCACCAGAGGAGTTTACGGATACTAGACACTGTTTTGGTGATACCCATATGCCCAGAGGTTTTATTGTCATGATAAATGTTTAGTACTTCCTCTCTTTCGTTCTCAGGTACAAAGAGTTTCGCGGGAGGTTTCCCCCCAGGAGCTGCACCCTGGACGGTCTGCAACCTTTTCACCAGAGGAGACGAGACACTAATCGTGGTAGAGGCTATAATCCTTTCCTGGGGTACAATGGGATGCTGATCTTGGATATTATGTTCGTAAGATTCATACTGTCTCGATAATGCGTCTGCTTTAATGTTTCTGGACCCAGGTCTATAGGTAAGCACGAAATTAAAACTTGAAAGAAACAATGACCATCTCGCTTGTCTGGAATTTAAACGTTTAGCATCTCCAATGTACGTGAGATTCTTATGATCGGTTATGATAACGATGGGGTCCCTAGACCCCTCCAATAAGTATCTCCATTCTGCCAAGGCCGAGATGACTGCTAACAACTCTCTATTTCCGATATCATAGTTCCTCTCTGCCGGGGACAATTTCCGGGAATAGAAGCCGCATGGATGCAAGGGTTTGTCGGGTGCCTCCCTTGGGACAAGACTGCACCAAGACCTAGTTCGGAGGCGTCAACTTCTACTTGGAAAGGCAGAGCCGGATCTGGATGTCGGAGAACAGGGGCAGTAGTGAATGCTTGTTTAAGTGCCTCAAAGGCTTGACTGGCTTGAGGTGTCCATTTCTGATTTCCCACCCCTTTCTTTGTCATAGCCGTGAGGGGAGCTACCAAGGCTGAAAAGTCTTTAATGAATCTCCGATAGTAATTAGTAAACCCCAGAAACCTCTGGATGGCTTTAAGCCCTTGGGGTAGAGGCCAGTCAAGGATTGCTGAGAGTTTTTTAGGATCCATTTGAAAACCCTCAGGGGTTATTATGTAACCAAGGAAATGCACTGTTTCTATGTCGAATAAACATTTTTCTAGTTTACAATACAATCCAGCCTCCAATAGTTTTTTCAATACTTGTTTCACGTGGGCGTGATGAGTTTCCATATCAGGAGAGTATATCAGGATGTCATCCAGATATACTATGACGAACGCTTGCAGAAAGTCCCTTAGGGTGTCGTTTATGAGGTCCTGAAAAACGGCTGGCGCATTACATAATCCAAAGGGCATCACCAGGTATTCATAATGCCCGCTACGTGTATTAAAAGCCGTTTTCCATTCATGCCCCTTTTTAACCCTTACCAGGTTGTAAGCTCCGCGTAAATCGAGCTTCGTATATATACGGGCCCCTTTTAATCGGTCGAATAATTCTGTTATGAGAGGTATGGGATATGCATTTCTTATAGTTATCCTATTCAAACCTCTATAATCAATGCAAGGTCGCAGATCTCCCTCTTTTTTGGAGACAAAAAAGAAACCTGCTCCTGCTGGAGAGGAGGACCGTCTGATGAATCCTCGCTCTAGATTCTCCCTTATGTATTCCTCCATAATGTCATTTTCTTTTTGTGACAAAGGGTATACGTGTCCTCTAGGAGGCATAGTACCGGGGAGTAACTCTATAGCACAGTCATATGGACGATGTGGTGGTAGGGCCTCAGTCCTGGCTTTAGAGAACACCTCCTTTAATGCCAGATAACATTCAGGGACCTCTGTGGATAAAGGAGGGGCTGTGGCAATATTGAGGCTACCAATCACATTGACCCTGCCCAGGCAATTTGACTGACAACTAGGACCCCAACATTTTATGTCTCTCTGGACCCAATCAATAACCGGGTTGTGCTCTGTTAACCATGGAAACCCAAGAACGACAGGACATGAGGGAGATTCAATAATTTGAAATCTTATCGTTTCACGGTGCAAAACTCCTGTTTTCATACATACATCAACAGTGTCGTGAGTGATATGTGGACATGACAGGGGTTTACCATCTATGGCTTCCACCATTAGAGGCTTCTCCTTGAGAACCAGAGGTAAGAGGTTTTTGGCAGCAAAATATTTGTCCATGAAATTACCTGAGGCCCCAGAGTCTAAGAACGCCTCAGTCTTGAGGTGAACCCCCTCCCAGGTTAGGGAGATCGGTACCAGAATCCTGGATTTTTTTTTTTCACTATCCACAAAGGAGGCATACAGAGAACCGATAACCTGGGTATTAGCTGTTCTTTGACCCGATTTGCCACTCTCACCCCTGCTAACCCTGGGTCTCTGAGGACATTGAAGGCGGAAATGATCTGCCCCTGCACAATAGAAGCAGAGCCCCTTTTCTCTTCTGTGAGCTCTTTCTGCTTCCGAAATACCCGTTTTTCCTATTTGCATAGGTTCAACGACTGGTATATCTGTTTTTGCGTTCTCCGGGTTACCTGACGTACTGGTGTGTCTGGGTAATAAGGGTAAAGGAGGCAAGACCCTTCTGGGTCTGTCTCTGGGGTGTCTCTTTTCCCTAATTTGATCGTCCATGGCTATGCAAAAATCAATCAGATGGTCCAGATTTTCTGGTAATTTTAAGGGAGCCAGCTCAAACATAAAAGCCTCGTTCAGGCCTTCGGTAAAGGCTAAGGTTAAAACGTCGTTCGGCCAAAGCACCTCTGAAGTCAGAGTCTTAAACTCTATGGCATAGTCGGAGACCCTCCTATTACCTTGTTTAATGTGAAACAAGGACCTACCCGCATTGGTAGCCCTTCTAGAGGGATCAAAGGTACGTTTTAACTCAGAGGTAAAACCCTCATAGTCATAGATGATGGGTTTCTTATTTTCCCACAAGGGCGTAGCCCATAATAAAGCTTTTTCTGTTAAATGATTAATCAGATAGCCCACTTTGGCTTTATCAGACATACAGGACCCTGGGTTATTCTCGAACAAGATCTCGAGTTGGGTCAAAAAACCCCGGCATAAGCTTGGTGTCCCATCATAGCGTAAGGGTGCCTTCATACTAACAAGCAAAGAGGGTTTATACTGTGGAAACACCCAAAAACAATGAGCAGCAAAAAAACACCACCCTGATATCCACCAAATTCAGAAAGCATATAACATGAAAAACAAAAATTGGTGGTGTTGCGCTAAAGGAAAGTAAAAAAACTTATGTATGGTCTATTTTAAAGGCATGCTATACTGCACAGCAAAAAAGAGAAAGAAAGTTCTATTTCTCAATAGTTCGTTCAATGGATATCCAGTCTCTGTTGTAGAAAGGTTTTTCAGTGAAATCTTCCAAGACTTTGGAACGAATGACCACTTCTTTGGTGAATCTTCATTAAAAAGTATATATCTCGGAAAAAGAGAAAACTCGATAGTGTTATACCGTTTATTAATGTGTATACAAATCTACTGACATAATATACGTACAGAAAAAAGAGGTAGTGGGTTTAGGATTTGATCTCACCCACTGCCAGATAAAACATCACGTCCCAATCAAGCCTCTATAGACAAAACCACCAGGAGCTCCCGGGCTGCTTCCAAGGTGGTCACTCAATACCAAAGGTGGGACCGCGATGATAAAGTGACGTAGTGCTGACGCGTTTCGCCCCGCCCACGGGACTTCATCAGAGCATACGTCACTATGCCATCATCCTCTCTAAATAGTGTCTTAACTTGACACACCTGGTGAAATTCTAATGAAATTCTCTGTAGCCACTCCCTATGGGAGATCCTACAATTTGCGATACGTGCCAACTGATTAGAGAGGTCTGCGGGATCCATTGGCCCTGACGTAATGTCACGATTCCCCCTGAATACCAGAATAGTGGTCCCTATACGTAGACCGATTTCTAACCTTCCGATCCTTGAATGGTCGGCACAACTAGACAGATAATTAACCAGACAATATACAAAAAAGGGTAAACACCAGACAGATGTACAGAATAGAGTATTCGTTCTCCCTAGGACCTTAGTAATATAAGGGGTAGTCTGATGTGTGCTTAGGGTGCCACACAGACTGACCTCGGTACCAAAGTTAAGAGCAGAACCGTGAGAAGAGTTAATGCCAATACCAGGGGTTATGCACAGGGTGGTTCGTTCGCCAATGCCAGGGGTCATACACAGAATGGTTCGTTCGCCAATGCCAGGGGTCATACACAGAATGGTTCGTTCGCCAATGCCAGGGGTCATACACAGAATGGTTCGTTCGCCAATGCCAGGGGTCATACACAGAATGGTTCGTTCGCCAATGCCAGGGGTCATACACAGAATGGTTCGTTCGCCAATGCCAGGGGTCATACACAGAATGGTTCGTTCGCCAATGCCAGGGGTCATACACAGAATGATTAAAGTCAGAAGCAAGGTCAGACACAGATAATAGCCAAAATACACAAGAGCTCTGCGGGAAGTGAATACCACGTCAGGGCACCGGCGACTCTGTGAGGCTGGGCTTTAAACCCGGCGGGTCTGCGTCAGCGCGCCAGGCCCCGCCCCCCGGCGTCCCACGTGTGTGGAAACTGGCTGCGATATCACTCGGCGCCTGGTCAGCGAGCAGCGAGGAAGCTGCTGCCAGGCGCCGCCGGAACGGGGGCATATCGTGACAATAACCTACTGCTGTTGATCCAAAAGAAGGCAAAAAACCCAGTCTGAAATATGCAACATACCGGGAAAAAATTCCTTCTTGACCCCAGAATGGCAGTCAGATTTCCCCTTGGATCAAGAAGCTTTTACCCACATATTAAATATTATAACCCTTAATATTCTGTGTCTGCAGGAAGTCATCCAGTCGTTTTTTAAAAGTCTGTACAGACTCTGACCCAACCACCTCAACAGGCAGAGAATTCCACAGCTTTATTGTTCTCACCGTTAAATAACCCTTCCTATGCTTTAAGCTAAATTTTCTTTCTTCCAGTCTAAATGGACGACCCCTTGTCCTATGTATAGACCTGTTAATGAATAGGTTATCAGACAATGGTTGATAATGGCCCCGTATATATTTATATAAGGTTATCAGATCCCCTCTAAGGCGCCGTTTCTCTAAACTAAACAGGTTTAAGCTTGTTAGTCTTTCCTCATAACTTAACCCTTCCATTCCCCTTATTAATTTAGTTGACCGTCTCTGCACTTTTTCTAACGATATAATATCTTTTTTTAAGACAGGTGCCCAAAATTGCACGGCATATTCAAGGTGCGGCCTGACCATTGATTTATACAGAGGCAAAATTATGTTTTCATCCCGTGAGTGAACTCCCCTTTTAATGCATGCCAATACTTTGCTGGCCTTGGCGGCTGCTGTTTGACATTGCACATTGTTACTTAGTTTGAAGTCTATGATTATTCCCAAATCCTTCTCCTGCTTGGATTTCCCTAACTCCGTACCATTTAGGGTATAAATTACTTGTGTGTTCTTCACTCCAAAGTGCATAACTTTGCATCTATCTAGATTAAATCTCATCTGCCATTTAAGTGCCCAGTCCCCCAATTTATCTAAATCCCTCTGCAGCGAAGTAACATCCTGCTCACATTGTATTACTTTTCCTAGTTTTGTGTCATCTGCAAACACTGATACATGACTTTCAATGCCTATCTCAAGGTCATTTATAAATAAATTGAATAGTATTGGTCCTATAACAGACCCCTGAGGGACACCGCTTACCACTGGTGTCCATCTTGAAAATGTACCATTTATGACCACTCTCTGTACCCTATCTTTTATCCAGTTTTCTATCCAAGAACAAGTATTTTCATCTAGACCAATTTTTCTCAATTTAAATAGTAACCTTTTGTGTGGAACTGTGTCGAAAGCTTTGGCAAAATCTAAATAAATCACATCCACTGCGACCCCCTGATTTATACTTCTACTTACTTCCTCATAGAACGTAATTAGGTTAGTCTGACATGATCTGTGTTTCATGAAACCATGCTGATTTTTGCCAATTACATTATACCTCCCAATAAATTCCTGAATATTATCCCTTAGTAACCCCTCAAATACTTTCCCAGCCACAGATGTTAAGCTCACAGGTCTATAATTCCCAGGCACAAATTTTAAACCTTTCTTAAATATAGGGACCACATCAGCTTTTCTCCAATCCTCTGGTACTATTCCTGAAAGAAAAGAATCTTAAAAGATTAAGAACAGAGGTTTACATATTTCAACACATAGCTCTCTCAGTACTCGCGGGTGAATTCCATCTGGCCCTGGGGCTTTATTCACATTCACATTGTTTAATTTCTGCAAAACCTTGTCCTGTGTAAGGCACCAGCGTGACAGGCAAGGTTCCGAACCCAGGATGCAGTGACACACAGACCAGGTTAGGGAAAACAGGGGTTTATTTGTAGGATTCAGATAAATAATAAGTCCAGGTTATGCAGGATGAAGGGCAGAACTTAAGGAGAGGGACCAATGGAATATGCAATCTTTGGTGGACACAAAGGGATGCAGGAGACACAATACAAGGAGACACAGAGGGTAGACACACGTAGGAGACTTACTGGGGATACGAGACAGGACAGGAAAAGGGCTGAATGGTTTCTTGATAGCTGAGGAATCAGGAGACAGTTGATCAGCGGGAAACCAGGATGCAGGGGTCTAGGATGAAGTCTCTGGATGGCTCGGGAGACTTGATGCAGAGAGTAAGGACAGGATAGCGTCTGGCTCTGTGTACTTCGCTTGCTGGCTCAGGAACCATAATGCTGAAGCATTGCCTTCTGGGTGCTCCACCCTTAAATAGGGAAATAGTCTCTGCGTGGATTAGAGGCACCTGTTAGGCCTGCAGTGCTGAGAGCAAGGTGGGACATAGGCTACGCCGTCTTGTAGAAGTGCTGCCCTGCAGTCAGGACAACGCAGCTCCAGGTTTGCATTTCTTCTGTTTACGGCGGGCTTTACGTGGGGTGCTGGGGGGCTCCAGACAGGGGTCCTGACATCCTGATTCAACCAGTCACTTTGTATTAGTACGTTTTTATAAATTTTATTTATAAAGGATTTTACCAGGAAGGATACATTGAGATTTCTCTCGTTTTCAAGTATGTCCTGGGTTCAAGTACATTGAAGTGAATGAATAAATGAATTTCATGTCTCCTGTTATAGGTTTCTCTTTGATAAATACTGAAGAAAAATAATCATTAAAAATTTCTGCTTTATCCTGATTGCCAGGATCCTCCTGGTTGTCAGGAGGATCATGAAGCGATGCCATAAATGAAGCCGAGGTAACTAACTATAGATCAGTAACAATAAACAGGAAATGGAGTCTGGAGCAGAGCTGAAGTCAGGTAGCTGGGGAATCCAGGGCATAATCTACCTACCTGACCTACAAAGCTCTCACTAACTCAGCTCCCCACTACCAGTCCTCATTAATCACCAAATACACCCCAGCCCGCTCTCTAAGGTCAAACAGTGACCCGCGTCTAGCTTCTCCCCGCATCACCTCTTCCCATGTTAGACTGTAGGATTTCTCACGTGCATCCTCTGGAACGCTCTCTCTCGTACTGTCAGACTTTCCCCTAAAGGCATTCCTATCCAGACAAGCCTACCACATGATTCACTGATACACCTCACTGCCCCAACCAGTCCATTACTCTCACCTTGCAGTCTTCTGTTTCCACCTCAACCCTTCTAGACTCTAAGTTCCCACAAGAATAGGGCCTTTGTTTCCTCTTGTACTGGTGTAGCGCTCACTCCCGGAGGAGCCGCTGAAATTGAACCTCGGGTCAGTCTCCCCGCACTAGGGAATAAATATACTCCAGCACCGTCGTGGATTTTATAAATTATATAGTTTACTAGAATAAATGGCATATAATGAATAACACGGTGTTCGTATATATATATATTTACAGTACTTCGTAATGCGGGAAACGTGCAGCGGAAAAGAAATACGATGCTTCGTAATTCGAGAAACGCGCAGCGGAAAAGAGAAAAATATATCTTTAACCCCCTTTGTGGTTGGGGAGTGAGTCCCGTATAGGTTATGTCCCAAAGAATGTAGGTGTGTGTGTGTGATGGTACCCGGGTACAATATTCAACTGGCCAGTGAATTATTTATGAGGTATCTTCGACTAGTCAAGTTGGGGCCCTGTGGGTTTTTTGAAACAAACAGCAGCATGCTTTTCTGTTTTCACAACGGCCTGGAAGGACTCTCACCCATCCGCCAGATACTTGGTGCTCCGCTCGACCCAGGACGTCTCTCCGCTCGATGTTGACTGGGGTTCTCTTGGTTACTGGATCCGCTGTCGGGCTTTCTGCACCTGCCGCAAGATGTCCAGCTCACCGCCTGCTCTCCCTGTCCGATCGATCTGCGGTACTCCTAACTCAGGGTCTTCCAGCTTCCTCAATATCAGCGTGGGTAGTCTGGTGAATCACTGGGTCTTCCTCTGATAAGGCTGAATAACCTGGTCTTTAACTCTGTCAGGCCCCAGCTGCGCTCCGGCCTGGTCACTGTCACGTTCTGCAGCACTGGGTCTTGCTTCTCCCACTCCCTGGCACGCTCTGCCAGCTCTCTCCACGAGGCTCAGGATGTAAGCCTCTGTGTCCCACCCACTTCCTGTGTCTGCCCCCAAAGCATGCCGGGAAATGTAGTCCCAATGTTTTCTGTGTTTGTCCACATAATCTTAGCATGGTCTCTGTCTCCCTCTGGTGGCCATTGCAAGTAAATGCAGCAGAACAGTGTTTTTAAACACAGCGCTACACTCTCCCCACCCTAAACTCTTGGGTCCTCCCAATGGCGTGTAACGGGTACATGTGTCGGTCATACATAACACAACATAACAAAACAACAGTTGCATTACATTTCAACATAACATTTCTAACTTTAGCCTATATATTCAGGGTTGACAACAGGCAGCAATTTTCCTCAGTCTCCCCCAAATCCTTAGACACCTCAGCAAGTAGAGCTGACACTTCTGGAAACCTCCGCCCAGTTGTTACAGCTTCCTCTGTGCTATGTCCTGGTGAATCATACGTGCGTCTCTGAGGGGGTCGTACTGAACGTTTAAGTTCAAATTTTTCAGGAACCTCTTCAGTTGGGAGAGCTGACTCTACAGGCTCAATTCTCTCTCCTATAGACTGAGTAGATACATCTTCGGTGTATAAACCTTCCAGGGAAGGCATAGAACTGTCATCACCCGATACGTCTTCAGGTGGGTGAGTTGTAGTTATGGGCTCAATTTTCTCATCAACAATCGGAGCAAACACTTCCTCGGAATATGAGCCCTCCAGTGAAGGATTAGAACTGTAATCTATGGATATTTCCTCTAAAACTTCAGGAACTTCCCAGGTCTCAGGTACTGCAGGTGCTCGAGTCATAACTTCAGAGATATCAGACCCTAAATCACTCTCACCCCAGTCAGAGACCGGCTTGACGCTCTGGGACTCAGGTGCCCACACCCAGCTCAGACACCAGCCTTCTTCTTCACTGTCTTCTTCACTCTCTCTAACGGAACGGAACTGATGAGACCGAATAGTAGGAGTCGGAAGAAATATAGGCAGACCAGGCACAGAGAATTTGTCTCCAATCGGTACTTGTACAGTCTTTCCTGACCGTAGGGCCTTCTCTGTCCCTTCCGTTCTCCTCAGCCTTCTTACTTCTGTAGTGGCTCTCTGTTCTTTGACCCTCCGTGGACAGGCCGGTCGTGACATCGAGTGTGCCTTCTTAGGAGCAGGACTCTCTTCCGTGACCAGTGGGGTTAAGAGGTGTCTCAACACATCAGTGTTCATCCCCACTATCATAGAACTTCGATTAGCTCCCGAGGGACGAGGACACACAATTGCCAACGTGTCACATACTCCCGGTTGTCAAGCGTTTACCGAACTGAATTCTTGCTTCACCTGTATATATCCATCATAGGGAAACTTCTCCATTCCCATACCCCAGATTTCGAGATCCTTCAATTTCTTCAGGGGTATATGCTTCAAATATTTCTGATAGAAGTCTCGGTAAATCAGCGTTACTTGAGCACCCGAATCTAGAAGAGCCTTAGTATAGACTCCTTCCACTTGAACCGGGATGATGGGCGAAGGACCTATCAACTTGTCAGGGAACCTTTTCGTAGCAGCAGGAGAGGTAGACCCAGTCTGTTGTACTCTAACCCTTGTCCTCATATGTGGTGACTGCGGGCGTACATTGTCTTCCCGTGACGTAGGACCAGACCTCCAGGGAGAGGATCTCCTAGGTCTAGCAGGCACATATAGAGACCCTGTTGTATATAACACCTTAGATGTTACCATAGGCGTGCGCACAGGGTGTGCCTGGTGTGCCCAGGCACACCCTAATGTTGGGTGAATGGTTCATCTTTGACCCCCCTACATAGATATTTTGGATGTTCCTTGTCTGTTTCATGATTACTATTACATGAATAATGACTGTATCTCAGCATAAACATTGGTTATGCCCGTAGGTGTGTCTGGTGTGCCTAAGAAGAAGATGAAGAGGTCCCTTTTCACCTCCTACATTGACATTTTCGATGTCCCTTATCTGGTTCATGATAAATAACATTAAATCTGACTGTATCTCTGGTTACAGGCTCATTATTTTGAATTAAAAATGTGTGTTTTTTGCAAAATCTTCTAAACTTTAGTTTTCAGTTAAAAAATGTTCTATGGGTGCACACCCTAATGTAACGGGCTGCGCACGCCAGTGGATGTTACAGTGCTCGGCGCTATATAGTTGCATACCGGAAATTGTGTGAGGAAAGGGTTATATAATCATGCAGCTCACCATAAGGTGTGTCCCTCACCCTTATAGACCATATATGAAAAAAATACAAACGTATTCTTAGGGAGCGCAGACAAAATATAGATAGAGGTTCTTGCACAAAACAGGTTGCAGGGTATTTTGCTGGATCCAATATTTACACTACAATAAAAGATAAAAAACAATCGTGCAATACTGTATATATATTTAAACAGATATGAAGAGAGGTTGGAGGTAAACCACTCACAAACGGGGAACCAATAGGTTCGTGTAGAACGCGGATAAGCCTCTATGGGGGGCTTCTCCCATCAGATGGTTCTTAGTATATAAATAGATGGTATCGTGTTCTAGATTTCACGAATGTGATGACCTCAAAACAAAAAGGCATACATATTGTAGTACCGTTGACACATGTGCATATATATATACTCTGAGTTGGAATTACTCACGTATTACTGAGCCTCCCAACGAGTGGCTCAGTATTCAGGCGGAGGACCACTTTCTCCGTGGGGGGTCCTACCCTTGGATCGATGACGGTACGTTCTGGTCTACTGGAAAAAATCAGCTGTTTCCAAAATAAAAGCGTCTGCTTCCAAATATTGTTAAAAAAAGGGGGGGTTTATTATTAAAAACAGAAAAGTAAAATTAACAAAAGGGTAAAAATAAACAGATAAGTAAAACGGAATCCGAAAATAAATAAAATAAAATAAGATCCGAGACGCGTTTCCCTCGCTAACCTGTGAGTTTCATCAGTCAGTGGATTTATGACTGCACACAGAATTTATTTATAGTCCTTTCAGTCCGAAAATGCAATATCTTTCAGGTGGCGTGCGTGTCAGCGCGCAGTATGCGTTCCAAAAAGCTTTTCGGAGCCCTCTGATGACGTAGATCTTCTTCCAATCTTCATATCGGAGCCATGTGTGTCGCTTCCTATTGCGCATGCGTGGGTCTCTCGTTCTAATGGTAAAAACTCACTTCACGAGTTCTGTTGGCCGCAACAACCTATAAACGCCCAACTATGAAGACAGGTGTAAATAACTTCAAAGACATTTAACTAAATGGGGTGTCAAAAGATCTCTTCATTTAGTAACAGGAAAAGATATCCACCCTTAATTAACGATATAAAGGGAGGAGTGGAAAGAAGTTACAAATATCGTAACAGTAAATACATTCATGTATATAAGAAATGACAGACCTCAAAGTCTGTATTTAACCCATTAGGGGCTAAAGTATCCAATTTATAGATTTGGATACTTTAGCCCCTAATGGGTTAAATACAGACTTTGAGGTCTGTCATTTCTTATATACATGAATGTATTTACTGTTACGATGTTTGTAACTTCTTTCCACTCCTCCCTTTATATCGTTAATTAAGGGTGGATATCTTTTCCTGTTACTAAATGAAGAGATCTTTTGACACCCCATTTAGTTAAATGTCTTTGAAGTTATTTACACCTGTCTTCATAGTTGGGCGTTTATAGGTTGTTGCGGCCAACAGAACTCGTGAAGTGAGTTTTTACCATTAGAACGAGAGACCCACGCATGCGCAATAGGAAGCGACACACATGGCTCCGATATGAAGATTGGAAGAAGATCTACGTCATCAGAGGGCTCCGAAAAGCTTTTTGGAACGCATACTGCGCGCTGACACGCACGCCACCTGAAAGATATTGCATTTTCGGACTGAAAGGACTATAAATAAAATCTGTGTGCAGTCATAAATCCACCGACCGATGAAACTCGCAGGTTAGTGAGGGAAACGCGTCTCGGATCTTATTTTATTTTATTTATTTTCGGATTCCGTTTTACTTATCTGTTTATTTTTACCCTTTTGTTAATTTTACTTTTCTGTTTTTAATAATAAACCCCCCCTTTTTTTAACAATATTTGGAAGCAGACGCTTTTATTTTGGAAACAGCTGATTTTTTCCAGTAGACCGGAACGTACCTTCATCGATCCAAGGGTAGGACCCCCCACGGAGAAAGTGGTCCTCCGCCTGAATACTGAGCCACTCGTTGGGAGGCTCAGTAATACGTGAGTAATTCCAACTCAGAGTATATATATGCACATGTGTCAACGGTATTACGCTATGTATGCCTTTTTGTTTTGAGGTCATCACATTCGTGAAATCTAGAACACGATACCATCTATTTATATACTAAGAACCATCTGATGGGAGAAGCCCCCCATAGAGGCTTATCCGCGTTCTACACGAACCTATTGGTTCCCCGTTTGTGAGTGGTTTTCCTCCAACCTCTCTTCATATCTGTTTAAATATATATACAGTATTGCATGATTGTTTTTTATCTTTTATTGTAGTGTAAATATTGGATCCAGCAAAATACCCTGCAACCTGTTTTGTGCAAGAACCTCTACATATAGAGACCCTCCCTGTCTCCTTTCTGGGCACTGAGCCTTGAAATGGCCGAATTCTCTACAGGCGAAACATCTTCCCCACGAGGATGAGGGCACACTTTCTTCCTGTGGCTCATTTGAAAATCCTCTGTCGGAGACCACAGCAACCGCTGCTGTTCGTATATCTGAGAGAGACTTCTGTATTTCAGTCTGCATTTCTGCTACTTTCAAGATTGCCCGGCATAGGTCCGTGTGTGTCTGTTCCATCTTAACTTGGGCTTCTTGTACTTTCTCGAGAGTCTTTTGTATCTCACCATACACCTGGTTTGACAATTTTTTTGTTATCTCCGACTCTGCCATATCAATACAGGGATATTCATGTTATAGAAAAGACAGAGCAAAGAGAGGAGGGGGAATTGTTATTTATGTTGAGGAGTCCATAAAGTTCACCCCCGTACAGACTTCTAGCTCTCCTGTCACCTTTGATTTCCTCTCTGGTATAATTGAGATCCCATTCAGTAAATCAATCATTGTTGCTGGGTTCTATCGTCCACCGAGCTCTCCAGTGCACTCCCTCTCTGACATATCTCAAATCCTTAATAACCTACTTGCCCAAAACCAAAAAAGTGAACTGCTGGTACTCGGCGATTTTAATACAGATTGGCTAAATCCTAAAAACAATAAACACTGCTCGCTGTTTAAAACTTTGCAGCTAACTCAATTAATCTCCTCCCCCACTCGCATTAATATGAAAAGCCCTAACCATACCTTGTTGGACTGGATTCTCTCCTCATCTCCTGATAGAATACAGGAGGCAGGTGTTCTTGCTAATAGCTTTAGTGACCATTGTCTAGTGTACTGCGTGCGCAAAATTAAGGCCTTGAAATCTCCCCCAAAGGTAATAACCACCAGGTCTTTCAAGAAATTTATTCTTGAATCCTTCCTAAGTGATCTCAAACAGCTCCCCTGGTACAGGCTAAACCTAATCCCAGACCTAGACTGTGCAGTTGAATACTTTCAGTCTGAGCTCCTGCAAGTCTGGAATTCCCATGCCCCGCTGCGTAAAGTGCGAGTAAAAGGGACTCATCTCCCCTGGGTTACAGCTGATCTTACACTAATGTACCAGCTTAGAGATTCACGGTGGTCAAATTTCAAGAGTACTGGTTCCATGAACGATCACTACGAATACCGAAAATGCCGGAATGAATGCACAAAACAAACAAAAATGGCCAAAGCCCATTACTTCAATGAAAATCTAAACAATAACATATCAAACCCTAGAAACTTTTGGAGAACCATAAGTAACATACAAGCACCCCCAGTCCACTCCCAGCCAGCTGCTGTCAAAGTAAACAACCAAACCCTGCAACACCCCCTAGATGTAGCAAATGCCTTTAATGATTATTTTGTTGGATGTGCCACCACTTTGATTGCCAAGCTAGGAAATGACATGCAATCAGAGAGGCCTCATGCAGGTCAGGCCCCCCCAACTGTGCAAAGTCCCTGTATCAGACAGGAATTCAGTTTTAGACCAGTGCCTGTCAGTGTCATTACTAAACTTCTCCGTAAGCAAAAAATGAAATACCAGTCTGGACCTGATCAAATACCAGCAATGCTGCTGAAAATCAGTGCACCTGCAATTGCAAATCCTGTTGCAACCCTAATAAATGAGTCACTGGCAACTGGATACATACCCAAGCTCTGGAAGACTGCGAGAGTGGTACCTATCCATAAAAGTGGTGACATTACTTTGGTATCCAACTACCGTCCGATATCGTTGCTCCCTGTAATGTCAAAAGTCTTGGAAAAATGTGTCTACACACAATTACGTGATTATTATCAATATTGGAACTACTTAACCCCGGATCAATCAGGCTTTCGTCCAAATCACTCAACTACAACCGCCCTTCTAAAAGTCTGCAATGATATCCAGGCTGGGATGGAACAAGGAAACCTAACTGGAGCCATCTTCCTTGATTTTGCCAAGGCCTTTGACACGGTAGACCATGGCATCTTGTTAGAAAAACTTAAAAACTCTGGCATTGGTGATCGCACGCTAACCTGGTTTCAATCATATGTATCCGACCGATCACAATATGTGTCAATTTCTGGCAGCTCCTCCCTCCCACTCCCAGTCACTTGCGGTGTACCCCAAGGCTCAATACTAGGCCCCCTGCTATTCACAATATTCATAAATGATCTGCCCAACGTCTGCAAAGCCTCAACTGTACATATGTACGCAGACGACACTGTGATCTATACCAGCAAACCAAATCTCCCGCAGCTGGAGGCCGTGCTGCAAGAACAATTCACAGAGGTAGAAAAGTGGATCAAAAACAACAAACTTTTTTTAAATACTGACAAAACTGTAACGATGCTCTTTGGAACAGCACCTAAACTACACAAATTGCAAAATCACCATCTATGTGTTGGGACAAAATCAAATGGCACGCTGACCACAGTCACATCTCTCAAATATCTAGGTATGTGGTTGGACCCTAATCTATCCTTTGGCCCCCACATCGAAAAACTCTCAACTAAACTTTACCCCAAACTAGGTGCCCTGTACAGAAACAAATCCTGCCTGAGTCCCGCGGTAAGAAAGCAGATTGTACAGCAAATGCTTATGCCAGCTATTGATTACGGAGATGTAGTGTATGCAGCCGCCCCGCAAACACACCTTCATAAACTTACTACATTGTATAACTCATTCTGCCGCTTTGCGCTACAATGTAACTACATGACCCACCATTGTGACCTGTTAAAAGAGCTAAACTGGCCGTCGCTGGAATCCAGACGCACCCTTCACCTTTCCAGCCTGGTGTTTAAGAGCATCTCTGGGAAGCTGCCACCCTACCTGAATAGACTGCTTCCCCCAGCAGCTCCCTCATCCTATAACCTCCGATCCAGGACCAGCACCTTACTTGCTATACCACAATACAAAAAGACAGTGGCTCGGTCCTCATTTTCCTACAGAGCACCACAATTATGGAATAACCTCCCAGACATCATCAAATCTTCCCCCAGTCTTAAGTCACTCAAAAGCTCCTTACTAACATACCTCAATACAGAATGCACCTGTAAACATGTAACCTAGTGACTATATTTCCTACATATTTTTTCTGTTAATCTGTATATTTGTGTTGTTTTTTTTTTAATATCTTGCATTGTATTACTTTGTATTTCTGTAACTGTAACACTTCAATGTTCTTGAACCCAGGACATGCTTGAAAACGAGAGAAATCTCAATGTATCCTTCCTGGTAAAATCCTTTATAAATAAATAAATAAATATGTCTCTTCCGGATCATCTTCATCTGATGAACACTCGTTATACTCTATGGGTTGCGCATAGACCTTTTCTCCCCTTCTTCCAAGCTTCTCTTCCAGAAGGGCTTCTTCTTCCCGAACGACTCGAATCAGTTCCAGGTAATTTAACTCTTTATTATCTTCTTGAGTCTTCAGTTGCAACATCACAGGATCCAAGGGTAAGGCACCTTTCAATATCTGACGCATTCTAACCTGATCTACTGTAGTGGGGTCTGTTCCTTTCTTCAACAGTACTTGGTACAGTATCTTATCCAGGCGCCTCATGTATTCTGTCATCTTCTCACCCCTTTTCTGGTAAGTATGCTCATACTGGTACATAAGCTCAGCAGCCTTTTCCGTTCGCCCGAAGAATTCCTGTAATATGTTCAGGTAATCTAGAGCAGTACAGTCTCTCTTACTCAGCTTCAGATTCCTGACAGCCTCTGACACAGGTCCCTTTAAGCTCTCAGTAATTCTTTGCTTCTTCTGCGCTTCAGAGACGTCCCACTCATCCAGAGCCTGCATCGCTTGTTCTACCCAGTCTTCGAAGGTTTCTTCTCCCACCGGAGTTGGCAAGTTTCCTGAAAATTTTTCCAACTTCCGATATCTGAAGCTGATGTAAGAAGGGTGAGCCCTCTGACACTTAACCACGAGGTCTCCAATAGCAGCAATGAACTCCGGCCCGATCATGGCCAGCGGGCTGGATGCAGGAATGTTCGCTGAATCCCCACGTGGCTTACTTGGCTGGATCAGACAAACTTCCACGTCGTCGGTTAGCTGTATACTCACGCCCTGAAAACACACAGGAACACCCTTTCTCCACTCAAAAAGAACATACGTGTGAGAAGTCTCTGGGTTCACTTTAATGTCCGCTAGAAACCCCCGCTGGTCAGGTGCCAACGCTGCCACGGCCAGGCGGATCTGCTCTTCTGCCCAGGTGTCTACAGGAATATCCATTACTACACTCAACTCTAACTGGCCACCCTGTGCTTTACACCACTCTGCTGCTTCGTCTGGATCCATATTTAACCCTTTAAATGCGGTTTTTCCAGAGACTGAATCCCGGACGAGCCCCCACGTGTAGCGCTCACTCCCGGAGGAGCCGCTGAAATTGAACCTCGGGTCAGTCTCCCCGCACTAGGGAATAAATATACTCCAGCACCGTTGTGGATTTTATAAATTATATAGTTTACTAGAATAAATGGCATATAATGAATAACACGGTGTTCGTATATATATTTACAGTACTTCGTAATGCGGGAAACGCCCAGCGGAAAAGAAATACGATGCTTCGTAATTAGAGAAACGCGCAGCGGAAAAGAGAAAAATATATCTTTAACCCCCTTTGTGGTTGGGGAGTGAGTCCCGTACAGGTTATGTCCCAAAGAATGTAGGTGTGTGTGTGTGATGGTACCCGGGTACAATATTCAACTGGCCAGTGAATTATTTATGAGGTATCTTCAACTAGTCAAGTTGGGGCCCTGTGGGTTTTTTGAAACAAACAGCAGCGTGCTTTTCTGTTTTCACAACGGCCTGGAAGGGCTCTCACCCATCCACCAGATACTTGGTGCTCCGCTCGACCCAGGACGTCTCTCCGCTCGATGTTGACTGGGGTTCTCTTGGTTACTGGATCCGCTGTCGGGCTTTCTGCACCTGCCGCAAGATGTCCAGCTCACCGCCTGCTCTCCCTGTCCGATCGATCTGCGGTACTCCTAACTCAGGGTCTTCCAGCTTCCTCAATATCAGCATGGGTAGTCTGGTGAATCACTGGGTCTTCCTCTGATAAGGCTGAATAACCCGGTCTTTAACTCTGTCAGGCCCCAGCTGCGCTCCGGCCTGGTCACTGTCACGTTCTGCAGCACTGGGTCTTGCTTCTCCCACTCCCTGGCACGCTCTGCCAGCTCTCTCCACGAGGCTCAGGATGTAAGCCTCTGTGTCCCACCCACTTCCTGTGTCTGCCCCCAAAGCATGCCGGGAAATGTAGTCCCAATGTTTTCTGTGTTTGTCCAGCATAATCTTAGCATGGTCTCTGTCTCCCTCTGGTGGCCATTGCAAGTAAATGCAGCAGAACAGTCTTTTTAAACACAGCGCTACACTGGTTTGTAAAAATGTTGTTCAGTCTCAATGTATTGTAACCCTGTCTATTTTGTGCCCATTGTTCAGTGCGGCGGAATATCCTGGCGCTATATAAATAAAGAATAATAATAAGGCAGAAAGGTTGGGAAGAAGTTAAAGCACGAACAATATGGAACACTGGGTCACAGGCACTGAGGCAATCGAAACATAGAAACATAGGTTCTTATCTGCTGACATATTCTTTTGGCCTATCTAGTCTGCCCAATTATATGAATACTTTCCCTGGATTTATCTTTTATCTAGGATAGCTTTATGCCTATCCTATGCATGCTTAAATTCATTCACTGTTTTAGCCTCTACCACTTCTTTTTTTTCTTTTTTTTTTTAGAAAGGATTTTACCAGGAAGGATACATTAAGATTTCTCTTGTTTTCAAGTATGTCCTGGGTGGCGAGTATGTACCGTTAGGTGTCTTGCCAAGGACACTTACTGGAGAGGTTGCTGGAAGGCTGTTCCATGTATCCAACACCCTTTCAGTAAGGTAATACTTTGCTGATGTTACTTTTAAACTTTTGCCCTTCTAATCTAAGACTATCAGGGTTATTCAAAGAGATCCGAATTGCTTGAGAAAGGTAACCGAACGCTGAAAATCAGCGATCGGTTACCTTTCTTGGCCATTCGGCTATCCAGAGAGCAGGCAATTCGCCAAATCCTGGCGAATTGCCTGAACATACAGTGCCTGTTCGGTGCCTGTTCGAGGGCAGTGAAAACCCCATGAAAAGCACTGCTTCGGCTATTCAGAGAACACAAACCAGCAGTGAAAGGTTCCCCTAATGCCCTGCCATTTGGTGGTTTCATGCGGCAAATTTATTCAGGAGAATCCCATGCTTCAATGTTAAAAATATTCGGTTTTAATTCATTATCTAATAAACCGTTCCTTATAAAATTCCTTATAAAATTATATGCAGTAAAGAGTCTCTTTATTTATAGATTTTTAATGATATTTTAAGCATTTTTCTGAATTACTTTTTTTTAAAAGTCCGATTTTTTTTCCAGATGCTTTTGAGGGTTTTCGGCGTGCATTCGCTGGGTTTTGCGGTTCGTTTTCGTCGGGTTTGCGGCAGCTTTTCCCTGCAATTCGGTGACCCTGTGGTGTTTGCTGAATACACCGCAGGGTCACCGAAATGGGATCGGCAAAAGGAACCGAATTGAAGAGAACGAAAAGTCACCGAACGTGCGGTGACTTTTCGGATCTCTTTGAATAACCCTGTATGTCTTCTTGTTTTGCTACCTTGTTTCCTTTGAAATATACTCCCTTCCTCTACCTTGTTGATTCCCTTTACGCATTTAAATGTTTCTATCACATCTCCTCTGTCTCGTCTTTCTTCCAAGTTATACATGTTAAGATCATTAAGCCTTTCCTTTCCTTTCCTTTCACTTGTCCCTTTCAAGCCATACACCATTTTAGTAGCCCTTCTCTGAACTCTTTCTAAGGTATCTATATCCTTCTGGAGATAAGATCTCCAGTACTGCACACAATACTCCAAGTGAGGTCTCACCAAAGCTCTGTACAACGGCATGAATACTTCCCTTTTTCTACTGCTAATACTTCTCCCTACACAACCAAGTATTCATACATTCAGAAAAAATGGCGTCGCGCCTGTACTCACCAGAGCGGCTGCAACAGCCAGGAGTAACAGCCCAGTTCATGTATAATTCATAGCAAGAAAAAAAAAAGTGTCATCTGCGCTCGTTTTTATACAATTCCATGTGCAACAAAGCACTATCAGAGGTCTTAGTTTGCTTTAATGGCCATTGAAACGTAAGCTCACTCGCCCCATCAAGGCACCTCTTTGTAGAGTGAGTCCTAATCAATGTACCAAAAGCTGCTCTTTCAGGTCTCACCAATGCTCTGTACAACGGCATGAATACTTCCCTTTTCCTACTGCTAATACCTCTCCCTACACAACCAAGTATTCTGCTAGCATTTCCTGCTGCTCTATTACATTGACTACTTACCCCTTAGATCCTCTGCAATAATAACCCCTAAATCCCCTTCCTCAGATGGTGAGGTTAGGACTGTGACAAATATTCTATATTCAGCCCTTTTGCTTTTACACCCCAGGTGCATTATCTTGCACTTATCCACATTAAAACTCAATTGCCACAGCTCTGACCATTTTTTTAGTTTACCTAAATCATTCGTCGTTTGGCTGATCCCTCCTGGAACATCAACCCTGTTGCAAATCTTGTGTCATCAGCAAAAAGACACCCTTTACCATTAATTAACAATATTTTGGGTTAAAGAATCTCAGTGCTCAGTGTGATGGGTAACTCACAGTAATCTGCGTTATGCAGGGCAGCCAACAAAAATTTTGGGGCCCCTTACTGACCCTCAGAATGCCCCCCTGTGATTCCCTCTTCCCATAGGAGATCAATATTTACTGTGAATCGTGATCACATTACAGAGTTTTATTCCCAATACCTTAAAATCACACATATTGCTCGCAGAACAGCACATCTCTACTATAAAACAGTAAGGGCCGGCGTGTCCGTCGCCAAAAAACCCTTCTGCGTATGCGCGCACAACCAGCGGCGGTTGGCTCAGTGGGACAGGGCTGCTCTATGGAATAGACGCACCCACAGAAGCGTCCACCAATGCGCGACGGAGACCACCAGCAGCGCCGCAGGGTGAATCAGAGGATCCAGGGCCGGATTAAGAGTATCATGGGCCTGGTGCTGAGGATTTTGGTGGGCCTTTTTATAGAAATAGAATGAAAAAAAGCAAAGCATTTTTTGTCAACATACATTAAATGTTTTAATTACCATCAAAGTGCCATAACAGAAACATATTGAAAATATTTCTTTTTTGTAAACAATAGAAAACTTATTAAATAAAACCAAAATAAATATAACATTTGCAACCATTTTTCTAAATATAAACATATAAAACTATTTAAATATAAACATATGATCATGGCTCATATAAATATATTTGAGTATATTATTAAAGCATCATAATCACTACAGCTTGCTGTTATGGTTATGGTGCAGAGAGCAACTCTTGAAATAAATAGCAACTGCTAATTTTAAACACACAGGGTTAATCACTAAACTCTAAACTGTCTTAACATAAATGAATCTTATTGTCAGAAAAAGAATTACACTACATGTTTACTTTTCGTGCTTTTTTGCTTGCAAATTCTTCAATTGTAGAATCAAAATTAAGCTCACTCAGCAAGCCATTTTCAATGCACAACAGAGAGAGTGCATTTAACCGTTCCTGACCCATGGACGATCTTAGTTCATTTTTCACACGTTTTAATGCTGAAAATGAACGCTCACCACTGCAGTTGCTGACCATTAAACACAAAAACATGCGGAGGGTCACATATGTGTTTGGAAATGCACCGACTAGGGATTGTGAGGTTAGAAACTTGAATATCTTTATCTCTTGACTCTCATGAATGGCTTTACTTGCAGGGGAAGACAGATACATTTTGAAAAGAGAGGCAAACTGTACAACTTCTTCAGCGAACACTGGTTCAAGATCTTCTGGATATTCTTTCACCAGTGCACTGGCTCTGGAGCGTAGACTATCTGTTGCTAGAGTGCATATTTCTGACAGAAAGCCAAATCTTTCTTGAATACTGCTGTATGCTGCTTGTCTGTGCCTCAGTGATTCTGTCAGTTGGTCAATTATAACATAAAAGGTGAGCACTTTAAAAATGTCAGATGGTGTCATATCAGCTTCAGCATCTTCTGCATCACCATAGTCCCACCTCTTATTTCTTTTAATCTTTCTTCCACGTTGTAGCTGGTACTCCTCACAGCCACAAATAGTTTTGCCCTGCTGTTCAAATTCAGAGAATCTTGAACGGAGAGACTGTACAAAATCCTGCAGAGAACTCAGCATGCCGGTTGCTGTGTGTAAATCTAATTTTGGATCTTGGAGACTTTGACTGGTTCTGTAAAACCTGGGTAAAATGACAGACCATATTTCGACCATTACTCCTGTTTCCAGCTGATCCAGAACACTGATTAGGCCTTTTGCTTGTAAACTTACCTCTGCCTTTGTGGATTCATCATTCGAAATATTTGAAAGGACATCTCTGATGATGCCATAACCTTTCTGTAAAGCATTCACAGCATCATGGTGAGCAGACCAACGCGTGTCAGATAACCTTTTTAGAGTCGGTATGCCACATGGCTTGAAACTGTTTGTTAATAGATTCCACCGATGACATGTAGCTGAAAAAAAACAATATAACTGCTGTACAAAATCAAAGAAAGAAACGGCAACTGCACAGCTGTTTATGGCGTTTTGTCCTACGAGGTTCAATGAATGCGCACAACAAGGAATATATAAAGCCAGTGGGTTTTTCCTCCGAATTACAGCCTGCATACCAGCATACTTGCCACTCATATTGGATGCATTATCATAAGACTGACCCCTGCAGTCTTTGATAGAAATTCCACTTTCCTCTACAAATTGTAGTACATGATTTGCGAGTTCCATACCAGTGTGTCCATATATTGGGATGAATTTTGTAAAACGCTCCACTGGACCACTAGGAAGTACATAGCGAAATATGATTGTCAATTGATCCGAATGTGAGATGTCAGGGGTGGAATCAACTGAAACAGAATAATATTTAGCATTTTTAACTTCATTTATGATTTGCCGTAGCACTTGTTGACCAATCAATTCAATAAACTCATCACATATTGTTGATGACATGTAGGATACGTGACCTCTTCCCTTGTTGCCGTGCTTTTGAATATGTTCTGCAAGGAATGGATCATATTCACCTAACAACTCAAGACAGGCCAAATAATTTCCATTCTGTACAGATCCAATAATTTCATCACTCCCTCGAAAAGGAAGACCTCGTGATGACAGCATCTTTATCACACTCAGAATACGGCGAAATACTTCATGCCAATACTTTTTTTGCATTTCAAATTGCTTAACAAGACCCTTATCTATTCGTTGGCCAGACGTTTTTCTCCTGACAAGGTTTTCAATTGCTTTCCCATGGGCAGCACTATTTTCATGTCGACTTAAATCTCTAGTTGCATGTCGCCAATCAGAGTAACCAGTTGAAGCCAACTGCGTTGTATCTTCTTTTGAAAATAGTTTGCAAAAAGCACAAAAAACTTTGCCAGTTTTTGGAGAATAGCACAACCAGTCCCGTTTAACTTTTTCTCCATTCAGTTGTTCTCTGTAAAATATTAGCGTTTTACAGTATCTTTTAAAATTTTCACCTGGGCATATTTTCTCTGATGCTTTAAAATCACTCTCCATATGTTGACAATCCGCAACGCCTTTTTGACAAAAATATTCCCTCAAGGTTTCACTGACATTCCAATCTCCAATATCATTGGAATACATTTCTTCTGATTGCTCTGAAACATCTCCATAGCTCAATTCAGGGGATCCACTTGCTCCTGTACTAGGTTCACTTGCACTTGATGCCTGTGTAGCAACCAAACTGGATTTGCTAGAATCAGTTATACCGACTGAACTTGAAGCACTTGAAGTGGAAGCAGGTACATCTGTTGAACTGCTTGTTCCCGATCTGCCTTTTCCACAAAACTCTGTAATTTTTTTGTTTTAGACAAAAGATTTTGTAATTGTTTTTCTTCCGCTTTCTTGGCTTTCACCTTCTCCCAACCACTGCGATGTTTTTTCATCCTTATGTTTAAAAAAAAACAAAAAACCTCATCATAAATAATGGTCAATCACAGTTCTTTGTCCGACCATGTTTTTCCAGCCCTTACCTGCTGGCACCAGTGGAGCAGAGTTAGGAGTGGCACAGGCACAGAGGAAAAGATATGACATGATATGTCATATGCTAGGTGTCCTCTTATTGGCTGCCTGTGCACACCTAACTGCTACTGCTGTAGGTGCTCCCGCACCTGACCCAACCCATGTATACACGCCTAACCACACACACCCAAATCTAAACACATCCACATACAGTTACAAGTATTTATAAAGTAGCAACTTCCATAGTGCTGTACAATGGGTGAGACAGACAGTGGAACAAGAATACGTGTAAGTTAAGCAAACAGAACAGTAGGAGGGAGGACTCGCAGAGGGAGACTGGGAGACTTATTTCCCCCAGTCTCACTCTGCTCCCAGTCCCAGCGGCAAGAAGAAGCGGATTGAGTCGCTGTGGAATGAGAGGTGACTGAGTATGTGATTTTTACTGGATTTTTTAGCTGGTGCTGACAGATTTCACGGTATCCATTAGCACCAGCTCCTAACTGTGGTTAACTTTTGAGTTAACCACAGTGACCGCAAGATGTAATTATTTTAGGATTTTGTAATCCAGCGCTGATTAACACTTTGCGCTCCTCATGTTAAGCATAGGGAGTGCAAAGTACAGTAACCTCGTGCTGAAAAGCAGAAGATACCAAAAGCAAACAAGTTTTTGTAACCGGTTAGCTTTCAGATTGTACTATTATATGGGTGGCCCGCGCTAGGTCGACCAGAGCTAACGTGAACGCTCACACAGCTGAGACGAACGTTGGCATTTTGAATGTAATAGGGCCCTTGGTGAGGGTAAATAGAGAGCATGAAATAGTGGGGTGCATGTGGACTGGGTGAGAAGATGAGGCACGAAATGTAAAGTGGAGGATTATGGAGTGAGATAGGCTTCTCTAAAGTAATGTGTTTTTAGAAACTTCTTGAAGGACTGGAGAGACGGCGAGAGTATGATGTTGAGAAGTCCTGAAGAGGAGAGTTGGGGATGCGGGTACAAGGAACTGATAACATCAGATCATTGGCCGAGCAAAGTGGTCATGACGGGATGTACCTGCTAATAAGGAACGAGATGTAGACAGTGGCGCGGTTGAGAGATTTGTTATGTGAGCACCAATGTTTTGAATTGGATTCAATAGAAGACAGGAAGCCAGTGTAGAGATTGACAAAGGGGCGAGGTGTGAGAAGGTGAGGTGGGAAAGTGAGGTGGATGAGTCTGGCACAGGAATTCAGAACAGACTGCAGAGGGAGAATCTGGGATCTTTTAAGACCAGAGAGAAGGAGGTTATAGTAGTCAAGGCGGCAAAGAATAAGAACTTGGATGACCATTTTAGCTGAGTCCTGATTAGGAAGTAGCAAGATTTGGTTAGAGACTGAATGTGAGGAGTAAAGGATAGATTGGAGTCCAAGAGAACCTCGAGACAACAAGCCTGAGAGGTAGAAGTAATGGTGGCACCATTCATCTGAATGGAAATGGGCGCAAGAATGTTGGCTTTGAAGGAAGGGAATACGAGAAGTATCTAACATACATATCTAACCACTTCTATACAAATATTTGCCCAATGACCAGGAATGGAAGAGCACCTTGATTAGCACATACTGAACCAACAATCAGTCCCCGCTGCTTTCTCATTTAGAGAGTCAGGCGGCACACTGTGTGTCCATGCTATGCAAATATCAAAGCGAGTGGGAAGCCTGTTGACTTTAAAGGGGCGTGCTATGATGACCCATATCTGATTTACAGTGTAGTTGGTCACACATGCCTCCTGCAGTCCTGCTGGATTAGCGTGTGTGGCCCATATATGATTCAATCACTGCCAGCCTGGTGGCAGACTGACATATGGTGGAGTCCCCAGACCAAATAGAGCAAGGGCACCCATTTGATTGAAATCTGAATGGATATTTACACTTTGGTTTTATTTAGGTATAGTATTGCAACAGAACATGACGTATACACATAAAATAATGATTTATATTTTGAATCTGCTGAGTCCGCTTAAAAAAAGGATAGATAATGTCTCTGGGCCTAAAATAAAACAGGACTTCAAAATGACGTTTAAACATGACACGCACAAAATGGTGAAAATGAGCTCAGCTTACGAGGGTGACAGCAGCAAAGGGGTTAAAAGATTCTTTACAGAGCCCCTTCTCCAGTGCAGGGCACCTACTCATCCTATATAATAAAATGGTTTGTGTCTGTCTCTGGATGCATGGCCTTTCCAATGACAAGAAACATGATCATGTTAAAAGAAAAAACAATATACAATTAAAAATGTTTTTTTTTTTTAATACAGCAATATTGTTCCCCTTTCTAACGATTGAGGTCTTGATCAAGAGGGCATTGAGCAGCCAGAGATCCCGGGGTGCACGAGCAGCCAGATTATTATTATTCTTTATTTATATAGCAGATAGCACATAGCACCAGCATATTCCGCGGCGCTGTACAATAGGCACAGTATAGGGTTATACATTGAACAACATTTGAAAAACAGTACAGGAGGAAACGAGGGAGCACTGGGCAATAATAAAGCTTTGCATTTGGACATAAAAAGATGGCCCCAAACTAACCTTGTGGTAGTCTCAGCAGCTGTGTCGTGTGGCACTGGCACCGATGACCAATCTTGATTGCAATTTGCTTGAGGTGCCGGCTGGAGCCTGGGCACTGGGCACACTGGTGGTGACTGCTTGCTGGCCTGGCAGCACAGTGGCACCTTTGGCGAATGGCGTGGCAGACACTGCTGGCTGGGCCTGGGCTGGCACTGGCAGTCACGGTGCGCCGTTGGCGACGCACGCGTCACAGATACTGCTTGCTGCCTGGGCCTGCTCTGTCACACTAGTTACCACCTCCAAAGAGACTCTGGGCTGGCAGTGTGTGGGTGGCAGGCAGAGAGACAGTGGGTGGTGGCAGGCAGTGGCACTGGCACACTCACACAGAACGCAAGTACCTACGCACGCAATGAAGGAAGTGATGACAGCCTTTTACAGGGGTCACAGGTGGGCAGGCAGCCAGCAGTGAGAGACAGTAAGTGTGTGTCACTCTTTTTTTAAAAAGGCTTGGCCGGGCGCTGGCTAGCTGCGCAACGCTGGTGGTGGTGCTGCTGGGGCTGGGCAGTGCGTGTCACGTGATTTTTTACTAAGGAGGATGACCATGGATGGTGAGTGAGACAGTGAGTCACCACCGCGAGGCGAGGGACGAGATAGCCGTACCACACGCACTGACAGTCAGTCACAGTCAGGCCAGTGTGCAGGCTGAGCGGATAGATTCATCCGCGCACCTGCGCACTGCCTGCCTGCTCGTGGCGCTTGCTTGCCCATTGCCTTCCTTCAGCTTGGGCACGTGGGTGTGAGGGACGGGACACGTGACATGATGAGTGACACGTCACCGGCGCATCACGTGTCCTGTTCTCATTTCCGCATCCGCACGGGCTCGCCTCTAATTCTCCTCCAGACCTCCGTCCGTGCCGTGGGCTGCATACATTAAAATTGAAAGTAAACCCGCGGCTGGTGGCCTGGCGCCAAAAACACTCACAGGCCGATGGCTCGGGCCGCGGGCGGGCCGCTTTGCCGGATCTCCGGCAGCCTCCTCGAGTAGTGTGTGGGGCAATAACCAATAAGGTTATACGGCGGCAGGCCGGCCTGCGGCCGGCTGTGGGCCTATTTTCAAAACGGGGCCTGGAGCGGCCGCTCCATCCGCCCCTATGATAATCCGGCCCTGTCTATAGCATTGCAAATTGTCCACCAGACCACCACTCTTTGTTTTTATCAATTTAATTTGTTTAGCTTCACGAACGATGAAGAAATCCCAAACTCCCTTACTTGAGGCAGAATACCTTATGAAACGTTTGTGTATTTGTTCCTGTATATTTTTATTGCATTAACTTTAATGCCTACAACTTCTAAAAACCCATTTGCAATCTATAATAGGCCACTCCAGGCTTTCTGGTGATCTTGCTAACTCGCTTTCAACTAGACATGTGCATTCGTTTTAGTACTAAAACGATTTAGTCCGAATTTTGGGATAATTTAGTTTTCGTATGACTCAAGAGAAACGAAACTGCTCAGTACAAAAAACGAAAGAAACTAAAATAAAATGCACTACATTTTAGTGTCAGTCCTTTTTGTGATATTACATTGATAAGTGAAGGAGACCAGCAATGAAGAGCGCAACATCCGAAGTTCTGCACCCTCCACATGCCAGTGCAGTAGGATTTTCTATACAGAGTGGGGCATTAATTAATGCAGGAGGATGTTCTATACATTATACAGAGGGGTATTCATGCAGGAGAATGTTATATACATTTTTACAGAAGAAGGTATAAATTGAGGAGGATGTTCTATACAGAGAGGGACATTAATTAATTCAGGAGGATGTTCTATATAATATACTGAGAGGGGTATTAATTAATGCAGGAGGATGTTCTAAACATTATACAGAGGATCCTTTTTTTCTCAGCCCTTTAAATCCAGTGGCTGTGAGCGCGGAGATCGGCTGCTTGTTACCTTATCTCTCAGTACAATGTATCAGGCTCAGCTGTTACAGTAACTGACTAACAGCGCTCAGAGATTCAGTAAAACAAGGAAATAATATTGTTCTAACCGCTTATATATATATATAAAATATTATTTACTAGTTTTACTGAAACTCTGAGCGCTGTGATGAGCAGCAGTCAGTTACTGTAACAGCTTTGCCTGATACGGGGCAGTATTACAATGTTGGTGCTAACTTAACCAGAGCTGTTGTAAACTGAAAACCTCCATAGGCTATAATGGCTCTGGGAAGTTTACAACAGCTCTGGTTAAGTTAGCACCAACTATATAATATGGCCCACATTGTGCTGAGAGTGAGAGATACTGTAACAAGCAGCGATCTCAGCCCTCTGAGGAGCCACTACAATAGTAATTGTATCCACTGGTTTTCGGATGAATGAAATTTAGTTTTCATACTAAATAACTGAAAACGAATTTCTTTAGCAACTAAATAAATTGCATTTTAGGACTAATCCATTAGTTCAAAACGAAATTTTGTGCTGTGCACATGTCTACTTTCAACAGATAACATTGCAAGAGACATTGGGCAGTATTACAATGTTGGTGCTAACTTAACCCTAGAGCTGTTGCTAACTTAAAACCTCCATAGCCTATAATGGCTCTGAGAAGTTTGCAACAGCTCTGGTTAAGTTAGCACCAACTATGTAATATGGTCCATTGATTTTGTTGAAGTGATAAACAATATTTTGCCACCTTGAAGGCCAGAAAAGAGAAGTTCTGATTTATTCAAGATGTTAACAAAACGTTTGTGTATTTGTTCCAGTATATTTTTATGGCATTAAGTTTATTCCTTAAAATAAACATTTTCTAAATGTTTTAAATAAATTCGAATTCCTTTGTATTCATATGATCTGGTAATATTATGGTGTAATTTTGCTAGGAATTAATATATCTACTATTGTCTTACATTTAGCGTTATATGGGAGTGCTGCATATGAGTAACAATAGTTTACATCATTTTGGGTAAAACTGGGGGGCGGCTCGTCGCTCGAGTCGAGGGGGTGACACCATGAGTTACCGCACCGGGTGACACCAACCCTAGTGACGCCACTGCTTGCAGGGCACTCTAAAAACCGAACTTTTGAGTCGCATTGACTTGCTTTGTGTTTGGTTCGAGTTCAAGTTCGAACTCGAACTTTCAAAATTGTTCGAGTTCGAATGCGAACCGAACACGGGGGTGTTTGGCTCATCCCTACTGCTTAAGACGGCCAGCACCAGCTAGAAAGGACAAGCGTGCGCCTGCAGAGGATGCACCACGTCTACGACGAACAGGGGCACAGCCTTCCGACACAGAGGCGGCTTGCCCTCTTATCTGTGTCTGGGAGCGTCTGCCTGTCCTTTTTGGTCTTTCTGATATGGTGAGTGATATATAGATTAAAGATATGCAGAACTCTGATTCAACTCTGGTATATAGGATTAAAGATATTCCGAACTCTGCTATAAGTCAGCGATTTTACTGATATTTTCCCTGCAAGGCAGCCAATGTCCTCTACTCTCTCACTGATTCACTTCCTCTCCTGCAGGCTGCAACACCCTGATAGCTGGCAAGACACAGATTCAACTCTGAATAGATAAACAGATGAACTCTGATTAAACTGTGTTATTGTATGGTATCTAGAATTAGATTAAAGATATACAGATTTTCCAGAACAATGCTATAAATCAGTGATACACCCTGATAGCTGGCAACACCCAGATTCAACTCTGAATAGATAAACAGATGAACTCTGATTAAACTGTGTTATTATATGGTATCTAAAATTAGATTAAAAATATACAGATTTTCAAGTTATACAGCCTGATAGCCTTTGCAGTGCCATCACACAGATTAAAATTTCCAGATCTCTGGTATAAATCAGTGATACAGCCTGATAGCCTTTGCAGTGCCAACACACAGATTCAAATTCACACAACTCTGGTATAAGTCAGTGATACAGCCTGATAGCCTTTGCAGTGCCAACACACAGATTCAAATTCACACAACTCTGGTATAAATCAGTGCTACAGCCTGATAGCCTTTGCAGTGTCAACACACAGATTCCAATTCACAGAACTCTGGTATAAGTCAGTTATACAGCCTGATAGCCTTTGCAGTGCCAACACACAGATTAAAATTTCCAGAACTCTGTTATAAGTCAATGATACACCCTGATAGCCTTTGCAGTGCCAACACACAGATTCAAATTCACACAACTCTGGTATAAGTCAGTGATACAGCCGGATAGCCTTTGCTGTGCCAACACACAGATTCAAATTCACACAACTCTGCTATGAGTTAGTTATACAGCCTGCTAGCCTTTGCAGTGGCAACACACAGATTAAAATTCAGTCAACTCTGGTATAAATCAGTGATACAGCCTGATAGCCTGGCAGCAGCTGGCAATGCCAACACACAGATTCCAATTTCCAGAAATCAGATATAACTCAGTGATACAGCCTGTCCCTGATGGCTGTCAGTGTTAACACACAGATTCCAATTTCCAGAAATCAGATATAACTCAGTGATACAGCCTGATATGCAACAAACAATCTCCTCTCTTCTCTGATTCACTCCTGCAACAAACATACGCTGGGGCTGCGGAGAAGCCTTCTATTTTGTGCTGCGGGATTTAGCTCTGTGAGCCCAAGATTGGGCAAAAATTGCCCAATCAGGACTCTGAGCCCTGATTGGCATAATCTTGCACCTGTCTTGCACCTGACCTGTGGTCAGGTGCAAGGCTGTAGCCAATTACAAGCTTCAGGCCAGTGAAAAAGTGCATTGTGGTCCATCGTGGTGCATTGTGGGCGAACACGCAGCGAACACGCGGAAATGTTTGCTGTTTGACGAACGGCCGAACAGCCAATGTTCGAATCGAACTAATGTTCGAATCGAACTGCCAGCCCATCCCTACTGATAGGTCCTTCGCCCATCATTCCAATCCAAGTGGAAGGGGTCTATACTAAAGCTCTGTTAGATTCAGGTGCTCAAGTGACTATCGAGACTTCTATGAGAAACATTTGAAGCACATACCCCTGAAGAAGTTAACCACTTGGCTGCTAAGGACGCACTCAGAGCGTCCTGCCAAGTGTTCCTCCTGTGCTACGGATGCGTTGAGTGCGTTCCTGCATAGGAGGCAGCAATCAGCCAGGATTCCGGCTGACTGCTGCCCCCCCCGGGGTGGGCTGACATCTGCATGTTAGCCTGGCACTCTGGGACCCGGGGGGAGATAGATGTCATTGCGACGGCGCGATGACATCTAGTTCAGGCGCCCCCCCGCGAGTGCAGAGGAGGTGCCTGAAAGGGAAGGGGGGAGGTCCTTCAGACCTCTCTCCCTCCCGATCGCCGGGGTCCTGCGGCTGAAGGCAAGCACAGTTTGGAAGGGCACAGCCTGCCCTTCCAAACCGTGCCTGCCTTTAACCCCTTGGGTGCTGGATCACGATTCGGCGCCAAAAAGCGCCGAATCGTGATCCTCTCCCGGAGCTGGCCAACATCTTGGATGTCGGCCAAGCTCCGGGAATGCCCCCTGATGACTGGCGTCATCGTGCATAGCACGATGATGCCAGTCCTGGAGTTAACCCCTAACTGCCACCAATGGTGGAGATAGGGGGTTCCAATGAACCCCTATCTCCCGATCCATGGCAGGTAGGGGTTAATGTTTGGTATTGCTGGATCGGCTAGAGAATGGCTTTTCCAACAATACAAAACATGACCATGTAAAAATTAAACAAATAAAAATAAAAAATATATAAAAAAATAATAATAAAAAAAATGAACAAGTATTTTTTGTTTGATTTGATAATGCAGCAATATTGTTCCCATTTCAATTATAATGTGAACAATGATACTGCACTAATGATTTTTGTATGCGGTGCGATTGTTAAAAATAGTGAAATTTCCCCCCAAAAAAAAAATGTAGCGAGTCCCCATTTCTAATTTTTTTAACAAGTACACCCCATAGAAAATATAACCGCAAATGCTCGCATGTTAAAATGTGAAAAAAAAAACTTTACACATTGTAAATTATTGAAAATTCTAATATTATTGCATTGTTTGATATAATATACAGACAGGACATGACGTATACATATAATAATGACATATTATGAATCTGCACAGTCTGCCGGAAAGAACGATATATAATATGTCCGGGTCATATATTAAAATAAGGCTTCAAAACGCTGTTAAACATGATGAGCGAAACCGGTAAAAATGACCTCAGCACAGAGGTGTGAAATGCCTCAGCAGTGAAAGGGTTAAAGGTTCTTGAAATCTGGGGTATCAGGACTGAGAGGCTCCCCTATGATGGATATCTACAGGTGAAGTTAGAGTTTGGCTCAGAGGTCGTCGGACAGTCTGGAGGCTATGACGCATTGGCCATTGTGTGTCCTCGCCCTTCGGGGGCAAGCCGAAGTTCTATGATAGTGGGGACGAATACTGATCTGGTGAGACGTATTCTAACTCTGATAGTAATGGAAGAAGGTTCTACCAAAGAAGTACATCCAATGTTACGTCCGGTCTATCAAAGAATGGTCGAAGAACAGAGAGCACCTGCTGAGGTGGGACGTCTGTGGAGATTGGGAGGAACAGAGAAGGTTCTACAATGAGGTGTAGTTGCTAGCTTCCGGGCTTCAGTCAAGTTGAACGGATTGCAACCGGGTCCCTATGTGGTTCTGGAAACTGATCTCAGTCATGGGGGTGAGGCCGGAGTAGAAGTAATCTCTGAAATAATCTCTACACGAGCGTTGAAACGGACACGTGGAAGAGTTTCTGTTAGTGTTTGTAATGTATCTGACTCTCCAGTGGTCTTGAAAGCACGAATGCCCATCGGACAAGTGGCTTCTGTTACGCCTCTCTCCCCTACCGATTTAGGGGGGGGGGGTGAATAAAGAAATTCCGGCTGAACGGTTCTATCCAAAAGATGCTCCTATCTCAATTGAATGGAAGAAGCGACTCCAGTCCCAGGTCCTGAAGTGGAAAGACTTATTCTCCAAGGATGAGTTTGATGTGGGATGCGCTAAGAGTGCTGAACATCGCATTCGACTTCAAGACGACAAGCCGTTTCGAGAAAGGTCAAGGCAGGTTCCACTGGGAGACTTGGATGACCTACGGGAACAGTTGGGTGAATTGCAGAGAACTGAAGTGATTCAAGAATCTAGGAGTCTGTATGCTTCTCCCATTGTGGTGGTTCGTAAGAAGAATGGTTCTATTCGCCTATGTATAGACTATCGCACGTTGTATCAAAGGACCATTCCTGACCAATATGCTACACCCCAAATAGAAGATGCCTTACAGCGTTTGTCTGGAGCAGAATGGTTTAGTGTACTAGACCTGCGAAGTGGGTATCATCAGATACCAATGTGGTGGATGACAAAACTTCTACTATGAATGTCGATGTCTGTCTTTATTAGTCTGAGAAATTAGCGGGTATTCGTGCGCACGGAAAGAATGACAGACTCTGGATTATGGTCTATACAGTCTTTGCAACCAAGCAATTTCTGCTTTTATTTTTACTGAACACAGGCTTATATCATGAAGTATCTCAGACAGCGAAAAAAAGGGCGTTACACGTGGTAGATTAAACCCCAATACACATATTTGATCATATATAAGAATATTGTTTTAAAATCAGTTGTCAGCATATTTCTTGCATCGGTAGATGGAACTTTCCAGAACATTGTGAATTCAACATCCTTGTTCTTTTACAGGATGAGGAACCTGTGCCTGTGGAAAGTCGACCAGCTGTGAAATAGCTTAGTTAAGCAAAACATCGTTTAACAAATGGATCTTATTCTCTTATAGGCATTAAAGGCAATGAGCCAAAGAAATGAAATGAGCGTATTTCAGGCCTTGCTATAAGCATTTCGGTTACAGTAACAGCAGATATAGTATTCTTGTCCATAACACCAATGCATCCTGAATACAAGGAGAAGATGGCGTTCATCTGCCCACTGGGGTTCTTTGAGTTTAATAGAATGCCTCAAGGCCTTACGGGAGCTCCCGCCACTTTCCAACGGTTAATGGAGAAGAATGACATTTGACGACGACTCAAAATAAGTTGACATTTGGAATAAGCTGATCTTTGGTTTTTTCGTCTTTTGATTTAATCAGTATGAGTTTGCAATTTCACTGCTGATGATAATTAAAATATTAGTTAACACCCTGTTTCCGCTTACGCACTAAAGTGGCATATAAGCATGTATCGTTTTTTCAATTAAACTGAGAACTTACTCGGCTTGTCTGAGAAAGACTACATAGACGACTATCCAGCGAGTCTGTGTCATTTCTTTCAGTGCGCACTTGAATTGATTAAGTTCTCCAAACCATTTGGACAGAAGCAGGCATCTGAGAGACTGTAAGTCTTCCACATCAGGTTGGAGACATGAACCTGATCGAAGTGCTAGTGTATCTGGATGATCTAATCGTGTTCGGAAGGACTTTGGAAGAACATGAGCAATGGCTGGAAAAGGTCTTGAAGCGGTTCCATGAAGAGGGGTTGAAACTGTCCTTAGAGAAGTGTCAATTTTGCTTACCTTCAGTCATATATCTGGGGCATGTCGTCTCTGCGGAAGGCATTTCAACACATCCTTGGACGTTGGAGGCCGTAGCTTCCTGGCCTAGACCCCAAAATGTTACTGAACTTTGATCCTTCCTGGGATTATGTTCATATTATCGAAGATTAGTGGGTGGATTTGTCAAGATAGCCCAGCCCTTGAATAAACTCCTGTGAACAGAAGAATTTGGAGAAGGCTCAGTGACCCATAATCGGGATACGTCTACTCAAGGGCCTAGGAAGGCTCGAGAATCGATCCAAGAAGAGTGGGCGGGTCAATGTGAAAGTGCCTTCCTGAAACTGAAGGAGAGTCTAACGCGAGCTCCTGTCCTGGCCTACGCTGATCCTCATAAGCCGTACGAATTGCATGTGGACGCCAGCAGAGAAGGTCTAGGGGGAGTATTGTATCAGGAATATAATGGACTGCTGAGGCCTGTAGTGTATGAAAGCCGAAGCCTTACGCCTTCAGAGAAGAACTACCCTACCCACAAATTAGAGTTCCTGGCCTTGAAGTGGGTGGTAGTGGACAAGCTGAAAGATTATCTCTATGGGGCTGAATTTGTGATAAAGACAGACAACAATCCTTTTACGTAAGTTCTTACCACTGTGAAACTGGATGCAACAGGACATCGGTGGTTGGCCGCTCTGTCAGGGTTTCGGTTCAGCCTCAAGTATCACCCTGGAGTAAATAATCGAGATTCAGATGCTTTTTCAAGAAGGCCTTATAATACAGAATGGACTCAGTTGACTCCTGATTAGGGATGAGCCGAACACCCCCATGTTCGGTTCGCATTCAAACTCGAACAATTTCAAAGGTTCGAGTTCGGACGTGAACACGATCCGAACTCAATGCAAGTCAATGGCACTCGAAAGTTCGATTTTTAGAGTGCCCTGCAAGAGGGCATATATGCAAGTTATTTGCCATAAAAGGTGTATGGGGGTCCGGGTAGTGCCCTGGGGGACAGGAAACAAGGAAAAAAAGTTTTAAAAAAGACGTTTTTAAAGGAACAGTGAGTTTTCCATCAAATAAAGGTTAAGAATAAACACGAAAAATTCCTTCAAATATCATGCCTAGGAGGTCCCCATAACCTGCCCGTGAAGTGGCGGATTTGTCGGATGTATAGAAACATTTAAAAAGAAAAAAATTACATTTCAACTGACGGTAAATGTTTTTCCTTTAATCTATTCATAAACAACTGCTTGGGGCGGCAGCCTGTATGAAAAGAGGAGACGTTTTAGGACACGCAGAACAAGTTTAGTGATTTTTTGGCTAAATTATGGTGAAACTTATGCAGGCTTTGGATGAAAGTAACAATAGGTGCATTCAAATTGGACCTTTGGTGCCAGCTAGTGCCTTCACACCGTAACCACTCTGAGGTATTGTGGAAGAGTGCAGGGGTGGACTCTGCATTCAAATATTAAAATGATTGGATTCTGGTACACGCATCAGTGCACCCAATTATTGGGCCTTTGGTGCCAGCTAGTGCCTTCACACCGTAACCCCTCTGAGGTATTGTGGAAGAGTGCAGGGCTGGACTCTGCATTCAAATATTAAAATGATAAGAATCTGGTACACGCGTCAGTGGCAGTGCACCCAAATATTGCATCAAAACTCTGCATTCAAATATGAAAATTATTGGAATAGCTGCACACGACGAGCTGGTGTATGCAGCGTCTAACAGCGTGGGTGACGGGAGGCTGCGCATGTTGGTGGATCCAGGAATCAGATGAGTAATAGAAAGAAAATATAGAGGTTTTATTTTATGTTCCTTGGGACATTTAAAATGTACTCAGATTTTTTTTTTTTAGAAATGTGTCACCTTACCTTAGCCTGGTGGTCAGGCAGTTCCCTGGATCCTGGTTGTGGGGGGGGGGGCTGCCATGGCTGCAGGTGCAGTGGCTCCCTCCCTGCGCCGTCTCTCTGCGACATGCACCCGGCCGGCCGGCTACCCCGCACAGTCGCAGCTCTGTCATCCGGCGGCCGCATGCTCAAATTCCCAGGACTCTGGTATAAGTCAGTGATACAGCCTGATAGCCTTTTCAGTGGCAACACACAGATTCAAATTCACAGAACTCTGGTATAAATCAGTGATACAGCCTGATAGCCTGGCAGCAGTTGGCAGTGAGAAGACACAGATTACAATTCTCAGATATCTGCTAGAAGTATGTGGGACCCCCTGATAGCTGGCAGTGAGAAGACACAGATTACAATTCCCAGATATCTGCTAGAAGTATGTGAGATCCCAATAGTTTGCAGTGAGAAGACACAGATTACAATTCCCAGATATCTATTACAGGTATGTGGGACCCCCTAATAGCTGGCAGTGAGAAAACACAGATTATAATTCCCAGATATCTGCTAGAAGTATGTGGCACCCCCTGATAGCTGGCAGTGAGAAGACACAGATTACAATTCCCAGATATCTGCTAGAAGTATGTGAGACCCCAATAGTTTGCAGTGAGAAGACACAGATTACAATTCACAGATATCTATTACAGGTATGTGGGACCCCCTGATAGCTGGCAGTGAGAAGACACAGATTACAATTCCCATATATATGCTAGAAGTCTGTGAGACCCCAATAGCTGGCAGTGAGAAGACACAGATTACAATTCCCAGATATATGCTAGAAGTCTGTGAGACCCCAATAGCTGGCAGTGAGAAGACACAGATTATAATTCCCAGATATCTGCTAGAAGTATGTGGGACCCCCTGATAGCTGGCAGTGAGAAGACACAGATTACAATTCCCAGATATCTGCTAGAAGTATGTGAGACCCTAATAGTTTGCAGTGAGAAGACACAGATTACAATTCCCAGATATCTATTACAGGTATGTGGGACCCCCTGATAGCTGGCAGTGAGAAGACACAGATTACAATTCCCATATATCTGCTAGAAGTATGTGGGACCCCCTGATAGCTGGCAGTGAGAAGACACAGATTACAATTACCAGATATATACTAGAAGTCTGTGAGACCCTAATAGCTGGCAGTGAGAAGACACAGATTACAATTCCCAGATATCTGATAGAAGTATGTGGGACCCCCTGATAGCTGGCAGTGAGAAGACACAGATTACAATTCCCAGATATCTGCTAGAAGTATGTGGGACCCTCTGATACCTGGCAGTGAGAAGACAAAGATTACAATTCCCAGATATCTGCTAGAAGCCTGTGAGACCCCAATAGCTGGCAGTGAGAAGACACAGATTACAATTCCCAGATATCTGCTAGAAGTATGTGGGACCCCCTGATAGCTGGCAGTGAGAAGACACAGATTACAATTCCCAGATATATGCTAGAAGTCTGTGAGACCCCAATAACTGGCAGTGAGAAGACACAGATTTCAATTCCCAGATATCTGCTAGAAGTATGTGGGACCCCCTGATAGCTGGCAGTGAGAAGACACAGATTACAATTCCCAGATATCTGCTAGAAGTATGTGGGACCTCCTGATAGCTGGCAGTGAGAAGACACAGATTACAATTCTCAGATATCTGATAGAAGTATGTGGGACCCTCTGATAGCTGGCAGTGAGAAGACACAGATTAGAATTCCCAGATATCTGCTAGAAGTATGTGATACCTAAATTGCTTGCGGTGAGAAGACACAGATTACAATTCCCAGATATCTATTACAGGTATGTGGGACCCCCTGATAGCTGGCAGTGAGAAGACACAGATTATAATTCCCAGATATCTGATAGAAGTATGTGAGACCCCATTAGCTTGCAGTGAGAAGACACAGATTACAATTCCCAGATATCTATTACAGGTATGTGGGACCCCCTGATAGCTGGCAGTGAGAAGACACAGATTATAATTCCCAGATATCTTCTAGAAGTATGTGGGACCCCCTGATAGCTGGCAGTGAGAAGACACAGAATACAATTCCTAGATATCTGCTAGAAGTATGTGGGACTCCCTGATAGCTGCAGGGAGAAGACACAGATTGCAATTCCTAGATATCTGCTAGAAGTCTGTGAGACCCCAATAGCTGGCAGTAAGAAGACACAGATTACAATTCCCAAATATCTGCTAGAACTATGTAGGACCCCCTTATAGCTGGCAGTGAGAAGACACAGATTACAATTCCCATATATCTACTACAGGTAAATGGGACCCCCTGATAGCTGGCAGTGAGAAGACACAGATTACAATTCCCAGATATCTGCTAGAAGTATGTGGAACCCCATGATAGCTGGCAGTGAGAAGACACAGATTACAATTCCCAGATATCTGCTAGAACTATGTAGGACCCCCCTAAAAGCTGCCAGTGAGACGACACGGATTACAATTCCCATATATCTGCTATAAGTATGTGGGACCCCCTGATAGCTGGCAGTGAGAAGACACAGATTACATTTCCCAGATATCTGCTAGAAGTATGTGGGACCCCCTGATAGCTGGCAGTGCGAAGACACAGATTACAATTCCCACATATCTGCTAGAAGTATGTGGGACCCCCTGATAGCAGGCAGTGAGAAGACACAGAATACAATTCCCAGATATATGCTAGAAGTATGTGGGACCCCCTGATAGCTGGCAGTGAGAAGACACAGATTACTATTCCCAGATATCTGCTAGAAGTCTGTGAGACCCCCTGATAGCTGGCAGTAAGAAGACACAGATTACATTTCCCAGATATATGCTAGAAGTATGTAGGACCCCCTGATAGCTGGCAGTGAGAAGACACAGATTACAATTCCCAGATATCTGCTAGAAATCTGTGAGACCCCAATAGCTGGCAGTGAGAAGACACAGATTACAATTCACAGAAATCTGCTAGACGTCTGTGAGACACACATAAAAGAACAATCTCCTCTCACTCCTTCAAAATGTGCTGGGGCTGCGGGGAAGCCTTATATAGTGTTCTGCGGGACTTAACTCTGTGAGCCCATGATTGGGCAAAATTTGCCCAATCAGGACTCTGAGCCCTGATTGGCATAGTCTTGCACCTGACCTGTGGTCAGGTGGGAAGGCTGTAGCCAATTACAAGCTTCAGGCCAGTGGAAAAGTGCATTGTGGTCCATTGTGGGCGAACACGTGGGGAACACATGAAAATGTTTGATGTTTGCCAAATGGGCAATGTTCGAATCAAACTCAAGTTCGGATCGAACTGCCAGCCCATTCCTACTCCTGATGGGGTGCAAGCTTTATGTGAAGGGGCAGAGCACCGGGTCAAGGGAGCGATTGGGGCAGAAGCTATAAGAGTTATGGCTGCGGGCGTTCCAGAACTTTACTGTAATCCCACGCAATTAAGGAGTGAAAGCCTACCTACTCTCACAAAACAGGACCTGAGAGCAGATCAAGCTGAAGATCCTCTGATCGGATTGACAATGAAGGCTATGAACGCGGGTCAAAGGGGATTTCTGCTGACTAATTCCCTCGAAGGAGCCCGATTGGTCTGTAGAGAATGGGAGCGGCTGAAGATGCTAGATGGGGTGGTCTACCGAAGGGGCCCCTCGAACAATGCCGAAGAAACGCAACAATTGTTCCTTCCAGAAAAGCACAGAGAAAGTGTGTTGAGAGCATTGCACGATGATCATGGACATTTGGGTACAGGGAGAACTTTTAAACTGGTGCGAGACAGATTCTATTGGCCCAGCATGAGATCTGAAGTTGAAAGTTACTGCCATTCGTGTTTGAGGTGTATTCAGAGGAAGACCCTACCAACCCGAACTGCTCCAATGAGTCGCCTGCAAAGTCATGGGCCCATGGATTTGGTGTGCATTGATTTCCTGTGCTTAAAGCCTGATGCTAGTGGGCTGGGAAATATTTTGGTGGTGACTGATCACTTCACCCGTTATGCTCAAGCTTTCTCTACAAAAGACCAACGTGCTCCTACAGTGGCAAACGTTTTAATGGAAAAGGTTTTTGTTCATTATGGCCTACCACAGAGAATCCACTCTGATCAAGGCAGATACTTTGAGAGCCGACTTGTTGGACAACTGTTAGAAGTACTAGGAATTCAGAAGACTCGAACTTCTCCATATCACCCCCAAGGTGATGTTCAACCGGAAAGATTTAACCGCACTCTGCTGAATATGTTGGGGACATTGTCAACCAAAGGGAAGCAGAATTGGAGTCGTCACATATCTACGCTGGTGCATGCGTATAACAGTACTGAGAGTGATGCTACTGGATACTCGCCTTATTGTCTCATGTTTGGAAGAGAAGCTCGGCTGCCAGTTGATTTAGCGTTTGGCCTATCTCTTGATCAGACTTCTGTCACTTTCCACAAAAATGATGTGGACAGACTCCGGAGAAACTTGGCTTCTGCATTTGAACAGGCCCGTTTGACCACAGAGGGTAGAGAGCAGAGGAATAAGCAAAACTACGATTTGAGAGTTCGGGTGCAGGACTTACAACCCGGTGATAGGATTTTGTTGAAGAACTGGCGGATAGATGGAGTTCTCAAATTTACATTGTCTGCAAGCAACTGCCTGGTCTGCCAGTATACAAAATCCGTCTGGATGGAAAGGCCGGGCCTCTAAAGAACTGGCACAGGAATCATCTGTTACCTTTGTGGAAAGCTGTACAAATACTAGTTGGAGACGAACTTTCTTTGCCTAATCTGCCTGTTTCTCGTTCGGCGCCTGATACTCAATCTCAGCAGATGCTTTCTGTTGGTGAAAGTGAGGAGAACAGTGAAGAAAGAGGTTTTTGTCTGGACTGGGTGTACCCCTCTGGATCTGAGGAAGTTATTCCAGCCTCTGATCAGTGTGAAAGTAACCTGAGGCCTGATGCTCCTGAATTCAGACCTGAAGTACCTGAGACATCTGAAATTCCTGAAGTTCTAGAGGAGGTATCTATAGATTACAGTTCTATGCCTTCACTGGAAGGTACATACTCTGAGGAGGTGTCTGCTCCGACTGCAGGCGAGAGAATTGAGCCAGTAAATGTGACCCTTCCACCCGAAGAGGAGATTACTGAATCTGAGTCCAAACGTTCAATACGGCCTCCTCAGAGACTTACGTATGATTCACCGGGACATAGCACAGAAGAAGTGGTTACAACTGTGCGAAGGCTGCCCGAAGTGTCTGCTATGCTTGTTGAAGTAGCTAGGGACTTGAGTCAGATTGAGGATGTATATCTGACCCCTTATATGTCTGCTGCTGAACCTGAATGTATTAATTAATGTGGAAAATTGCAATGTCATATATCCGTTACACTCCCTTGGAGGGACCCAAGAGTTTAGGGGGGGAGAGTGTAGCGCTGTGTTAGTTTGGCTCCATGGACTGAATTGTTGCTGCCACTAGAGGGAGACAGAGCTTAGACATTTCAAGGACTATGCTGGACTAAAAGACTCTATCTCCCAGAAACCTTTGCGAAGAGGCTGTCAGGGCTCAGCGGGCGCCGCCGACCCGGCGTCCCGCCAGGCCGCCGACCCGGCGTCCTCCTTCCCGGCTCCGGGGTCGGCGGCCTCTTCGCATCCTGTGCGTGCGCTGTATGCGAGCGCGCCGCCGGCGGTTCCGGATTTAGCCCTCCCGGCGGCGCGATGTCACCTATCCCCATGTGACCGCGACGGACCAATCAGCAGGCAAGGCGCCAGATTTAAACCTGCTTTTCCCATTCCTCAGTGCCCTTTCGTGGTTTTGCTTGTCTGACCCTTAAGTGCTCATTTATTTCACTCTGTACGAATTACTGTGTATGACCTGGCTATCTCTCTCGACTTGTGTACCTCTATACCCCTTGACCCGGCTTGTTACTCGACTCTGTTTTCGCTTATACCTTATTGGTTCCTGATATACTATCCGTGCTTATCTGCGTTTACACCAGCCACTCTAAGGACTGGTTCCTGTCCTCCTCGTGTGTCTCTGCCTTATAGGTTCACCTCCTGTTGTTGCGTAACCCAGCCATTCTAAGGACTGGTACCGCATTGTGTTACTCTTGTTATACTGGCACTACCGTTATGTACCCTTGGTTTGTGTTGGCCTGACCACAGGGCAGCCCTCGCTATTTGCTTTAACCCAGCCATTACAAGGACTGGTATCTCTTTATAGTACTCGAGGCTCCTGTTTATCCTTAGGGCTAACCGTTCGTCCACCCTCGGGTACGTGAGCGTGCCTGACATCACGAAAGGGCCATGGACCTTGCAGGGACCGCTCAGCAATTCTCTGGTCTAGAAAGCCGTTTGGAAGAGCAAGATCACCGTCTTGATCAGTTCGCCCAGGCCCTCCAAACTCTGCTTAACCGTACTGCTCCTACCCAGGTAGAAGTATCTCCTCCAGTGAATCCTCCCCCTTCTGAACCGTTCTCTGTGCCTACCTCGTATCCTAACTTGCTACCTCCGGTACGTTACGGGGGCGATCCTAACGCCTGTCGAGGTTTTCTTAACCAGATTTCCATTCATTTTGAATTAACCCCGTGGTCTTACCCTACAGATCGTTCCAAAATCGCCTTTGTCATCAACCATCTTACCGACAAAGCGTTATGTTGGGCCAACCCTCTTTGGGATACCGAGAAACCGATTGTGTATAATTATCGTGAATTTATGTCGGCCTTTCGTAGAGTGTTTGACCCTCCCGGACGTAAAACCAATGCTGCAAAATCCTTGTTACGCTTGCGCCAGGGTACGAAATCCCTGGGTGACTATGCTCTGGAATTTAGATCATTGGCTTCTGAATTGAATTGGAACAATGAGGCTTTGATAGCCGTGTTTTCTGAGGGTTTGAACGATGAGTTGCAGGATGAGATAGCGGCCAGAGATCTCCCAGGGGACCTGGAGGACTTGATTACCTACTTGTCCTTTATCGATGAACGCCTTCGCCATCGTCGACTTACTAAGGAGAGGTCTAAAAAACCACCGGTTAGGCAGCCTCCCCGGTTTTCTGTACCTTTGCTTCCCGAGTCTCATTCTCCCCCCGAACCCATGCAATTGGATAGCACCAAGACCCCCGATAGTGAAAAACAACGCAGACGACGTGAGGGTTTATGCCTGTACTGTGGATTGGGGGGTCACTTCCTTAAGGACTGTTCCAAACGCCCCCAGGGTCCATCGGGAAACTCTCATGCCTAAGTGCCTCTAGGGGACAGCTCTTGGGCGCTTTTCCTTCGTCCCCCAAACTGGAAAATAGACTCCGGGTTCCGGTTACTCTAACCTGGGAGAGTTCCCGTAACCCGGTACAGCTCTATGCCTTAGTAGACTCTGGTGCTGCCGATAACTTTATTGACATAAGTTTTGCTCGTAAACATGCCATACCCCTTGTTGAAAAAGAAACACCATTACTCGTACAGGCCATCGATGGCAGACCTCTCGAAACCCCTTTTGTTTTGTTTGAATCTCAGAATATTACTGTTGGGATAGGACTGTGTCATAAAGAAAGTATGTTCTTCCATGCGATTTCTTCTCCTTCCTATCCTATCGTACTGGGTTACCCCTGGTTAACCCGCCATAACCCTGTTATTGACTGGCGAGCTCGTCAGATCGCGAAGTGGGATGATGATTGTATGGCTTCCTGTATTGAGATTCCTTTATCCGTTAATGTCTTGAATGTGCCTACGGCCCCTCCTCTGACGACTACCATTCCTGTCCCCTACTCGGACTTGGCACCTGTGTTTGACAAGAGAGAGGCCGATAGGCTACCCCCCCATCGTTCTTACGATTGTGCCATCGACCTTCTCCCTGGTACCATGCCTCCCAAAGGGGCTGTCTATCCTTTGTCCGTGAAAGAACATAAGGTTTTGGAGGAGTACATTAAAGATTCCCTTAAGAAAGGGTTTATTCGTCCTTCCTCCTCTCCCGCTGGGGCAGGGTTTTTCTTTGTGCAGAAAAAGGAGGGTGATCTTAGACCCTGTATCGATTTTCGAGGGTTGAACAAGATCACCGTTAAAAATGCCTACCCCATTCCACTCATCCCCGAGCTGTTTGACCGCCTGAAACATTCCAAAATCTTTTCTAAACTGGATCTCAGAGGAGCGTACAATTTGATAAGAATCAAACACGGGGATGAGTGGAAGACTGCGTTTAACACCAGGTTAGGGCATTACGAATACTTGGTTATGCCCTTCGGTTTATGTAACGCTCCAGCAGTGTTTCAGGCGTTTATCAATGATGTGTTACGAGAATACACCCCCTGTTTTGTCGTGGTTTACCTTGATGATGTGTTAATACATTCCCCTGATTTGAATACCCACCATGTACATGTACGACTCGTCTTATCTAAGCTATTGGCCAACGGCCTCTACTGCAAGCTAGAAAAATGCTTATTCGATGTCCAACAGGTACAATTTTTGGGTTATGTTATATCCTCCTCTGGTTTCATGATGGATCCCAAAAAACTGGAGGCCATCATTCACTGGCCTCTTCCCAAGGGCCTCAAGGCCATTCAAAGGTTTATTGGCTTCTCTAATTATTATAGAAGGTTTATCAAGGGCTTTTCGTCCATTATTGCACCCATTACAGCATTGACGAGAAAGGGAGGTGACACTCAGAATTGGTCCTCCAGTGCCCTGGAGGCTTTCGAAAGGTTAAAAGAGGCCTTTTCCACTGCTCCTATCCTACACCACCCTGATCCCAATAGACCCTTCGTTTTAGAGGTTGACGCATCAGAAACCGGGGTGGGAGCTGTCTTGTCCCAACGTCCAGCTGACGGCAAGCCTATGCAACCCTGTGGTTTTTATTCTAGAAAATTGTCCCCACCGAGGCCCGTTACGACATTGGGGACAGGGAATTGTTAGCCATTATTTTGGCCTTAAAAGAATGGCGTCATCTCTTGGAGGGGTCCACCTGTCCGTTTTCCATTTTCACTGACCATAAGAATCTGATTTACCTGTCTGAGGCTAAAAGGTTGAACCCTAGACAAGCGCGATGGGCCCTTTTTCTCACCAGATTTGACTTCCTCATTACGTACAGACCCGGGTCTAAAAATGTTAAGGCCGATGCACTCTCCAGACAATATGAACCCCTAGCAACTCCAATATCTGTACCTGTTTCCATAGTTCCTGAAAGGAAAATCTTAGCCTCTCTGAGTACACGAGTCGAGTCTCCTTTCTGGAACCTCTTGCTCTCCAAACAGGCTCTTGCTCCCCCGTCTAAACCACAGGATAAGCTATTCGTTCCTCCTGTAGAGGTACCCACTGCTTTACAGCTCTTTCACGAATCTAAATTCGCTGGACATTTTGGGGTAAATAAGACTCTTGACTTGATCAAACGACACCTTTGGTGGCCGACACTTACTAAGGATGTAAAAGATTACGTAACCACCTGTTTTGTTTGTACCCGTTCCAAATCCTCCCGTCTTTGTCCTGCTGGCCTCCTCCAACCCCTACCGGTCCCTGAGCGCCCTTGGTCTCATTTAGCTATGGACTTCTTAGTGGAACTAACCCCTTCACTTGGTCATACTGTAATTTTTGTGGTTGTCGATCACTTCTCCAAAATGGCACATTTTATTCCGTTAAAGAAGCTCCCCTCCTCCTGCGAGCTAGTACAGATTTTCACTAAAGAAATATTCAGACTACATGGTATTCCTAATGTTCTTGTCTCGGATCGAGGTTCTCAGTTTATCTCTAAGTTCTGGAGAGGCTTCTGTCACCAGTTAGGCGTTAAACTGTCCTTTTCGTCCGCGTATCACCCGCAAACGAACGGTTTAGCCGAAAGAACTAACCAAACGCTTGAGACGTATTTAAGGTGTTTTATTTCAGACGCACAGGATGATTGGGTTACTCTGTTACCGTGGGCAGAATTTGCATATAACAATGCTACATCGCAGTCGACAAAATTCTCTCCTTTTGAGATAGTCACTGGTATGCATCCCACTATTTTTCCCTCCTCGTTCTCTCCCCAGAACATTCCTGCCCTGGAGGAACACCTAGGCAATCTCCGGGTTATTTGGGAGCAGACTAGGTCGAATCTGGAATCCGCTTCCTTGAGCCAGAAGCGGGCGGCTGATCGGAGGCGCAGACCTCCACCAGTGTACCATGTGGGTGACAGGGTTTGGCTCAGCACACGCCACATTCGTCTGAAGGTTCCGTCTATGAAATTCGCGCCTCGTTTTATCGGTCCGTATAGAATACTCCGATGTATCAATCCCGTAGTATACGCACTGCAATTGCCCGTCTCTTTGCGTATTCCGAACTCCTTTCATGTCTCTTTATTGAAGCCGCTCTCCTGCAACCGTTTTACTCGCCCTGACTCTCCTCCTCCCCCTGTGGTGGTTGATGGGACTCCCGAGTATGAAATTGAGTCCATTTTGGATTCCCGTTATGTCCGCAATCGGTTGCAGTATTTGGTTCATTGGACTGGCTATGGCCCCGCGGATCGCACATGGGTTTCGTCACGTGACGTTCATGCTCCTCGATTGGTCTCCGCCTTTCATCGTCGTTTTCCCGATCGCCCGGCTCCTAGCCGCCCGGTGGGCGTTCCTCGAGGCGGGGGTGCTGTCAGGGCTCAGCGGGCGCCGCCGACCCGGCGTCCTGCCAGGCCGCCGACCCGGCGTCTTCCTTCCCGGCTCCGGGGTCGGCGGCCTCTTCGCATCCTGTGCGTGCGCTGTATGCGAGCGCGCCGCCGGCGGTTTCGGATTTAGCCCTCCCGGCGGCGCGACGTCACCTATCCCCATGTGACCGCGACGGACCAATCAGCAGGCAAGGCGCCAGATTTAAACCTGCTTTTCCCATTCCTCAGTGCCCTTTCGTGGTTTTGCTTGTCTGACCCTTAAGTGCTCATTTATTTCACTCTGTACGAATTACTGTGTATGACCTGGCTATCTCTCTCGACTTGTGTACCTCTATACCCCTTGACCCGGCTTGTTACTCGACTCTGTTTTCGCTTATACCTTATTGGTTCCTGATATACTATCCGTGCTTATCTGCGTTTACACCAGCCACTCTAAGGACTGGTTCCTGTCCTCCTCGTGTGTCTCTGCCTTATAGGTTCACCTCCTGTTGTTGCGTAACCCAGCCATTCTAAGGACTGGTACCGCATTGTGTTACTCTTGTTATACTGGCACTACCGTTACGTACCCTTGGTTTGTGTTGGCCTGACCACAGGGCAGCCCTCGCTATTTGCTTTAACCCAGCCATTACAAGGACTGGTATCTCTTTATAGTACTCGAGGCTCCTGTTTATCCTTAGGGCTAACCGTTCGTCCACCCTCGGGTACGTGAGCGTGCCTGACAGAGGCCAGGAAGTGGGTGTGCTGGCGCCAGGCAAGACATCAGGAGCCTCGTGCAGGGCATGGGCAGAGCAAGCAGAGCAGCTGAACGACTGAGACACATGCAGCAAATTGTCTGGGATCACAACCAGGCCGGAGCGAGGACCGAGGCACATCCAGTGCTGGAGATCGGGGATGGAGTGTGCATCATCACGTACCACATTCCGCTGAGCAGCTCGGAGGACAAGCAGGTTCTAGAAGGACCTTGAGTAAGGAGGCCCCGGATCGAACGGGAGTGCAGGCGACGGATCGGTTCCTGTTGCAGAGATTCGACATCGGAGGAGCAGATTCGTTGGCACCGAGTTTCAGTCGGCAGAGAGAAATACTTTGGTTGAGTCATCGGTTCTAGACACAGTGTTCGCCGGATGGGTTAGAGGCCATAAGGCCTGCGGTTCCGAGAAAGTGCGCACTTGGTTGATTTCTTCAATCCACAGGGCCCCAACGTTGACTAGTCGAAGATATTTTGTTCATTCACTGGCCAGTTGTGTCAGGTACCTGTTTTCCAGAGGAACCAATTGTGCAGAAGTAGCAGCCTTTTTAGTACAGCTATTGGCAAAAAGGGCTGAAAGGCATACGCATACCTCTCTTGCTCAGTAGGAGTGATGTTAGACAGAGAACTCTTGGAACATTTCTTAGCACAACCACGGTTTAATATCTTTATATATATAGCGATAAACAGTCTCTCAGCAAGGTCATTTCAGAAGTAAAGGATCATAAAGGCAGGTGACAATCAGGCGTAATCAATAACAGGCAAAGGTTGGCAACAGGTATCAAGTACGAGTACTAAGAGAGCTATGTGTTGAAATATGTAAACCTCTGTTCTTAATCTTTCAAGATTCTTTTCTTTCAGGAATAGTACCAGAGGATTGGAGAAAAGCTGACGTGGTCCCTATATTTAAGAAAGGTTTAAAATTTGTGCCTGGGAATTATAGACCTGTGAGCTTAACATCTGTGGCTGGGAAAGTATTTGAGGGGTTACTAAGGGATAATATTCAGGAATTTATTGGGAGGTATAATGTAATTGGCAAAAATCAGCATGGTTTCATGAAACACAGATCATGTCAGACTAACCTAATTACGTTCTATGAGGAAGTAAGTAGAAGTATAGATCAGGGGGTCGCAGTGGATGTGATTTACTTAGATTTTGCCAAAGCTTTCGACACAGTTCCACACAAAAGGTTACTACTTAAATTAAGAAAAAATGGTCTAGATGAAAATACTTGTTCTTGGATAGAAAACTGGCTAAAAGATAGGGTACAGAGAGTGGTCATAAATGGTACATTTTCAAGATGGACACCAGTGGTAAGTGGTGTCCCTCAGGGGTCTGTTATAGGACCAATACTATTCAATTTATTTATAAATGACCTTGAGATAGGCATTGAAAGTCATGTATCAGTGTTTGCAGATGACACAAAGCTAGGAAAAGTAATACAATGTGAGCAGGATGTTACTTCGCTGCAGAGGGATTTAGATAGATTGGGGGACTGGGCACTTAAATGGCAGATGAGATTTAATCTAGATAAATGTAAAGTTATGCACTTTGGAGTGAAGAACACACAAGCAATTTATACCCTAAATGGTACGGAGTTAGGGAAATCCAAGCAGGAGAAGGATTTGGGAATAATCATAGACTTCAAACTAAGTAACAATGTGCAATGTCAAACAGCAGCCGCCAAGGCCAGCAAAGTACTGGCATGCATTAAAAGGGGAGTTCACTCACGGGATGAAAACATAATTTTGCCTCTGTATAAATCAATGGTCAGGCCGCACCTTGAATATGCCGTGCAATTTTGGGCACCTGTCTTAAAAAAGATATTATATCGTTAGAAAAAGTGCAGAGACGGGCAACTAAATTAATAAGGGGGATGGAAGGGTTAAGTTATGAGGAAAGACTAACAAGCTTAAACCTGTTTAGTTTAGAGAAAAGGCGCCTTAGAGGGGATCTGATAACCTTATATAAATATATACGGGGCCATTATCAACCATTGTCTGATAACCTATTCATTAACAGGACTATACATAGGACAAGGGGTCATCCATTTAGACTGGAAGAAAGAAAATTTAGCTTAAAGCATAGGAAGGGTTATTTTACGGTGAGAACAATAAAGCTGTGGAATTCTCTGCCTGTTGAGGTGGTTGGGTCAGAGTCTGTACAGACTTTTAAAAAACGACTGGATGACTTCCTGCAGACACAGAATATTAAGGGTTATAATATTTAATATGTGGGTAAAAGCTTCTTGATCCAAGGAGAAATCTGACTGCCATTCTGGGGTCAAGAAGGAATTTTTTCCCAGTATGTTGCATATTGGCAAGCATTCAGACTGGGTTTTTTGCCTTCTTTTGGATCAACAGCAGTAGGTTATGTGGGAGAGGCTGAACCCGATGGACGCATGTCTTTTTTCAGCCTATATAACTATGTAACTATGTAACTATGTAACTAATATCAGAATATACTTGCTAGTAGATTTTCCAGGAGACAAGGATCAACAGCTTGGTGTAGGTAATACTTCAGCAAGATAGAAATTTATCAAGTATTCAATGGAACAGGAAACAGGTGAGGCTTCAGGCAAGGATTCCACAGGTAAGAGGCTTCAGGCAAGGATTCCATAGGTAAGAGGCTTCAGGCAAGGATTCCACAGGTAAGAGGCTTCAGGCAAGGATTCCACAGGTGAGAGGCTTCAGGCAAGGATTCCACAGGTAGGAGGTTTCAGGTAAGGATTTCACAGGTAGGCTCAGGTTGTAAACCACAATAAACGAGCAATGACTTACTCAGCTTGTAGATTTTTTATAGTCAGGTATAACGAGTTGATTGGATCCAGCTGGCGTGCATCAGCGTGTCCAGACTTCCAGGTTAAGTTGCAGCTGTAATGGCTATATGGGAGGATGCCTGCTCGCGCGTGTGCTTTTCATTCAGACCTTAGTCATGGAAGGAGAAGGACCAGAATTATAATGTCTCCTCAGCATGGACAGATCTTGGGGCCCATGAATTACCAGGAGTCCAGTCAGCCACAGGAAGAGCCGCTGAGGCCAGGAGAGGTACGTGACAGAACCCCCCAACAAGGCGACCCCTCTGGGGGCGAGATGGGTGTAATTGATGGAATCTCCGAATCAAGCGAGGAGCACTAACCTCTACAGCGGGAATCCATGAGTCATCCTGCGAACCATAACCCTTCCACCTGATAAGATACTCTAAACGACCTCTCCGAAGGCGAGAATCCAAGATCTCCTTGATTTTGTAGGTTTCTTCGTCACTCATAGATATAGGACCTGGTTTGCATGGGAGACGTCCCGGAAAAGGATCATCATAGGCTGGTTTCAGTAACGACACATGGAACACAGGATGAATTTTATATGAAACAGGTAATAATAATTTGATTGCCGAAGAAGAGACGACTTGAATAATAGGAAAAGGTCCTATGTATCGTAACCCAAGCTTCTTAGATGGATATTCCACCTTTAAATGTCTTGTTGACAACCATGCTTTGCCTTCTACCTTGCATACCGGAGCAGGACATCGTCTTCTATCTGCAAATGTTTTGTACCTATATTGAGCACGTAACAATACAGCATGCACAGTCTTGTATACATCTAGAATATTTCTTATTCTTTCATTGGTTGAAGGTACATCACCTAGAATTGGAGAACCAGGAAGCATGATGGGATGTCTGCCGTGATTAACAAAAAAAGGCGACATACCGGTAGAAGAATGTTTCTGGTTGTTGTATGTAAACTCAGCTATAGGAAGGTACTGTATCCAATCATTTTGTAGATGCGTAATAAAGCAACGGAGATATTGTTCTAATACGCCGTTTACTCTTTCCGTTTGACCGTTGGTCTGTGGATGAAACGCAGTAGATAGATTATTTTGTAGGTGTAAACATTTACAAAATGCTGACCAGAAACGGGATGTAAATTGTGTCCCTCTGTCCGTGGTTATGGTCTCTGGGAGACCATGTAATGAAAATACATTTTTGATGAATAAATGAGCAGTTTTTGTAGCGGAAGGTATACTTTTCACTGGGATGAAGTGGGCCATTTTAGAGAATCTGTCTACTATGACCATTATGGTATTACAATCCAAAGACATAGGTAGCTCAGTTATAAAATCCATGGATATATCAGTCCATGGACTTTTCGGTATGGGTAATGGCTGTAACAGGCCTTGGGGGAGAGTATGGAGTGATTTAGTCTGAAGACATGTAGGGCAGTGATGGACATATGCTCTTATCTCTTTTTTCATATATGGCCACCAGAAGGAACGCTTTATTACCTCAAGGGTCTTGTGGAATCCGGTATGCCCTCCGATAGTAGTGTCATGGAAATATTGAAGAACGTGTAGACGGGCTTCTTGAGGAATGACTATACGATTGTTTCGAAATACGTAACCGTTCTTTTTCTGTAAAGGAATATGAGATATAGTATCTTTAATATCATTGGAATATAATTTTATGGTATCCCAGATGGAGGAGGTTCTGGTAACAAAACAGGATTTAGGAAGGATGTATTCATCTTCGTCTGGCAGCTGTACAAAATTCATACGTGATAAAGCATCTGCCTTTCCATTTTTGCTTCCGGGTCTATGGGTGATATGAAGATTGAACCGACAAAAAAATAATGCCCATCTAGCTTGTCTGGGTTTGAGGCGTTTTGCTTTCTGCAGATATTCTAGATTCTTATGATCTGTGAAGATTGTAATAGGAAATTCAGAACCTTCCAATAGATGTCGCCATTCTTCCAATGACATTTTTATAGCTAGAAGCTCACGATCACCAACATCATAGTTTCTTTCTGGTGCTGTCAATGTTCTGGAGAAGTAGGCGACGGGATGTAGAATTTGTTTATCGCCTACCTTCTGTGATAGTACTGCTCCTATCGCATAGTTGGAGGCATCGACTTCGATGGAATACGGGGTTGATGGATCCGGTAAAGACAATATGGGTGCTGTAACAAAGTGTTCTTTTAGTTTTTCAAAAGCTTTCTGTGCTTGACTGTTCCAGGAAAAAGGGATAGTGATACGTGTTAGTTCGTTTAAGGGTTTGACAATAGAAGAAAAATTGCGGATGAATTTACGGTAAAAGTTGCAGAATCCAAGAAAACATTGTACCCCTTTTCTATTAGCAGGGATAGGCCATTCTTCTATGGCTTTTGTTTTGGTCTTGTCCATCTGGATGTTACCTGGTGTTATGATGAACCCTAGGAATTCAATGACTTGACTGTTGAATATACATTTTTCTAGTTTACCGTACAATTTGTTCTCTCTTAGTTTCTTAAGTACTGATGTCACATGGTCTTGATGTTCTGATAATGAAGATGAGAATATTAGTATATCGTCTAGATAAATAATTACGTAAACGTCTAGTATTTCACGGAAGATATCATTTAAGAACCTTTGAAACGTTGCATTACAGAGGCCATAAGGCATCACAAGGTACTCGTAATGCCCGTAGCGGGAACGAAAAGCTGTTTTCCACTCATGTCCGCTTCTAATTCTTACAAGGTTGTAGGCTCCTTTGAGGTCAAGTTTGGTGAAATATTTGGCATCCTTTAGTCTGTCCATTAACTCCGTAATTAGAGGGAGAGGATATTTATTCTTAATGGTTATATTATTTAATGCCCGGTAATCTATGCATGGTCTCAGGCCTCCATCCTTCTTACCCACAAAAAAAATAGGAGCTCCTGCGGGAGAAGTAGAGGGTCGTATGAACCCTTTGGTCAAATTTTCATCTATGTATTCTTTGAGCACCTTGAGCTCGGGTTCTGATAAAGGATATACTAGTCCAAACGGAATAGGGGAGCCAGGGTATAAGTCTATAGGGCAGTCGTAGACCCTATGAGGTGGTAAGGTGTCTGTTCCTGTAGATTGGAACACATCAGAATATTCTCCATAAATTTCAGGTAAGGTGGTAGCTGCTATAGCAGTTGAAGAAGTGTTGTATGGAATATCAGTTGAGGTCTTCTGTTTTGGTAGATTTAACGTTAGCGTACCTCTTTCCCAATCGATGTACGGATTATTTTTTCTTAACCAAGGAAGTCCAAATATCAACGGAAAAGCTGGAGAACTCACGATATCAAAAGAAAATAATTCTTTATGCTGGGTACCTATGGATACAGACAGAGGAATTGTTTCTTTTGTAATAGGACCAGTTTTTAAAGGGCTACCGTCTAGTAATTGCAATGCCACAGAATGTTGTTTAGTTATAAAGGGTATTCGTAGAATGCTTACAAGAGTTTGATCAATGAAACAACCGCTTGCGCCAGAATCAATCATCGCATTGAGGTTGGCGTGATCGTCCTTCCACTGGAGAGACACAGGGATGGTTAGGTGTGTAGATATATAACCATTAATATTTTTTATAGACATGGCATAAAACAGAGGTGAGGCCTTACCTCTGTGGTGTTCTGGTTTCTCACCACATTCTCTTAGTTGATGACCCGAGCGTCCACAGTACATACAGAGCCCCAGTGATCTTCTACGTGCTGTCTCGTTGTCAGTTAAAGGACCTCTTATTACATTTATTTGCATAGGTTCTTCTGGTGCATGCAAGGCGGGCAAAGGTGTCGGCTGCATTACAGCTAGTTGAGGTGGGCTCTTGTGTATTGGAGGATGAAAAGTAGCAGCTCTTTCTGCTCACCTTTCTCGGAATCTTCTATCAATTTGTGTACATACGGTCATCATTGATTCCATTGATGTAGGTTTTCCAGCTCTAGCCAGCTCGTCCTTTATGTGTTCAGCAAGGCCGGACTTGAACTGTGCTAATAGTGCAGGCTCGTTCCATTCTGAGTCCAAGGCTAGATGTTTAAATTCAGTAATGTAGTCTTCTACGTCTCTTCTCCCTTGTTTCAGGTTAGACAATGCTTGAGCGGCACTTTCAAGTCTGTGGGGGTCATCATACATTTCTTCTAAAGCTTGCAGAAAGGAATTCCAGTTAGATAGGATAGGACTGTTGACATGTAAAAGGTGATGAGCCCAGCACTGTGGTTTTTCTGTAAGCAAGGATATAACTGTGTTAATGCGTGCAAAATCGGTAGAGTAGGTAAGAGGCTGGAGAAGGAACATGATTGTACATGAAGTGATAAAACAACGAAACTTAGAACGATCCCCGCTAAACTTCTCAGGTGGAGAAACGTATGGTTCTGCTGATCCAGCTACTGGTGGAAGGAAGGAGTATTAATCATAGCTGTAGTTCCTGGTAAAGGGGTAGCGGCAGCTAGTCTTGTGGTTAACTGGGCTTGTGTGGTTTGCATGATGAGTTGGTTCCTTTGCAGATCCTGGACTGCCTGTGCAAGACTTGCTAGTTGACCGGTAATGGTGCTCAAGGCCTCTGCTATATCTGCTGGTTCCATGAGATGGCTCGTTTATTCTGTCAGGTACCTGTTTTCCAGAGGAACCAATTGTGCAGAAGTAGCAGCCTTTTTAGTACAGCTATTGGCAAAAAGGGCTGAAAGGCATACGCATACCTCTCTTGCTCAGTAGGAGTGATGTTAGACAGAGAACTCTTGGAACATTTCTTAGCACAACCACGGTTTAATATCTTTATATATATAGCGATAAACAGTCTCTCAGCAAGGTCAGTTCAGAAGTAAAGGATCATAAAGGCAGGTGGCAATCAGGCGTAATCAATAACAGGCAAAGGTTGGCAACAGGTATCAATATCAGAATATACTTGCTAGTAGATTTTCCAGGAGACAAGGATCAACAGCTTGGTGTAGGTAATACTTCAGCAAGATAGAAATTTATCAAGTATTCAATGGAACAGGAAACAGGTGAGGCTTCAGGTAAGGATTCCACAGGTAAGAGGCTTCAGGCAAGGATTCCACAGGTAAGAGGCTTCAGGCAAGGATTCCACAGGTAAGAGGCTTCAGGCAAGGATTCCACAGGTAAGAGGCTTCAGGCAAGGATTCCACAGGTAAGAGGCTTCAGGCAAGGATTCCACAGGTGAGAGGCTTCAGGCAAGGATTCCACAGGTAGGAGGTTTCAGGTAAGGATTTCACAGGTAGGCTCAGGTTGCAAACCACAATAAACGAGCAATGACTTACTCAGCTTGTAGATTTTTTATAGTCAGGTATAACGAGTTGATTGGATCCAGCTGGCGTGCATCAGCGTGTCCAGACTTCCAGGTTGAGTTGCAGCTGTAATGGCTATATGGGAGGATGCCTGCTCGCGCGTGTGCTTTTCATTCAGACCTTAGTCATGGAAGGAGAAGGACCAGAATTATAATGTCTCCTCAGCATGGACAGATCTTGGGGCCCAGGAATTACCAGGAGTCCAGTCAGCCACAGGAAGAGCCGCTGAGGCCAGGAGAGGTACGTGACAAGTTGAATCTAGTACCAGGGTACCCTAAAACACCAATTTATGAGCCTTTTTGAGTGGGACTTTTCCGCCAAGTGTTTTTCCCACATTGCGCATTACGTCGTTTATTCCTGCTTAATCGATTTACGCTTCAAAGTATATGTGTATTCAATGCCACTTTATTGCTTCAGTAAAGTACAAAATCTAGAAAATCCACAACAGTGTGCTGGTGTATAGTATGACGGAATAGGATGTTGTCCGCCTGCGGGTGTGCTCTATCTGCGTGCCCCCGGCGCTTACCGCTGGCCCGACTACCGAGTGACGCGGCACTCGGCATCTCATGCGGCCTGGAGTGACCCTGGGGAAGGGTTAGCGGGCGGTGGAGGGGACCCCTGTGTCGAACCAGCCCGACCACTGAGCACCACGGTACTCAGCGTCTCGAGCAGCTGGTTCACTGACCTTGTGGGTGTGGGGACGTCTGCGGAGCGGCCGTGCGGTTACGGGGATCGGATCTCCCGCGGAGGAATATTCGGATCTTTGGATGAATCTTCGGATCTTATGGGATCGGGTGAATCTTCGGATCTTATGATTGATCGCTCGATACACCGAAGCGCGGTACGCGGTCCGCGCCTTCGGTTCGGATCTCACCTCGGTCGATCACTCTGACGGCGGATGCCCGAACTATGCACCTCTGCCCCGATGCGGGATACAGGCACAGTATTCGGTTCGGATCCTAAGGAAATTCGGTTCGGAACTGTACTCTGAGACCGCGCGGGATCCTCAGCAAATACGGCCGAAAATAACAGTCATCAGGCGAGGCTGGATGCACTGGAAAATCTGCTTTATTTTTGCACAACACCTATACTTATAAACTTTACACAAATATGAGAACAATGGGAATCCCTGCCCGCCCACACAAGACCCATTGGCCCTCGCTGGCAGGAGGCACCCGGGCCCCGATCCGCATTGGTAGTTACGAATCGGGGAGTTGCCGATTCGGACCGGATGGTCCGAATCGACCATTTTGCGATTCGACCGGATGGTCCGAATCAGCCATTTTTCGATCCGATCATTCTGACCGGATCCACGAGGCACTGGGAAAATGGCGACGGGCAAGGCATACAAAGGGATTTACATTGCACAATACACACGGGGACACTTTTATTACACCACACACAAATTCACATCTAAATAAAATACTCCAAACTCCGCGGGTGTCACAGCACCTAAGTGTCTCTGGCCATGTAAATGTCACCGTGCACCGCCCCTGGCTGAGGGTGTTGGGCCATTCCGTGACACTCCTCCCCCTCCCCAAGGTCCGACGCACCCGGTTGGACCCCAACGGGTCGTACCGGGGTAGTCGGGGCTCCCCAATCCCCTGGTTCCCGGGCCGACTGCCGCGATAACCCATCTGCGTTACCGTTTTGCGACCCGGGCCGGTACTGAATGGTAAAGTTGAAGGGTTGGAGAGCCAGGCTCCACCGCAACAGGCGACCATTTTCCCCCGCCACGCGGTTGAGCCACACCAGGGGGTTATGGTCGGTCATCACGGTGAAGGACCGACCGTAGACATAGGGTTGGAGCTTCCGTAGGGCCCAGACCAAGGCCAGGCACTCCTTCTCCACCGCAGCATACCCCACCTCCCGTGGCAACAGCTTCCGACTGATGAACGCCACCGGATGATCCCCCCCGTCGTCCCCCACTTGGCTTAGGACAGCTCCCAGTCCGAACATGGACGCGTCTGTATGGACAACAAAACGTTTGTTATAGTTGGGAGCTGCTAGCAGGGGAGCTTGGGTCAGGGCGGCCTTCAGTTGCCGGAAGGCCTGTTCGCACTCCGGGGACCACAGGACTTGGCGGGGTAGGGATTTCTTCGTCAAGTCAGTCAGGGGTTTGGCCAGGTCACTGTAATGGGGTACGAATTTCCTGTAGTACCCCGCGGTGCCCAGGAAGGCGAGGACCTGGGTCTTGGTCACAGGGGTGGGCCAGTCTAGAATGGCCTCCATCTTGGCGGGCTCTGGCCGTTGTATCCCGCACCCCACCCGGTGGCCCAGGTACTGCACTTCGGCCATCCCCACTTTACATTTCTCCGGCTTAAGGGTCAGGTTGGCGTCCCTAATCCGGCCCAAGACTGTCCCTACGTGGTCCAGGTGTTCCTCCCAGGTCTGGCTGTAGATGGCTATGTCATCCAGGTATGCGCAAGCGAACTCCTGGAGGCCATCGAGGAGGCGATCGATTAACCGCTGGAAGGTAGCAGGGGCGTTCTTCATCCCGAACGGCATGACTCGAAATTGGTACAAGCCGAATGGGATGATGAAGGCCGACTTCGGAGTCGCCTCCTCGGCAAGGGGAATCTGCCAGTACCCCTTGCACAGATCGACCGTGGTCAGAAAATGACCCCGGGAGATCTGGTCTAGCAGCTCGTCGACTCGGGGCATGGGATAAGCGTCTGTAATGGTACAGTCGTTTATCCGCCGATAGTCGACGCAGAACCTGGTGGTACCGTCCTTCTTGGACACCAGGACCACGGGCGACGCCCATGGGCTGGCCGACGGTTCAATGACCCCCAGCTCCAGCATCTCCCGGATCTCGGCCCGCATGGACTCGCGGACCGCTTCCGGGAGCCGGTATGCAGGTTGCCGAAGGGGTCTCTGACCGGGCGTGTCCACTTGATGGATGGCCTGGTCAGTGTATCCCGGAAGAGCCGAGAAAACCCCCGGGTAGTTGTGAAGCAGCTGCCGCGCCTGCGCCTGCATCTCGGGCCCTAACTCCTTCCCCAGCTGCACCTGATCCACCCCGGAAGGCTGCTTGGCTACCCCCGGAAGTTCTACCAACGGGAATAGTTCCGTCTCCTCGGCAGCCGGCGCGCATATGGCGTCCACCGTCTCTGGCCGCTCATGGTAGGCCTTCAGCATATTGACGTGGAACGTCTGCTGGATTCTGGTGTCTGCGCAGCTAACAACCACATAGGTGGTATCCCCCAATTGGGTTACCACCTTGTAGGGACCTTGCCAGGCCGCCTGCAGCTTGTTCTGCCGCTGTGGCTTCAGCACCAGAACCTTCTGCCCCACAAGGAACGAGCGACTGCAAGCAGCGCGGTCGTACCACGCCTTCTGCTGAGCCTGGGCCGTCTCCATGTTCTCCTGTACGAACCCCGCGAGTTCTGCCAAGCGCTCCCGGAGCTTCAAGACATAGCTCAATACAGGAACCCCATCTTCCTCCTGTACCCCCTCCCACTGAGCCCTAACCAGGTCCAAGGGTCCTCTCACCTGGCGCCCATATAGCAGCTCAAAGGGGGAGTAACCGGTGGATTCCGGAGGAACCTCCCGGTAGGCGAACAACAGGTGGGGAAGATACTTCTCCCAATCCTTGCTTTCGTGCACAAAGGCCCGGATGAGCTGCTTCAGGGTCCCATTAAACCGCTCGCACAGCCCATTTGTCTGGGGGTGATACGGGGCGCTGTGCAGCGCCCTAACACCACAGAGACGCCAGAGCTGCTGGGTGAGCTCAGCGGTGAACTGGGTACCCTGATCGGATAGGATTTCCCGGGAAAACCCCACCCTCGTGAACACCCGTAGGAGCGCGTCCGCTACGGTGTCCACCTGGATGTTGGCCAAGGCCACAGCCTCGGGGTACCGGGTGGCATAATCCACTACGGTAAGGATGTACCTCTTACCGGTGGCACTGGGCCGTGGCAACGGCCCAATGATGTCGACCGCCACCCGGCTAAAGGGCTCCTGAATGATGGGCATGGGGCGCAGGGGCGCTTTCGGGTGATCCCCGGCCTTCCCAGTTTTTTGGCAAACTGGGCAGGTGCGGCAATACTCGCGGGTGTCTTCGCTGAGGCGGGGCCAGAAAAACGCGCGCGCCAACCGGTGCCGGTTTTCTTCTGCCCTAGGTGACCTGCAAGGGGAATGTCGTGAGCCAAGCGCAACAGTTCCTGTCTAGGGCCCTGGGGTACTACCATCTGCTTCTGCGGAACCTGCTTCTTCTTGGACCCCTCCCTCGCGGTGTACCGGTAGAGAAGCCCGTCCTCCCACTCTATCCTGTCCTCCCTCTTATCGTCGAGGCCTCTACCGGCCCGATCCCGGTAGCACTGTAACGTGGGATCGGTCTGGGTCTGGTGACGAAGCGTCTCCGGGGAGCTCCACGGGGACGGGGGGTCAGGTGGGAAGGGAAGAGCCGGGACTTGTCGGGGTATGGGGGGTCGGGGAGGTCGGGGAGGTCGTGGTTGGGATCTCACCTGGGTCCCGATCGGAGTGCCCCTGTCGTGGCGTTGGCTCTGCTGCCTAGTGGTTACTGGGGTGGCCGCATCTGTGGAGTAAGAAGAGACCAGCCGTCCCAGATCGTTGCCAAGGAGCACCTCGGCCGGCAGTTGCTTCAACAACCCCACCCTCACCACTTTCTCCCCGGTCCCCCAGTCCAGATGAACCCGGGCCGTCTCAAGCCGGAGAACCTTTCCTCCGGCCACCCGTACTGCAATGGTATTGTGCAGGCGGTCGTTCGGCTGAACCAAGTGGGGCCGTACCAGGGTAATGGTAGCCCCGGAGTCCCGCAGCCCCTCAGCGGCCCGCCCGTTTATCCACACCGCCTGACAGTGGTGATGACGGTTGTCGTCCGCGGCGGCTTGCACGGGGTCTGCCTCATGTAGCCGCTCCCATTCCTCCGGGGCCTCCGGCCACGGGGTCTCGGTGTCACAACAATGGGCGGACGACGACGGTCTGGCGGGCGGTCGGGTCAACTCCGGTCGGTTGGGGCAATACTGCTTGTAGTGCCCATCTTGGTTGCACCCATAGCATCTGACATTGGCCAGGTTGTTGGGCCGACTGGGGGGTCATGCTGCCGGCGTCCGAACTGCCGGTGTTGGGGGTGGTGGTGGAGCAGGTAGAGCGGGGCGGAAGGGCAGGGATCGCTCCCCCCCGGAAACCTTCCGAGTGTCAGTATACTCGTCTGCCCAAATAGCCGCTTGCTGCACTGTTTGGGGCTTCTTATCACGCACCCACTCCCGGATAGCGGAGGGGGTGTGCTCGAAGAACTGCTCGAGCAGTAGCAGCTGGATAATCTCAGTCACCGTCTCCGCTTTGCTACCCGAGAACCAGGTGCGTAAGTCCCGCTGCAATCGATGGGCCCACTCAACGTGGGTAGCGCCATTGGGCCGGCGAGAGTTCCTGAACTTCACCCGGCTGGCTTCCGGGGTCACGGCGAACCTGCTCAGCAACGCCTGCTTTACGTGCTTATAACTGGTGGCCTCCTCGTCCGGCACCGTGCGGTAGGCCTCGGCGGCCCGACCGGTCAGCTTACATGCCAGAATCCTCACCCAGTCGGCACGGTGCACTTCGTGCACTTGGCACAGGCGCTCAAAGTCCTGGAGATAGCTCTCTATCTCCTCCTCTGCTTCTCGGAATTCCTTGAACGCCTGAAAAGGCACTTTGCGCCCGGCGGAACGGTCCGAATGAGGGCTGCTGTTCCGTCGGCCCCGCACCTCAGCCAGCCGCAGCTCGTGCACCCGCTCCTTTTCTCGCTCCTCTTCTTGACTGACCTCCCGGATCAGGCTCTGCATGACAGCCTCCGATGGGGCCGTTCCATACATAACGGCCCGCTGCCGCACCTTCCGGTGGAAATCGCTTTCTTCGGGCTCGGCGGGGACGGGTGCCGGCGCGATGTCAGCGGGTAACGCTGCGGACGCCGCCTCCTGATCCAGTCTCCGTAGCTCTTCCATCATGGCCTCCCGACTCTTGGAGCCCGGGGTGCCTCCCCGATTCTCCAGCATCCCACGCAAGACGTCCCGCTTGTAGGCCCCGTACCCGGCCATAGTGAGGGTCTCCTAGGGGTCTGCAGAGAGCTATCCCACCGCTGCCACCAGTATGACGGAATAGGATGTTGTCCGCCTGCGGGTGTGCTCTATCTGCGTGCCCCCGGCGCTTACCGCTGGCCCGACTACCGAGTGACGCGGCACTCGGCGTCTCATGCGGCCTGGAGTGACCCTGGGGAAGGGTTAGCGGGCGGTGGAGGGGACCCCTGTGTCGAACCAGCCCGACCACTGAGCACCACGGTACTCAGCGTCTCGAGCAGCTGGTTCACTGACCTTGTGGGTGTGGGGACGTCTGCGGAGCGGCCGTGCGGTTACGGGGATCGGATCTCCCGCAGAGGAATATTCGGATCTTTGGATGAATCTCGGATCTTATGGGATCGGGTGAATCTTCGGATCTTATGACTGATCGCTCGATACACCGAAGCGCGGTATGCGGTCCGCGCCTTCGGTTCGGATCTCACCTCGGTCGATCACTCTGACGGCGGATGCCCGAACTATGCACCTCTGCCCCGATGCGGGATACAGGCACAGTATTCGGTTCGGATCCTAAGGTAATTCGGTTCGGAACCGTACTCTGAGACCGCGCGGGATCCTCAGCAAATACGGCCGAAAATAACAGTCATCAGGCGAGGCTGGATGCACTGGAAAATCTGCTTTATTTTTGCACAACACCTATACTTATAAACTTTACACAAATATGAGAACAATGGGAATCCCTGCCCGCCCACACAAGACCCATTGGCCCTCGCTGGCAGGAGGCACCCGGGCCCCGATCCGCATTGGTAGTTACGAATCGGGGAGTTGCCGATTCGGACCGGATGGTCCGAATCGACCATTTTGCGATTCGACCGGATGGTCCGAATCGGCCATTTTCCGATCCGATCATTCTGACCGGATCCACGAGGCACTGGGAAAATGGCGACGGGCAAGGCATACAAAGGGATTTACATTGCACAATACACACGGGGACACTTTTATTACACCACACACAAATTCACATCTAAATAAAATACTCCAAACTCCGCGGGTGTCACAGCACCTAAGTGTCTCTGGCCATGTAAATGTCACCGTGCACCGCCCCTGGCTGAGGGTGTTGGGCCATTCCGTGACATATAGTAATTCTTAGTGTGGTGAGACTATCCTGGGTTTATTCAGCAGCTCCTCCGGGGGTGAGCACTACATTTGCATGATGTAGAACCCAGAATACACAGTATGCCGGAACAAAACCAGAGCAAGAGATGACAGTACAGAATACAGACACAAGAGGGGGCCTGTACTGGGTAAGATTTCTGATCTAATACAGATTACAGAGTTGGAGGTAAACACTAGAACAACAACAAGGGTTTGCAAGAAATACCACAAAGAGATATAGCAATACAGGCCCTAAGCTAGAAAAGAGGTCCTTCAGCTGGCCTTTAATATTTACTGCAATATGCTGCTGGACTAGATACACAAAGACAAGGAAAACAGGACATACAGAACGTGAACAGGAATATATAAGAAACAGCAGGGAATAGACAGGATTAAAACGCCAGAGAGAATTGTCAGCCAGAAACCTGGGATCAGGAGCCAGTAGAGCACTTCATACAAGCCGACGTCAGTATACAGGAAATCAGAATACAGGTTCCAGGGAGGAGGCAATAGAGAGGTCCAGAAATCACGCCAATACGTCATACACAGGAATACATAAGCAAAAGCAGAACACAAGGTAGGCCCTCAGTAAGAAGACTTATCCTGAAGCAAGGATTTGATCTACTACTGGCCATATATATAGGGCATGGCCGATCATGTGACCACAGACTATCAGCCACAGGAGGGATAGTCTGCAGTGACTAGCTCAGAGCACACAGGAGCTGATCAGCGTCGCTCTCACCACCAGGGGGCCTGGCTGCGACGGGGAAACGTGACAGTCTGACTCATTCCATTAGAGAAAAAAAATAGGGATGTGCATTTCATTTCGTACCGATTTGTTTTTTTCACGAAACAGGCTGATTCGGTGCTTCGGATGTATAGAAACATTTAAAAAGAAAAAAATTACATTTCAACTGACGGTAAATGTTTTTCCTTTAATCTATTCATAAACAACTGCTTGGGGCGGCAGCCTGTATGAAAAGAGGAGACGTTTTAGGACACACAGAACAAGTTTAGTGATTTTTTGGCTTAATTATGGTGAAACTTATGCAGGCTTTGGATGAAAGTAACAATAGGTGCATTAAAATTGGACCTTTGGTGCCAGCTAGTGCCTTCACACCGTAACCACTCTGAGGTATTGTGAAAGAGTGCAGGGGTGGACTCTGCATTCAAATATTAAAATGATTGGATTCTGGTACATGCATCAGTGCACCCAATTATTGGGCCTTTGGTGCCAGCTAGTGCCTTCACACCGTAACCCCTCTGAGGCTTTGGATGAAAGTAACAACAGGTGCATTAAAATTGGACCTTTGGTGCCAGCTAGTGCCTTCACACCGTAACCCCTCTGAGGTATTGTGGAAGAGTGCAGGGGTGGACTCTGCATTCAAATATTAAAATGATATGAATCTGGTACACGCGTCAGTGGCAGTGCACCCAAATATTGCATCAAAACTCTGCATTCAAATATGAAAATTATTGGAATAGCTGCACACGACGAGCTGGTGTATGCAGCGTCTAACAGCGTGGGTGACGGGAGGCTGCGCATGTTGGTGGATCCAGGAATCAGATGAGTAATAGAAAGAAAATAAAAAGGTTTTATTTTATGTTCCTTGGGACATTTAAAATGTACTCAGATTTTTCTTTTTTTAGAAATGTGTCACCTTACCTTAGCCTGGTGGTCAGGCAGTTCCCTGGATCCTGGTTGTGGGGGGGGGCTGCCATGGCTGCAGGTGCAGTGGCTCCCTCCCTGTGCCGCCTCTCTGTGACATGCAACCGGCCGGCCGGCTACCCTGCACAGTCGCAGCTCTGTCATCCGGCGGCCGCATGCTCAAATTCCCAGGACTCTGGTATAAGTCAGTGATACAGCCTGATAGCCTTTGCAGTGCCAACACACAGATTCAAATTCACACAACTCTGGCATAAGTCAGTGATACAGCCTGATAGCCTGGCAGCAGTTGGCAGTGAGAAGACACAGATTACAATTCCCAGATATCTGCTAGAAGTCTGTGAGACCCCAATAGCTGGTAGTGAGAAGACACAGATTACAATTCCCAGATATCTGCTAGAAGTCTGTGAGACCCCAATAGCTGGTAGTGAGAAGACACAGATTACAATTCCCAGATATCTATTACAGGTATATGGGACCCCCTGATAGCTGGCAGTGAGAAGACACAGATTACAATTCCCAGATATCTGCTAGAAGTCTGTGAGACCCCAATAGCTGGTAGTGAGAAGACACAGATTACAATTCCCAGATATCTGCTAGAAGTCTGTGAGACCCCAATAGCTGGTAGTGAGAAGACACAGATTACAATTCCCAGATATCTATTACAGGTATATGGGACCCCCTGATAGCTGGCAGTGAGAAGACACAGATTAACAATTCCCATATATCTGCTAGAAGTATGTGGGACCCCCTGATAGCTGGCAGTGAGAAGACACAGATTACAATTCCCAGATATATGCTAGAAGTCTGTGAGACCCCAATAGCTGTAAGTGAGAAGACACAGATTACAATTCCCAGATATCTACTAGAAGTATGTGGGACCCTCTGATACCTGGCAGTAAGAAGACACAGATTACAATTCCCAGATATCTACTAGAAGTATATGAGACCCCAATATCTGGCAGTGAGAAGACACAGATTACAATTCCCAGATATCTGCTAGAAGTATGTGGGACCCCTGATAGCTGGCAGTGAGAAGACACAGATTACAATTCCCAGATATCTGCTAGAAGTATGTGGGACCCCCTGATAGCTGGCAGTGAGAAGACACAGATTACAGTTCCAAGATATCTGCTAGAAGTATGTGAGACCCCAATAGTTTGCAGTGAGAAGACACAGATTACAATTCCCAAATATCTATTACAGGTATGTGGGACCCCCTGATAGCTGGCAGTGAGAAGACACAGATTACAATTCCCAGAAATCTGCTAGAAGTATGTGGTACCCCCTGATAGCTGCAGTGAGAAGACACAGATTACAATTCCCAGATATCTGCTAGAAGTATGTGGGACCCCCTGATAGCTGGCAGTGAGAAGACACAGATTACAATTCCCAGATATCTGCTAGAAGTATGTGAGACCCCAATAGCTGGCAGCGAGAAGACACAGATTACAATTCCCAGATATCTGCTAGAAGTATGTGGGACCCCCTGATAGCTGGCAGTGAAAAGACACAGATTACAATTCCCAGATATCTGCTAGAAGTATGTGGGACCCCCTGATAGCTGGCAGTGAGAAGACACAGATTACAATTCCCAGATATATGCTAGAAGTCTGTGAGACCCCAATAGCTGGCAGTGAGAAGACACAGATTTCAATTCCCAGATATCTGCTAGAAGTATGTGGGGAACCCTGATAGCTGGCAGTGAGAAGACACAGATTACAATTCACAGATATATGCTAGAAGTCTGTGAGACCCCAATAGCTGGCAGTAAGAAGACACAGATTACAATTTCCAGATATCTGCTAGAAGTATGTGGGACCCCCTGATAGCTGGCAGTGAGAAGACACAGATTACAATTCCCAGATATCTGATAGAAGTATGTGGGACCTTCTGATAGCTGGCAGTGAGAAGACACAGATTACAATTCCCAGATATCTGCTAGAAGTATGTGAGACCTAAATAGCTTGCGGTGAGAAGACACAGATTACAATTCCCAGATATCTATTACAGGAATGTGGGACTGTCGGGTATATTACACAAAGGAAAAATTAAAATGGATGTCTGTAGCCATTTTGTTTTTAAAGACAGTTTTTTTTTCTTTCAATTTCCTCTAAGTTTAGAAATTAACGAGATTTTTTTTACCGAGTTCATTCCTGGGTGAAGTCTTTTATATTTTTTTTAAGACGTGCCAGACATGAAGGAATCTAGAATATTGTTGTGTGATAATGCTAGAGTTAAGTGCTAAAACGTGTCATAATTAAATTTATTGGTCTGTCTTAAGTTTTTAAAACAAAAGATATTTTGTCTTTTGGGTATAGGAATAAGAGTTAATATCTCTGTAATATAGATTTATATTCACAAAATATATGTTTATAATCAAGGTATATTTTATTATATTTACAGTAGGAAATATATACTCCAATAAATATTGTAGAATGTATATAATTGGTAAATAATAAAATTTACTAAAGAATAGATTCTGTTGAGTTAACCAGAAAAGAATTCAGCTGATAGGACTCTGAGTAACCAAAAGGGAGTGAGGATATAAATCAGAGATGATAGGTAGAGACAGTGTCTATACATTGGGAGAAGAGAAGGTCTTTGTGTAGATTGATGTTTTGACCCGAGATAAGAATATTAAAAATATATGGTGGAATTAATTAAGAAGTGCAATACTGCCCTCTAGAGGATAGTAAATATTATAATTGATATACCAATAATATTGCCAGTGACGTCAAATTGGCTATAATAAGCGGCAGTGTTGGTTGCAAGTCAGTCCAAGATTCCAACACTCAGACTCACACCACGATGCAGGCAGATCCCAAGACATGAGACAATCAAGATTCTCACCAAATCTCTAACTCACATGCATTGATTATCTGATATCGATAATCTTCACACATTCCAAATTATTATATCAGGAATTCCAAGGCAGATTTATCAAAATCCAAATTGGACAGGTAATGTATGAAATTAAGGAATTAATGTAATTATATATATTTGTAGATATTCTTGCAACGTAGACTGAGATTTCTCAGATACTGTTAGATCCAGAATCTAAATATCTTTATTCTGCAGATAAAGATGTGAAGAAGTGGATATAAGGATTTATTCAATATATATTGAATTTGGAAATTACTGTGATTATAATTAATAAGCAAAGAATTATATAACTACAAAATAAAAAGCAAAAGATTAGAAGTTTAATTCTCGAGATTAGGGGAGGATTCACTAAATAAGTTTCTATTACTTATCATTAAATTAGCTCATCTTTTGTTGATCCATGTAGTATAGATATATATATATCTATAAGAGCTGGCTGGTTAAACATTGTTTGCTGGGAAATGCATGTTGTATTAAGCAGAAATGTTTATTAACCATTTGTGTATTAGTTACTAACTGATAAGGTAAATGATATTAATCATATATGCAGTTACTAACCAGAGTTACATATATTGTGAAGCTAGTTTTTATATGCTGATGGATTGTGGTTTATAATTTTTTTTTATGATATGAGATTTGAAACTTTTTTGTATACGTAATAAATATATATATTTTTATCCGATTATTGATTATTTTATTTTTCAAAGTTAAACACAGACAATTAAAAGAATTCAGGAGAATTTCTAAGAAATATAAACGATTGATATTTGTGTCTCGTATGGATTTCTTATGAAATAATAATCCCTGATATATTGGAGGCAACTGCCGAGATAGGTCCAGTAAATCCAATATAGACATATTGGAGGCTTGGCTGATAAGTCCAATATATAATGTGTTGTATTCACGTGCAGAGATTATATCCGACAGGACCCCCTGATAGCTCGCAGTGAGAAGACACAGATTATAATTCCCAGATATCTGCTAGAAGTATGTGGGACCCCCTGATAGCTGGCAGTGAGAAGACACAGATTACAATTCCCAGATATCTGCTAGAAGTATGTGAGACCCAATAGCTTGCAGTGAGAAGACACAGATTACAATTCCCAGATATCTATTACAGGTATGTGGGACCCCCTGATAGCTGGCAGTGAGAAGACACAGATTACAATTCCCAGATATATGTTAGAAATCTGTGAGACCCCAATAGCTGGCAGTGAGAAGACACAGATTTCAATTCCCAGATATCTGCTAGAAGTATGTGGGACCCCCTTATAGCTGGCAGTGAGAAGACACAGATTACAATTCCCAGATATATGTTAGAAATCTGTGAGACCCCAATAGCTGGAAGTGAGAAGACACAGATTACAATTCCCAGATATCTGCTAGAACTATGTAGGACCCCCTTATAGCTGGCAGTGAGAAGACACAGATTACAATTCCCATATATCTGCTAGAAGTCTGTGAGACCCCAATAGCTGGCAGTGAGAAGACACAGATTTCAATACCCAGATATCTGCTAGAAGTATGTGGGACCCCCTGATAGCTGGCAGTGAGAAGACACAGATTACAATTCCCAGATATCTGCTAGAAGTATGTGAGACCCAATAGCTTGCAGTGAGAAGACACAGATTACAATTCCCAGATATCTATTACAGGTATGTGGGACCCCCTGATAGCTGGCAGTGAGAAGACACAGATTACAATTCCCAGATATATGTTAGAAATCTGTGAGACCCCAATAGCTGGCAGTGAGAAGACACAGATTTCAATTCCCAGATATCTGCTAGAAGTATGTGGGACCCCCTTATAGCTGGCAGTGAGAAGACACAGATTACAATTCCTAGATATCTGCTAGAAGTCTGTGAGACCCCAATAGCTGGCAGTGAGAAGACACAGATTACAATTCTCAGATATCTGCTAGAACTATGTAGGACCCCCTTATAGCTGGCAGTGAGAAGACACAGATTACAATTCCCATATATCTACTACAGGTAAATGGGACCCCCTGATAGCTGGCAGTGAGAAGACACAGATTACAATTCCCAGATATTTGCTAGAAGTATGTGGGACTCCCTGATAGCTGGCAGTGCGAAGACACAGATTACAATTCCCAGATATCTGCTAGAAGTATGTGGGACCCCCTGATAGCTGGCAGTGAGAAGACAAAGATTACAATTCCCAGATATCTGCTAGAAGTCTGTGAGACCCCAATAGCTGGCAGTGAGAAGACACAGATTACAATTCACAGAAATCTGCTAGACGTCTGTGAGACACACATAAAAGAACAATCTCCTCTCACTCCTTCAAAAAAATGTGCTGGGGCTGTGGGGAAGCCTTATATAGTGTTCTGTGGGACTTAACTCTGTGAGCCCATGATTGGGCAAAATTTGCCCAATCAGGACTCTGAGCCCTGATTGGCATAGTCTTGCACCTGTCTTGCACCTGACCTGTGGTCAGGTGCAAGGCTGTAGCCAATTACAAGCTTCAGGCCAGTGGAAAAGTGCATTGTGGTCCATTGTGGGCGAACACGCGGGGAACACGCGGAAATGTTTGATGTTTGCCAAACTGGTAATGTTCGAATCAAACTCAAGTTCGGATCGAACTGCCAGCCCATTCCTACTCCTGATGGGGTGCAAGCTTTATGTCAAGGGGCGGAGCACCGGGTCAAGGGAGCGATTGGGGCAGAAGCTATAGGAGCTATGGCTGCGGGCGTTTCAGAACTTTACTATAATCCCACGCAACTGAGGAGTGAAAGCCTACCTACTCTCACAAAACAGGACCTGAGAGCAGATCAAGCTGAAGATCCTCTGATCGGATTGACAATGAAGGCTATGAACGCGGGTCAAAGGGGATTTCTGCTGACTAATTCCCTCGAAGGAGCCCGATTGGTCTGTAGAGAATGGGAGCGGCTGAAGATGCTAGATGGGGTGGTCTACCGAAGGGGCCCCTCGAACAATGCCGAAGAAACGCAACAATTGTTCCTTCCAGAAAAGCACAGAGAAAGTGTGTTGAGAGCATTGCACGATGATCATGGACATTTGGGTACAGAGAGAACTTTTAAACTGGTGCGAGACAGATTCTATTGGCCCAGCATGAGATCTGAAGTTGAAAGTTACTGCCATTCGTGTTTGAGGTGTATTCAGAGGAAGACCCTACCAACCCGAACTGCTCCAATGAGTCGCCTGCAAAGTCATGGGCCCATGGATTTGGTGTGCATTGATTTCCTGTGCTTAAAGCCTGATGCTAGTGGGCTGGGAAATATTTTGGTGGTGACTGATCACTTCACCCGTTATGCTCAAGCTTTCTCTACAAAAGACCAACGTGCTCCTACAGTGGCAAACGTTTTAATGGAAAAGGTTTTTGTTCATTATGGCCTACCACAGAGAATCCACTCTGATCAAGGCAGATACTTTGAGAGCCGACTTGTTGGACAACTGTTAGAAGTACTAGGAATTCAGAAGACTCGAACTTCTCCATATCACCCCCAAGGTGATGTTCAACCGGAAAGATTTAACCGCACTTTGCTGAATATGTTGGGGACATTGTCAACCAAAGGGAAGCAGAATTGGAGTCGTCACATATCTATGCTGGTGCATGCGTATAACAGTACTGAGAGTGATGCTACTGGATACTCGCCTTATTGTCTCATGTTTGGAAGATTGGAAGAGAAGCTCGGCTGCCAGTTGATTTAGCGTTTGGCCTATCTGTTGATCAGACGTCTGTCACTTTCCACAAAAATGATGTGGACAGACTCCGGAGAAACTTGGCTTCTGCATTTGAACAGGCCCGTTTGACCACAGAGGGTAGAGAGCAGAGGAATAAGCAAAACTACGATTTGAGAGTTCGGGTGCAGGACTTACAACCCGGTGATAGGATTTTGTTGAAGAACTGGCGGATAGATGGAGTTCTCAAATTTACATTGTCTGCAAGCAACTGCCTGGTCTGCCTGTATACAAAATCCGTCTGGATGGAAAGGCCGGGCCTCTAAAGAACTGGCACAGGAATCATCTGTTACCTTTGTGGAAAGCTGTACGAATACTAGTTGGAGACGAACTTTCTTTGCCTAATCTGCCTGTTTCTCGTTCGGCGCCTGTTACTCAATCTCAGCAGATGCTTTCTCTTGGTGAAAGTGAGGAGAACAGTGAAGAAAGAGGTTTTTGTCTGGACTGGGTGTACCCCTCTGGACCTGAGGAAGTTATTCAAGCCTCTGATCAGTGTGAAAGTAACCTGAGGCCTGATGCTCCTGAATTCAGACCTGAAGTACCTGAGACATCTGAAATTCCTGAAGTTCTAGAGGAGGTATCTATAGATTACAGTTCTATGCCTTCCCCTGAAGGTACATACTCTGAGGAGGTGTCTGCTCCGACTGCAGGCGAGAGAATTGAGCCAGTAAATGTGACCCTTCCACCCAAAGAGGAGATTACTGAATCTAAGTCCAAACGTTCAATACGGCCTCCTCAGAGACTTACGTATGATTCACCGGGACATAGCACAGAAGAAGCGGTTACAACTGTGCGAAGGCTGCCCGAAATGTCTGCTATGCTTGTTGAAGTAGCTAGGGACTTGAGTCAGATTGAGGATGTATATCTGACCCCTTATATGTCTGCTGCTGAACCTGAATGTATTAATTAATGTGGAAAATTGCAATGTCATGTATCCGTTAAACGCCCTTGGAGGGACCCAAGAGTTTAGGGGGGGAGAGTGTAGCGCTGTGTTAGTTTGGCTCCATGGACTGAATTGTTGCTGCCACTAGAGGGAGACAGAGCTTAGACATGTCAAGGACTATGCTGGACTAAAAGACTCTATCTCCCAGAAACCTTTGCGAAGAGGACAGGAAGTGGGTGTGCTGGCGCCAGGCAAGACATCAGGAGCCTCGTGCAGGGCATGGGCAGAGCAAGCAGAGCAGCTGAACGACTGAGACGCATGCAGCAAATTGTCCGGGATCACAACCAGGCCGGAGCGAGGACCGAGGCACATCCAGTGCTGGAGATCGGGGATGGAGTGTGCATCATCACGTACCACATTCCGCTGAGCAGCTCGGAGGACAACCAGGTTCCAGAAGGACCTTGAGTAAGGAGGCCCCGGATCGGACGGGAGTGCAGGCGGCAGATCGGTTCCTGTTGCAGAGATTCGACATCGGAGGAGCAGATTCGTTGGCACCGAGTTCCAGTCGGCAGAGAGAAATACTTTGGTTGAGTCATCGGTTCTGGACACAGTGTTCGCCGGATGGGTTAGAGGCCATAAGGCCTGCGGTTCCGAGAAAGTGCGCACTTGGTTGATTTCTTCAATCCACAGGGCCCCAACGTTGACTAGTCGAAGATATTTTGTTCATTCACTGGCCAGTTGAATCTAGTACCCAGGTACCCTAAAACACCAATTTATGAGCCTTTTTGAGTGGGACTTTTCCGCCAAGTGTTTTTCCCGCATTGCGCATTACGTCGTTTATTCCTGCTTAATCGATTTACGCTTCAAAGTATATGTGTATTCAATGCCACTTTATTGCTTCAGTAAAGTACAAAATCTAGAAAATCCACAACAGTGTGCTGGTGTATAGTAATTCTTAGTGTGGTGAGACTATCCTGGGTTTATTCAGCAGCTCCTCCGGGGGTGAGCACTACATTTGCATGATGTAGAACCCAGAATACACAGTATGCCGGAACAAAACCAGAGCAAGAGATGACAGTACAGAATACAGACACAAGAGGGGGCCTGTACTGGGTAAAATTTCTGATCTAATACAGATTACAGAGTTGGAGGTAAACACTAGAACAACAACAAGGGTTTGCAAGAAATACCACAAAGAGATATAGCAATACAGGCCCTAAGCTAGAAAAGAGGTCCTTTAGCTGGCCTTTAATATTTACTGCAATATGCTGCTGGACTAGATACACAAAGACAAGGAAAACAGGACATACAGAACGTGAACAGGAATATATAAGAAACAGCAGGGAATAGACAGGATTAAAACGCCAGAGAGAATTGTCAGCCAGAAACCTGGGATCAGGAGCCAGTAGAGCACTTCATACAAGCCGACGTCAGTATACAGGAATTCAGAATACAGGTTCCAGGGAGGAGGCAATAGAGAGGTCCAGAAATCATGCCAATACGTCATACACAGGAATACATAAGCAAAAGCAGAACACAAGGTAGGCCCTCAGTAAGAAGACTTATCCTGAAGCAAGGATCTGATCTACTGCGGGCCATATATATAGGGCATGGCCGATCATGTGACCACAGACTATCAGCCACAGGAGGGATAGTCTGCAGTGACTAGCTCAGAGCACACAGGAGCTGATCAGCGTCGCTCTCACCACCAGGGGGCCTGGCTGCGACGGGGAAACGTGACAGTCTGACTCATTCCATTAGAGAAAAAAAATAGGGATGTGCATTTCGTTTCGTACCGATTTGGTTTTTTTCACGAAACAGGCTGATTCGGTGCTTCGGATTCGTCCGATGTTCCGAATCAGATCGGCAATGAAATACACACCTTCCGAAATAATTTCCAATACCAAATGAAATAATTTAGCAATTTCGCATCAACGTGAAATTTGTAAAATCGCAAGTCATTTTCGTTCTATTCACGATTTCAGGTCCGTTTCAGTTAATTTCGGACATCGTATTTTCAGTTCCATTGCTGATTCCGTATCGTTTCGATCAAATTCGATAGTTACTTGACATCCATTTGATAGTTCATTTCAAATTCGATTGTTACTCGATATCCATTTGATAGTTCATTTCAAATTCGATAGTTTATATCCATTTGACAGTTCAGTGTACGGAATCATATGCTGCATTATTATACTATAGAGGTGCTGCCTGGCAGTGTGAGGATTCAAATGCTGCATTAATTATACTGTAGAGGTGCTGCCCAGGAGTGTGCGGAATCATATGCTGCATTATTATACTGTAGAGATGCTGCCCGGCAGTGTGAGTATTCATATGCTGCATTAATTATACTGTAGAGGTGCTGCCCGGCAGTGTGCGGAATCAAATGCTGTATTATTATACTGTAGAGGTGCTGACCGGCAGTGTGAGTATTCATATGCTGCATTAATTATACTGTAGAGGTGCTGCCCGGCAGTGTGAGGATTCATATGCTGCATTAATTATACTGTAGAGGTGCTGCCCAGCAGTGTGAGGATTCATATGCTACATTATTATACTGTAGAGGTGCTGCCTGGCAGTGTGAGGATTCATATGCTGCTTTAATTATACTGTAGAGGTGCTGCCCGGCACTGTGCAGAATCACATGCTGCATTAACTATACTGTAGAGGTGCTGCCCGGCAGTGTGCAGAAACATATGCTGCATTACTTATACTGTAAAGGTGCTGCCCGGCAGTGTGAGGATTCATATGCTGCATTATTATATTGTAGAGGTGCTGCCCGGCCGTGTGAGGGTTCATATGCTGCATTAATTATACTGTAGTGTAGAGTAGGGATGAGCTGTTTGGTTCGATCAGTTCGGAGTTCGATTCGAACTTTGGCCATTCGCAAGTTGGCGAACTTCGAACTTTTTTGGCGTGTTCGGTTCGAGTTTCGAGTTTATTTTTTGAAAAGAGTATAAAAAATGCTTAAAAAATACTAAAAAATCTAGAAATAAAGAGACTCTCTACTGCAGAATATTATAAGCAACGGTTTATTAGATATTGAATTAAAAACTAATGTCTAAGTGCAAAGATTCTCATCTCCTAAATGACCTGTGTTTTCAAACGGCAAAAACAGGTGTTTTTAGTCTGGTCTAATGAATTTGATACATTGTATGTACAATGAGGGTGTGGTGTGTCTCCTGATGTGTCAAACAACACCTGTGCTTCTGAGAAGTGTTAATTTCTCTCCTAAATCTTCCTTTTTTTTAAAGTTTTTTATTTAGTACGAAGGGTCACAAGCCGACCAGCATAATTGGCCTCGCAGGACCACACTCAAATAGCAACACAGAAATAAAAGGGGGAGGGGTGTAGAAAAAAACGGGGGAGGGGCAATAATAAAGACAAAGAAAAATCTCACAAAACGAAGAAAAAATAAAAATAGAACAAAAAGTCTCTGCTAAGATGTCCCCAGCCGGGGACATACAGGTTATGGATGGACAACATAAAAATAAAAGGGCATGGAACAAAAGTAAAGAACAAAAATCATCTGAAAAGGTGTCTCAGAGAACTCAAAAAAGGGGGGGAGCAATTACATAAGCAGGGGGGTCTCAGGAAAATCAAAGGGTGGGGGGACAAAAACATCCCCGAATGGAGGGGGTCATAGCGAAAAGTAACATCGCAAAATGTAAAGAGAGTTATCCAGCAATAAGAAAAAAAATAAAATAGCTTCAAAAATCTGCAATCAGTCATCCAGGTGACGGCAATAAAGCTAGAAAGTATCAGGGAACAAAAAAGTCTCAACATAGAAGCAAAGGAAGGGGGAGAGTGGGGGAGAGTCAGCAATAGGAGTCAGCTAGGTGGGGGAGATCAGCACGAGCCAGGCCAAGAACCGGGAAGAGAAAGAAGAAGTCAGCGAACCTCTTCATCCTGTATCCCGCCAGGGAACAGCCTGGGCCGCTCCCGTTGGACTGTCAGTCGCATGGATGGAACATCGAGCAAAACCCAGGGCACGACGTGCACCCAGCCTCCATGGGTCATCCGGGGCCATACAGGCCAGCAGCCCAGACCAAGACCAGTTCAGCTTCCATTCAGCATCTAGGCCTCCAGGTCTGAGCGTCACCCCCGGCACAGGCCTCATAGAAGGAGCAGCGGCTGCCCGTTCAGCGACCTCCAGCTCAGCAGGTCTTAGGTAGGTAGTGCACCTGGTGTCTTCTGGCGCTGCAGGGCCCCCCCGCTGCAAGGCAGTGTGTGCTCAGCTCAGGAGTCGGATCCCTTGAGTCAGCACTTCGTGGCTCATCCACAGCAGCAGCAGCTATACCGGTCATCTGCAAGACAGGTACCGCAACCCTCTCCTCATCAACCTCCGGGTCCGCAGCCTCCCGGCCAACTCCTATCACGGCCAGCAGCTGATGCCAAGAGCCACAAATAAGCCGGTCTCCATCCTTCTATGGTAACTGTTTCAGGCAGTTTTCAAGGGCAGCAAACATTGCCTCCATACCTCCTGTGGGGGAGAGGGATTCTCCTTTCCACGCCATACCGCACACTCCTCTACCGTCATCAGCAAGCCCTAAATCTTCTTTTAATATGCTGCATTTCACTGCTGTGTGCTCAGCTCATTTTTACTAGACATGTGCATTCGTTTTAGTACTAAAACAATTTAGTCCGAATTTTGGGATAATTTAGTTTTCGTATGACTCAAGAGATACGAAACTGCTCAGTACAAAAAACGAAAGAAACTAAAATAAAATGCACTACATATTAGTTTCAGTCCTTTTTGTGATATTACATTGATGAGTGAAGGAGACCAGCAATGAAGAGCGCAACATCGCAAAGCTACAGAAAAGGTTTGTATGCGTAATCCTTCCCGACCCCTACCTGAAAATCTGACAGTGACAGAGCTCCAGAATACTCACACACAGCCCAGACAACCAGCACAGGAGAGGAAACCTTTACTTAACCCTTGCATGTCTATGAGGCAGACAAGATTATAAAAGCAGCTGGAGAAGGAAAACATTCAAATAAATCACACTGAAAGCTAATGACAGAGGAGGGCTGGATAGTAAAAACCCCTTTATAACAAGCAGCGATGGGAGAAGAGAGGGACTTTAGAAAACATGTGTTATCTCCCCTCCCGCTCTGCATAATAGGGGCTTAGGTCTAATACATTTTATATCATCCAGGAGCACTATCCCCCTTTCCTCATCTATAATACACGTTTTATATAAAGTCCCTCTCCTTTCCCAGTGCTGCTTGTTATAAAGTTTTTTTTTACGTCTGATACATTTAGTATCCTGCTCTCACAGTTACTCTGTCATTATGAGCCTTCAGTGTGATTTATTTGAATGTTTTCCCTGGATTTAAATTGCTTTATTTTATTATAAAAATAAATTTGCACCAGTTATCTCTTCTTTGAGCTTTCAGACCGATTTACGTTAAAATTTTCCCTCTCCCCTGCTTTTATATTCCTCTGTCTCCCCCACAGAGATACAAAGTTTAAGTAAAAGTTCTCTCTCCTGTGCTGGATAAGCATTGCATTCCAAAGTTCTGCACTCTCCACATGCCAATGCAGTAGGATGTTCTGTACAGAGAGGGCATTAATCAGTGCAGGAGGATGTTCTATACATTATACAGAGAGGGGTATTAATGCAGGAGGATGTTCTATACATTATACAGAGAAAGGTATAAATTGAGGAGGATGTTCTATACAGAGAGGGACCACTACAATTGTAATTGTATCCACTGGTTTTCGGATGAATGAAATTAATTCTCATACTAAAGAACTGAAAACGAATTTCTTTAGCAACTAAATAAATTGCATTTTAGGACTAATCCATTAGTTCAAAATGAAATTTTGTGCTTTGCACATGTCTAATTTTTTACCGCTTTCGCTCATCATGATTTGAAGCCACATTTTATTAAATGACGCAGACATATTAGATATCGTTCTTTCCGGCAGACTCCGCAGATTCATAATATATCATTTTTATATGTATACGTCATGTCCTGCCTGTATATTATTACAAAAAATGCAATAAAAATTTGATTTTTAATCATCTGCAGTGTGTAAAGTGTTTTTTTTTTCACATTTTAGCACATGAGCGTTTGCGGTTATGTTTTCTATGGGGTGCGCTTGTACAAAAATTAGAAATGGGGACTTGTTACATTTTGTGGGGGGAATTACATGATTTATAGCAAACACACCCCATAGAAAAAAATCATTAGTGCATCATCGTTCACATTATTATTGAAATGTGAACAATATTGCTGCATTAAATTAATAAAAATAACACACTACAAAAAATACATGTTTTTTTTGTTTTTTTTACTTTATACCTGGTCATGTTGGGTATCATTCGAAAGGCCATGCTCAGGCCTTTCGATTGACACCCTCCATGACCCCCTAGCTGCCTGGAGATATCGGGGTTCAAATGAACCCCCTATCTCCACCAGGGGATTGGCCTGGGCAATAAATATATGCATGATGTGAGCTGGCCTGGGCAATATATATACGCATGATGTGAGCTGGCTTGGGCTTGGGCAATATATATACGCATGATGTGAGCTGGCCTGGGCCTGAGCAATATATATACACATGATGTGAGCTGGCCTGGGCAATATATATACGCATGATGTGAGCTGGCCTGGGCCTGGGCAATATATATACGCATGATGTGAGCTGGCCTGGGCCTGGGCAATATATATACACATGATGTGAGCTGGCCTGGGCAATATGTATATATACGCATGATGAAAATTTGCAAAGGATAAGGCACGCAAAGTGAAATTTTAATGTGTCTGAAATTGAAACTTACGTGACAACTCTTATTTTTTTTTCCTTAATTTATATTTGTTCAATACAGTTAATTTTAATTTGTTTAATAGAGTTAATTTAAAATGGTTTAATACAGTTTATTCATATTTATTTTACCTTTACTATTGGTGCTTTTCAAACTTTATTCTTAAATAAAAAGAAATTTAGCAGTTTCATGTTGTGTCAATTTTTTATTTTTTTTGGGGGGTGCAAGTAGCTGGTCTTGCCTAGGGCGCAAAATAGTCTAGTACCGGCCCTGACTGCATGGTCCATCCCTGTACTCTTCCACAATACCACAGAGGGGTTACTGTATGATGGCACTTGCTGGCCTGGCACCAAAGGCACAATATTTGGGTGCACTGCCACTGACGCCTGTATCAGATTCATATCCTCAGAGGGCTTACTGTGTGCCAGCACTGTTGCCGACGCTAAAGGCCCAATTTTAGGCTAGGGTCAAACGAACGCATTTTTCGCAGTGAACGTCAAAAAGTGCGTCCGAACGCATTTGAGGTTTTTTTTCACGGAAAGAGCTTAAACGGTCATACGATGCGCATTTTTGTGCGTGATTTTTTACGGATCCAAACCAGCAAACTTTGGGTGTCTGGACGTTATGTTGGCCGGCGGACATAAGCAGCATCTGACGTCTCCTAATCACGCACACACGCCGCTATCCACTGGCCCGAAGTTTGTAATTGGCTACAGCCTTGCACCTGACCACAGGTCAGGTGCAAGACAGGTGCAAGACTATGCCAATCACGGCTCAGAGTCCTGATTGGGCAAATTTTGCCCAATCATGGGCTCACAGAGATAAGTCCCGCAGCACACTATATAAGGCTTCACACAGCCCCCAGCACGTGTTTTTTGAGAGGAGATTGATCTGTTAGTGTGTGTTCTCACTGCCAGCTAGACATGTGCATTCGTTTTAGTACTAAAACGATTTAGTCCGAATTTTGGGATAATTTAGTTTTCGTATGACTCAAGAGATACGAAACTGCTCAGTACAAAAAACGAAAGAAACTAAAATGCACTACATTTTAGTTTCAGTGCTTTTTGTGATATTACATTGAGTGAAGGAGACCAGCAATGAAGAGTGCAACATCTGAAGCTCTGCACCCTCCACATGCCAATGCAGTAGGATGTTCTATACAGAGAGGGGCATTAATTAATGCAGGAGGATGTTCTATACATTATACAGAGAGGGGTATTAATTAATGCAGGAGGATGTTCTAAACATTATACAGAGAGGAGCCTTTTTTTTTTAGCCCTTTAAATCCAGTGGCTGTGAGCACTGAGATTGGCTGCTTGTTATATTATCTTTCAGTACAATGTATCAGGCTCAGCTGTTACAGTAACTGACTGTAACAGCGCTCAGAGTTTCAGTTAAACAAGGAAATAATATTGTTCTAACCTCTTATATATAAAAATATTATTTACTAGTTTTACTGAAACTCTGAGCGCTGTGATGAGCAGCAGTCAGTTACTGTAACAGCTTTGCCTGACACATTGTGCTGAGAGTGAGAGATATTGTAACAAGTAGCGATCTCAGCTCTCTGAGAGGAGCCACTACAATAGTAATTGTATCCATTGGTTTTCGGATGAATGAAATTAGTTTTCATACTAAAGAACTGAAAACGAATTTCTTTAACAACTAAATAAATTGCATTTTAGGTCTAATCCATTAGTTCAAAACGAAATTTTGTGCTGTGCACATGTCTACTGCCAGCAGCTATTGTGGGGGTCTCACTTCTACAAGATATCTGGGAATTGTTGTAATCTGTGTGTTCTCACTACCAGCAGCTATTGTGGGGGTCTCACGTATACAAAATATCTGGGAATTGTTGTAATCTGTGTGTTCTCACTGCCAGCAGCTATTGTGGGGGTCTCACTTCTACAAGATATCTGGGAATTGTTGTAATCTGTGTGTTCTCACTGCCAGCAGCTATTGTGGGGGTCTCAAGTATACAAAATATCTGGGAATTGTTGTAATCTGTGTGTTCTCATTGCCAGTAGGGATGAGCCGAACACTCCCCGAGTTCGGTTCGGAGCCGAACCCTAACTGTCCAAATGTTCGGATCCCGAACTCGAACTCGAACTCAATACAAGTCAATGGGGCTGAAAATTCAGTTTTTAGAGTGCCCTCCAAGGGGCATATATGCTAGATATTTGCAATAAAAGGTGTATGGGGGTCCGGGTAGTGCCCTGGGGGACAGGAAACAAGGACAAAAAGTAAAAAAAAAAAAGTTTTTAAAGGAACAGTGAGTTTTCCATGAAAAAAGGGTTAAGATAAAAACGAAAAATTCCTTCAAATATCGTGCCTAGGAGGTCCCCATAACCTGCCCGTGAAGTGGCGGAATTCTAGGATGTATAGAAATATGTAAAAACCAAAAAATGACATTTCAAATGACGGTAAATTCTTTTCCTTTAATCTATCCATAAACAACTGCTTGGGGCGGCAGTCTGTATGAAAAGAGAAGACATTTTCGGACACGCAGAAAAAGTTTACTGATTTTTTGGCGGTGAAAAGCAGGAGAATGACTGGAGAATGGAAAAGAGACCAAATAGCCGATTTGGAAAGTGAGATAAATGGGAGAATTTTTCTGGTTTGGCTATTTTGACCTAGAATTTTCTCTTCAGTCATTCACCTGAGTTTCACCTTTCTCTGAACAACCCTGTCAATAACCCTGTCACTTTCCAAATCGGCTATTTGGTCCAGATTGTTCTCTTTTCCTGCCATTCTCCTGGTTTTCACCTTTCTCTGAACAACCCTGAGAGAGAGGTGAAAGCCAGGAGTACTGGCAAGAGAAGAGAATAATCTAGACCAAATAGCTGATTTGGAAAGTGAGATAAATGAGAGAATTTTTCTGGTTTGGCTATTTTGACCTAGAATTTTCTCTTCAGTCATTCTCCTGAGTTTCACCTTTCTCTGAATAACCCTGCCAGGGTTATTCAGAGAGCGGTGAAGAGTAGGAGAATGACTGGAGAATGGAAAATTCTAGGTCAAAATAGCCAAACCAGAAAAATTCTCCCATTTAGGCTAGGGTCAGACTAGCGAATTTTTAACGTGCGTTTAGGCGCACTTAATCACGGCCGCACTAGCAGCAAATGACGGGCAATGACGGCCAATATACGAAGTACGGTCGCACGAAAGTCCGGCTCCGCAAAGCAAGTGGAAAATGAACGCATTTTTTCGAGAACGCAGAACCGCTTGTATTGACGTACAGAGTGTGCTGCGTCCACTAGCGGTGTGTGTGCGTGATTTGGAGACGTCAGACCCTGCTCATGTCCGGCCAACATAACGTCCAGACACCCAAAGTTTCCTGGTTTGGATCCGTAAAAAAATCACGCACAAAAATGCGCATCGCATGACCGTTTTCGCGCATTTCGTGAAAACATACGGCAATGCGTTCGGACGCACTTTTTGACGGTCGCTGCGAAAAATGCGTTAGTCTGACCCTAGCCTTATCTCACTTTCCAAATCGGCTATTTGGTCCAGATTGTTCTCTTTTCCTGCCATTCTCCTGGTTTTCACCTTTCTCTAAACAACCCTGAGAGAGAGGTGAAAGCCAGGAGAACTGGCAGGAGCAGAGAACAATCTAGACCAAATAGCCAATTTGGAAAGTGAGTTAAATGGGAGAATATTTCTGGTTTGGCTATTTTGACCTAGAATTCTCACTTCTCCAGTTATTCTCCTGCTTTTCACCGCTCTCTGAATAACCCTGTGAATGTTTAATCCTGAGGTGAAAAATAACATTGCTTTAATTTGAATTTTTTTCAAACACCAGTTAAATGCAGCATATTAGGAAGTTTTAGGAGGGAAATTAATTCTCAAATCTCAATCAGAAGCAGACACCACCCCACCCCCTCAGTACCTCAGAATAGTGTACAATGTATCAAATTGATTACCAGACTAAAAACACCTGAAGGGTTATCCAAAGAGATTCGAAAAGTCACCGCACGTTCGGTGACTTTTCGTTCTCTTCAATTCGGTTCCTTTTGCCGATCCCATTTCGGTGACCCTGCGGTGTATTCAGCAAGCACCACAGGGTCCCCGAATTGCAGGGAAAGGCTGCTGCAAACCTGATGAAAACTAACCGCAAAACCCACCGAATGCACGCCGAAAACCCCCAAAAACATCTGGATTAACCTGCGAAAACCACGGAAAAAGCCTGAGCAGGAGCCGATGGCACACAGCCGAAGCAGCCGAAGCAGCTGAGATGCAGACGAGGGAGGTGAATAAATTAGCAAAACAGTTTGCTTGAATGTTTGAAAAGTGAAATGCTGTTTGCAAAGAAACTACTGAGCGAAAATGTCTGAAATTTACACAGGAGATCCAGGGAATGATAATAAAAAGGGCTGTTACAGAAAAAATAAGTGAACTTAAAAAAAAAAAAATCTGACTTTTAAAGAAAAAAAAAAATTAAGAAAAATGCTTAAAGTATCCTAAAAAATCTATAAATAAAGAGACTTTTTGCTGCAGAATTTTATAATGAACGGTATTAGATATTGAATTAAAACCGGAATATTTTTAACATTGAAGCCTATGGGATTCTCCTGAATTAACTTGCCAAATTAAACCACCGAATGGCAGGGCATTAGGGGAACCTTTCACTGCTGGTTTGTGTTCTCTGAATAGCCGAAGCAGTGCTTTTTCATGGGGATTTCACTGCCCTCGAACAGGCACCGAACAGGCACCGTATGTACAGGCAATTCGCCAGGATTTGGCGAATTGCCTGCTCTATGGATAGCCGAATGGCCAAGAAAGGTAACCGAATGCTGATTTTCAGCGTTCGGTTACCTTTCTCAAGCAATTCGGATCTCTTTGGATAACCCTGCTGGTGTTATGCCCGTTTGTGAACAGAGGTCATTTAGAGTTCAGAATCTTTCCACGTACACATTAGTTTTTAATTCAATAGATAATAAACCGTTGCTTATAATATTCTGCAGTAAAGAGTCTCTTTTATTTCTAGATTTTTTAGTATTTTTTTAAGCATTTTCTATACTTTTTTCAAAATTTCTTTTTTTTTCGAACTCGAACCGAACAAACCCAAAATGTTCAAAGTTCACGAACTTTCGAACTGCCAAAGTTCGGGCCGAACTCCGAACCGTCCGAACCCGAACAGCTCATCCCTAATTGCCAGCAGCTATTGTGGGGGTCTCACTTCTACAAGATATCTGGGAATTGTTGTAAACTGTGTGTTCCCACTGCCAGCAGCTATTGTGGGGGTCTCACTTATACAAAATATCTGGGAATTGTTGTAATCTGTGTCTTCTCACTGCCAGCAGCTATTGTGGGGGTCTCACTTCTACAAGATATCTGGGAATTGTTGTAATCTGTGTGTTCTCACTGCCAGCAGCTATTGTAGGGGTCTCACTTCTAGCAGATATCTGGGAATTGTAATCTGTGTCTTCTCACTGCCAGCTATCAGGGGGTCCCACATACTTCTAGCAGATATCTGGGAATTGTAATCTGCGTCTTCTCACTGCCAGCTACCAGGGGGTCCCAAATACTTCTAGCAGATATCTGGGAATTGTATTCTGTGTCTTGTCAATGCCACACATCAGGGGGTCTCACTGATTTATAGGAGGTTCCTGGGAATTGTAATCTGTGTCTTGTCACTGCCACACATCAGGGGTCTCACAGACTTGTATCAGATATCTGGGAATTATAACCTGTGTCATCACTGCCACCCATCAGGGGGTCTCCCTGATTTATAGGTGTTTCTGGGAATTTTAATCTGTGTCTTGTCACTGGCTGCCAGCTATCAGGGTGTCTCACTGAGTTATACCAGAGTTCTGGAAATCTTTAATCTAGATAGCACAGTTGAATCAGAGTTCTGTATATCTTTAATCCATATATCACTCACCATGTCAGAAAGACCAAAAAGGACAGGCAGACGTTCCGAGACACAGATAAGAGGGCAAGCAGCCTCTGTGTCGAGAGGCTGTGCCTCTGGTCGTCGTGGGACGTGGTGCACCCTCTGCAGGAGCACGCTTGTCCTTTCTAACTAGTGCTGGCCGTCTTAAGCAGCAGCAACATATAATGGATTTGGTGGATTGGCTAACCAGGCCATTCTCATCCTCCGAGACCTCTGCCAGCCAGGCTTGTAGTGGTTTACAGTCCACCTCAGCTGCCAAAATATCTAATTCAGCCTCCATGTCCGCAGCTACTCCTGCCGTAGCCTCACCAACATACACGGAGGAGTCAGCTGAATTGTTTGACTACAATGACAGTGACATGCTACTTGAGGATGCGCAGCAACTACAGTGCTCTGATTCAATCTCTGAGGTTGAGGAAGGGAGTATAATCAACCTAGAGGAAGGGGGTGCCAGTGATGACACATATAACTGGCACTCATGTTGCCCCAGCAGCTGCAGCATACTGCCAAGTTGGCTCCAGTGATGAGGAGATAGGGGGTGATGACCATGCTGAGGTCACTGACTCCACTTGGGTGCCTGATCAAACAGAGGAGTCAAGTGAGGAGGAGGAGGAGGCACAACAAACACGAGGCACAACGTCCTCTATGACCAACAGTAGCCAGTCCAAGGCATCAGAAGTCACAACTGCTCAGGTGCAGAGCGCTGTTGTCTCAAAGCACAGGTACAGGAAGTCTGCTGTCTGGGAGTTCTTTAGCAGACCGCACCATTGCTATTTGTAATCTATGTCAGATGAGGATCAAGCGTGGGAAAGACATCCCACGCTTGGGTACCACGTGCTTGAGGCGATATATGACCACCTGCCACGCATCCCGTTAGCACAACACTTTGCATAGGTCCTCCTCCTCATCTGTCTCTACCCCCACTATATGTCCTGCCATGTCATTGCCTATAACCTCCACTGACAGGGATGATGCTACAGTAATGGTGTACCAGGTCCTTCCTTAGAATGTGACAGCATCCCATCAGCTGAAGATTTACGCAGTCAGATTATGTTGACCCAGCTGCTGCAGCGTAAGAAAAAATATAGTCCCAACCATCCGCAAGCACAGCATCTAAAACGCCAGCATGGCAAATTTACTCGCATTATAGCTGCTGCCTTTCCAGCTGGTGGACTCTGCTTCCTTCCGTGAATTTGCCAAATGTGCTGTACCACAGTGGCAGGTTCCAAAACGCCATTTCTTTTCACGGAAGGCCATTCCAGCACTATACCAGCACGTGGAAGACAACGTTATGGAGTCATTGGGAAAGGCAGTCAGCAGCAAGGTGCACATTACATTAGACATGTGGTCCAGCAAGCATGGACAGGGCCATTGCATTTCCTTCACGGCACACAGGGTAACTCTGATTGCAGCTGGGAGGGATCAAAGACGGGGCTCTGTGCTGGAGCTTGTTCATCCACCACGCCTCCAGAAAGCTGCTTGTATGAGGTCTGTCTGGTCCACCACCTCTTCCTCCTCCTCCTCCTTCTCTGTCTCTGGCGAAGTGGCAGTTAAACCGAAGCGTGGAAGGGGCTAAGCAATGGCTCAAGCAAAAAGATGCCATACTGTGCTTGAGTTGGTTTGTTTAGGGGACAGGAGCAACACCGGGCCAGAAATTCTGTCAGCTCTGCAGGGGCAGGTGCACAGATGGTTAACACCATGCCAGCTTCAGCTGGGAATGGTCGTCTGTGATAATAGCAGCAACTTTCTCTCCGCCCTACGCCAGGGTAAGTTGACGCATGTACCATGCCTAGCACACGTCCTAAATCTGGTGGTACAGCGTTTCCTAACCAGGTACCCAGGGCTGGCACAGCTTCTCAGCCAGGCCAGAAAAGTCTGCAGCCACTTCAGACGGTCATTCCCAGCAAGTGTTCGCCTGGCAGAAATTCAAAGAGAATTCCACCTTCCCACAAACCGTCTGATCTGTGACATGCCCACCAGGTGGAACTCGACATTAGCAATGCTGCAGCGTCTGCACATGCAGCAGAGGGCCATCAATGAGTACCTGTGCGAGTATGGCACAAGGACAGGTTCGGGTCAACTTGTTTTTTTCCCCCATCCGCAGTGGCTGATGATCAAGAATGCATGCACTGTACTGTCACCATTTGAGGAGGCAACGAGGATGGTGAGCAGGGACAGTGCATGCATCAATGGCACAATTACTTTAGTCTTCCTGCTGGAGCACACTCTACGGGGAATTATAGATGTGGCACTAGAGGCAGAGCAGTGGGAGGAAGAGGAGGCCTTCCCTAACTCTCAAGGCCCCAGTCTTTACGCAGACAGTATTCCTGCGGGTCCTCAGATCAGACAGGAGGAGAATGAGGAGGAGGAATATTTAAGTAGTGGGGGCATTGAAGGTGGGGATTCCTCAAAGGAGGGTTTTGTGTGCCCAGAAACCCAAGGACTAGTACGTGGCTGGGAGGAGGAAGTGCACGATGGGGTCATCCTCATTGACCAGGAAGACTCGGAAGCTAATGCCACCTCCAACCTACGTTGCATGGGCTCCCTTATCCTGCAAAGCCTGCTAAAGGACCCCAGGATTCGTGCTATCAAGGAGAGGGATCATTACTGGTTGGCAAGCCTTCTTAATCCACGATACAAAGGTAAAATTGAAGAGCTCATCCTGCCCGCACAGAGGGAGAACAGGATGAAAAAACTTGAGGACGCTCTAAAGCGACACTTGTGTAACACCTTTCCAGGCACTGGTAGGTTACCAAGTGATGACACAGATGCTTCTGAGGCTGCGGATGATCAGAGGAAGAGCGGTGAAGGCCGGGGCCGCTTGACTGATGCCTTTTTAATTTTTTTTAGTCCACGACGCTCAGGGACGTCAAATGTAGGCTCCCATTACCAGCTTCTTCACCATATGGTGCAGGACTACCTAGGGGCAAGGGCAGACCTGGATACCTTTACAGCAGATGATCCCCTGGCTTACTGGGTGTTGAGATTGGATCACTGGCCAGAACGTAGCCAATATGCTATGATGCTATGTACCACTGCACTCTTCCACAATACCACAGAGGGGTTACTTACGGTGTGAAGGCACTTGCTGCCACCAAAGGTACAATATTTGGGTGCACTGCCACTGACGCCTATATTACCAGATTCATATCATTTTAATATTGGACCGCAGGGTCCAACCCTGCACTCTCCACAATACCACAAAGGGGTTACGGTGTGAAGACACTTGCTGCCACCAAAGGCACAATATTTGGGTGCACTGCCACTGACGCCTATACCAGATTCATATAATTTTAATATTTGACCGCAGGGTCCAACCCTGCACTCTTCCACAATACCACAGAGGGGTTACTTACGGTGTGAAGGCACTTGCTGCCACCAAAGGCACAATATTTGGGTGCACTGTCACTGATGCCTATATTACCAGATTCATATCATTTTAATATTGGACCGCAGGGTCCAACCCTGCACTCTTCCACAATACCACAGAGGGGTTACGGTGTGACGGCACTGTTGCCAACACTAAAGGCCCAATTTTAAAGCACATATTGTTACTTTCATCCAAAGCCTGCATAGGTTTCACCATAATTTAGCCAAAAAATCACTAAACTTGTTCTGCGTGTCCTAAAACGTCTCTACTTTTCATACAGGCTGCCGCCCAAGCAGTTGTTTATGAATAGATTAAAGGAAAACCATTTACCGTCATTTGAAATTTCATTTTTTTGTTTTTAAATGTTTCTATACAGCCTACAAATCCGCCACTTCACGGGCAGGTTATGGGGACCTCCTAGGCACGATATTTTTCGTTTTTATTCTTAACCTTTATAGAAACATAGAAACATAGAAAATGTTGGCAGATAAGAACCTTTCGGCCAATCTAGTCTGCCCAATTACATGGATACTTTACCTGGATATATCTTTTGTTTAGGATAGCCTTATGCCGGTCTCATGCCTGCTTAAATTCAATCACTGTTTAGGCCTCTACCACTTCAACTGGAAGGCTGTTCTATGTATCCACCACCCTCTCAGTAAAATAATGCTTCCTGATGTTACTTTTAAACCTTTGCCCCTCTAATCTAAGACTATGTCCTCTTGTTTTCTACTTTGTTTCCTTTTAAATATACTCCCTTCCTCTACCTTGTGGATTCCCTTTATGTATTTAAATGTTTCTATCATATCCCCTCTGTCTCGTCTTTTTTTCAAGCTATACATGTTTAGATCATTAAGCCTTTCCTGGTAACTTTTCTCCTTGAAGCCGTACACCATTTCAGTAGCCCTTCTCTGAACTCTCTCTAAGGTGTCTATATCCTTCTGGAGATACGGTCTCCAGTACTGCACACAGTACTTCAAGTGAGGTCTCACCAGTGCTCTGTACAGTGGCATGAGCACTTCCCTTTTCCTACTGCTAATACCTCTCCCTACACAACCAAGCATTCTGCTAGCATTTCCTGCTGCTCTATTCCATTGACTACTTACCCTTAGATCCTCTGCAATAATAACCCCTAAATCCCTTTCCTCAGATGTTGAGGTTAGGACTGTATCAAATAGTCTATATTCAGCCCTTGGGTTTTTACGCCCCACGTGCATTATCTTGCACTTATCTACATTAAAACTTAATTGCCACAGCTTCGACCATTTTTTTAGTTTACCTAAATCATTTGTCATTTGGCTGATCCCTCCAGGAACGTCAACCCTGTTGCAAATCTTTGTGTCATCAGCAAAAAGAATACTTTTCCATTAATACCTTCTGCAATATCACTAATGAAAATATTAAAGAGAATGGGTCCAAGTACTGACCCCTGAGGTACCCCACTGGTAACAAGACCTTGCGCCGAATAAACTCCATTTACCACAACCCTCTGTTGCCTGTCACTCAGCCACTGCCTAATCCATTCAACAATATTGGAATCCAAGCTCAAAGATTGCAATTTATTGATAAGCCTTCTATGCGGAACAGTATCAAAGTAGTAGCCTTACTGAAATCTAAATAAGCAATGTCTACTGCACCACCTTTGTCTATTATTTTTGTTACCCAATCAAAAAAATCAATAAGATTAGTTTGGCATGATCTCCCTGAGGTAAACTCATGTTGTTTCTGATCCTGTAATCTATGTGTTTTTAGATGTTCAACAATCCTTTCCGTTAAAATGGTTTCCATTAATTTCCCCACTACTGACGTAAGACTAACTGGCCTATAGTTCCCCGATTCCTCCCTACTACCCTTCTTGTAAATGGGCACAACATTTGCTAATTTCCAGTCTTCTCGGATGACTCTCGTTAACAAGGATTGGTTAAATAAATCTGTTAACGGTTTTGCTATTACACCACTGAGCTCTTTTAATAATTTAGGGTGGATCCCATCAGGCCCCATTGACTTATTTGTCTTTACTTTAGACAGCTGCTGCAGAACCTCCTCCTCTGTAAACTCCTATGTAAATGTCTCTTTAGTGTTTCCTCCTAACTGAGGTCCCTTTCCTTCCTTTTCATCTGCAAAGACTGAACAAAAATATTCATTGAGGCAGTCAGCAAGACTTTTATCCTCTTCTACATACCTTCCTTCCTTTGTTTTTAATCTAACTCATCCTTGTTTTACTTTTCTTTTCTCGTTTATGTATCTAAAAAATGTTTTGTCCCCCTTTTTTTACTGACTGAGCTATTTTCTCTTCTGCGTGTGCTTTATAAATTGCTTTGCCTCTTTCTGCCTAATCTTATAGGTTTGCCTATCTTCTTCACTCTGAGTTTTTTTATAGTTATTGAATGCTATCTTTTTGTTCTTCACTATTTTGGTCACTTTTGTAGAGTACCACAGTGGTTTCTTCCCTTTTTTGTTTTTGCTAACAAGCCGAATGCAATTGCCTGTGGCCTTCAATAATGCCTCCTTTAAATAATCCATTTCTCCTGGACTCCCTTTAAACTCCTCCAGTCTGATAATGACTCATTCACACAAAATCTCATTTTAGAAAAATTGTTTTTTTTAAAGTCTAAAACTTTTGTTTTTGTGTGGTGCGGCTCCATCCCTGTTCTTATATTGAACCACACTGACTGGTGATCACTAGATCCCAAATTTTCACCTACAACACCTACGTCTCATACGAACCTCCATTTGTGAGTATTAAATCCAATATGGCCTCTTTACGGGTCAGCTCCTCAACTACTTGTGTTCGAGATAATCCCAGTAGGGAGTTTAGAATATTTGTACTCCTGGTGCACCCAGCTATTTTGGTTTTCCAGTTCACATCAGGAATATTAAAGTCCCCCATGATAATAACTTCCCCCTTCATTGTCATTTTGGCAATTTCCTCAAACAGCAGATTATCTAGCTCTTCTACTAGTCCAGGGGGTCTATAGATAACACCTACACGAGCTACTGTATGATTGCCAAATGTTAGCATAACCCAAACTGACTCTATGTTCACCTTGCTCACTTTTATATGGTTTGTTTTTATGTTGTTTTTCACATACAGGTTTATTTCATAGAAAACTCACTGTTCCTTTAAACACTTTTTTTTTACTTTTTTTCCTTGTTTCCTGTCCCCCAGGGCACTACCTGGACCCCCATACACCTTTTATGGCAAATATCTTGCATATATGCCCTCTTGGAGGGCACTCTAAAATTCGAACTTTCGAGTCCCATTGACTTGCATTGAGTTCGGTTCGTGTTCGTGTTCGAGTTCGAACTCGAACTTTTGAAATTGTTCGAGTTCGAATGCGAACCGAACACGGGAGTGTTCGGCTCATCACTAATATTCATAAGAAAAAAGGATCTTTCATAAAAAATGATAGAATCGGCAGAATTACCGTATTGACCGAAATATCGGAGCATCCGAAATACCATTCGTTTAAGTCAAAACGAATAGACACTATGAAATGAAGAGAACAGACGATCCGAAAAGACTGAAAATTAACGTTATCACGAAATAAAAGTCGATATGAAACAACGACACGAAACGACCTGAACCGAAAATCATCTGAAACGATCCGAAACTAAAACTTTAAAAACTCGAACGAGCCGAACCGAAACTAAAAAAATAATCAGTGCACATCCCTAGTTAGAACAAGCGTAGTCATATAAACAATCTGGGTAGGCAACAGACAAGGTGCTCATACAGACTGATTTGGCAACAGGCAACAGGCATACACTCTGGTTTGCAATCGGCAGTATCAATATTCTATCTAAGTCAGTGTTATGCAGGTTCGATATATACTCTGAGTCAACGTGGGGTAGAATCAGCATACACTCTGAGTCTGCTCTGGGCATAACATACATACAGGCTTGGTCAGAGAAAGAATGGTCAAGAAGGAAGTCCGAGTCAGCAGCAAACAGGGTCCTCACACAATCCAAGTCAGTAATAGCGCGATAAGAAACAAAGAATCAGTGAATCGAGAACGAATACACCAAGCGATGCGGGAACCAACTCCATGTCAAGGCAATGAGTCGATTTGCGCGCCCTGTCTATATGGCCGGCGGCTACGCGTCATCGTGCTGCGCCCCACCCCCTCATTAGGTGCACAAACGCCGGGATCAGCGTGGATGCTTGGCACCCAGCCAGCCAGCGATGCCACCGGGAGCCTGACCCCCTCCCTGTTACATCCTCAGCCCCTGATGTGCTTCCTGTGATGTCTGGACATGGTTCAGTGCCAAGTGCTGGTCGAGTGCCAGCACCATGTAATGGTCGAGCGGCATCCGAGGGGGCGGGGCCTGGCGTGGTCACAAGGAGCCGCCCGGTTTAAAGAAGGGCGCGAGGAGTTGCCTCGTCGCCCTGACGTGGAGTTCTGTTCCCGCATCGCTTCTTCATGTATTCATTGCTATTCTGTTGCCGACCCATTTTCATCTACGATTCCTGCTCCTGATTTTGACCCGGCTTGTCTCTGACCATTCTCATGTTACATGCTATAGCGGTGGCTAGTGCTGTGCGCTGTTGATTTAACCCCATGCATGCTGCTTGGGGTTTTACTCCCTTCGTGGGGAGATTTACATCTCGCCCTGGTTTCCTTACAACAGCCTTATCAGGGTTTTGCTCCAGGTCTAAGGTTTATGAGATACGATCTTATACGCTTGTACAATCTGCAAATACGAAATTCCGTTGGTTTTCTGCTTATGTTACATAGTTATATAGGCTGAAAAAAGACATGCGTCCATCGGGTTCAGCCTCTCCCACATAACCTACTGCTGTTGATCCAAAAGAAGGCAAAATACCCAGGCTGAAATATGCAACATACTGAGAAAAAATTCCTTCTTGACCCCAGAATGGCAGTCAGATTTCTCCTTGGATCAAGAAGCTTTTACCCACATATTAAATATTATAACCCTTAATATTCTGTGTCTGCAGGAAGTTATCCAGTCGTTTTTTAAAAGTCTGTACAGACTCTGACCCAACCACCTCAACAGGCAGAGAATTCCACAGCTTTATTGTTCTCACCGTTAAATAACCCTTCCTATGCTTTAAGCTAAATTTTCTTTCTTCCAGTCTAAATGGATGACCCCTTGTCCTGTGTATAGTCCTGTTAATGAATAGGTTATCAGACAATGGTTGATAATGGCCCCGTATATATTTATATAAGGTTATCAGATCCCCTCTAAGGCGCCGTTTCTCTAAACTAAACAGGTTTAAGCTTGTTAGTCTTTCCTCATAACTTAACCCTTCCATTCCCCTTATTAATTTAGTTGCCCATCTCTGCACTTTTTCTAGCGCTATAATATCTTTTTTTAAGACAGGTGCCCAAAATTGCATGGCATATTCAAGGTGCGGCCTGACCATTGATTTATACAGATGCAAAATTATGTTTTCATCCCGTGAGTGAACTCCCCTTTTAATGCATGCCAATACTTTGCTGGCCTTGGCGGCTGCTGTTTGACATTGCACATTGTTACTTAGTTTGAAGTCTATGATTATTCCCAAATCCTTTTCCTGCTTGGATTTCCCTAACTCCGTACCATTTAGGGTATAAATTACTTGTGTGTTCTTCACTCCAAAGCGCATAACTTTGCATTTATCTAGATTAAATTTCATCTGCCATATAAGTGCTCGATTTGCCAAGAGTACCCACGCTTGCACGATCCTTAAGCCTGTATGTGTGTCAATAGACCTTGGTGATTACAAGTTACAACATACCCGATCAAGGTGTTCTGAATACGTTAAGTCTGTCAGTGTGTTGACTGCCCTGCCCTGAACAATTCATGTCTGTCGTACTAAATACCTCAGTACTAACGCTCAAGTCTTGCAATCCGCTGTATTGTTGTGTGCTCTAAGTTGTCTGTTGGTCTCGAAACCTTTGGAACTTAGTAGCAGTTCGATTGTCCTGTCATACTCCTTGGCTTTGGAGTATAAGTCTGAAAATACTGTTTATTGTGTTACTAGCGAGCAGCTAATTCTGCCCAAAAAGATCTCAACCTCGCTACTCTTGTGTGAGCGCCACTGCGCCCGTTACACTCCCGAGACACCGACGGTGTGACACAAATATAAACAAAACAACCTCTACACCGCGGGGAGGCAATTACAGCTACTCAAACAATGTACGGCATGATCCTAGATCATCCCTCCGGGTGAGTTTAAACAAACCAAAACAAACAAATACAACGTTCATAAAACAAAAACTCAAACAGGCTCAAAGACAGAGCCTTAAAACTTCAAGGAAAACAAACAAACATCAGGCACAAATGAGGCAAATTTGTAATCTGAATAAGCAACTCTGTATATCATTATAGACAGTTGAATTAGCAGGTCCCACTTCTGACACCAACTGTTAAAAATAAATCGAACAAATCAGTTTTACTATTCATAGTTACCAGAGCATATTTCTAGAAAACGTATGTCATTTCCTGCTCATATAATCAAAAATAAGGTAAGACGCTGCGCTTAAGCTAGTGGAGACATCTTAAATCAGTCACAAGAATGTGGTACTCTTTCATGATATCTGACTTGTCTTTGTTCATGCCAGACTTTTATTAACACTCAAACTAATTATAACCAATGAGAGTGTTCCACACAGACATGGTTAATTTCTGCCCTGAAACAAGAATGATACAACAGCCAATCAGTATACAGATCACGTCAGAGTTAAAATGGCACGGATACATATGCCACGTTGAAGATGTATAAACTTAAATGTAAACCAGATGTGGTTAAATATATAGGAAGGGAAGGGGGAAGGGAAAACCAAAGCCCATCTATATTGAAACACGCTTTTGAAACTAATTGGGCATATTAACTAAGGTATGTATTTGAATCACAATATTTATATATTCATACAGGAAATTAAAAACTAATAATTTTTCAAATTCCTAGATAGTGAGTGATGATTTTTAGTTTTTTGATCTCAAAGTTCAGTTTCAATTTGTGAACTATTTGATCATAATCCTCTTCTCGTTCAAAACAAGTTATGATGTCATCAAAGTAAATTTGGATATATACCCATTTGTTATCTTGATTTCTTGAATACAGACATGGATCTGCTTTACTTCTTGTGAAACCTTTTGTGAGAACTTCATTCACTTTTTCATTCCACATTCTTGCTGCTTGTTTGAGTCTGTAGATGCTCCTTTGAAGTTTACATACAAGGTTCTCTCCTTATTACCTCCATTCCGCTCTGCCTCACAGCTAGGGATGGGCTGGCGGTTCGATCCAAACATGAGTCCGATTCGAACATTGACCGTTCGGCGAACATCGAACATTTCTGCGTGTTCGTCGCGTGTTCGCCCACAATGCACCACAATGCACTTTTCCACTGGCCTGAAGCTCACAATTGGCCTACAGCCTTGCACCTGACCACAGGTCAGGTGCAAGACAGGTGCAAGACTATGCCAATCAGGGCTCAGAGTCCTGATTGGGCAACTTTTGCCCAATCATGGGCTCACAGAGCTAAGTCCTGCAGCACACTATATAAGGCTTCCCTGCAGCCTCAGCACGTGTTTTTTTTCATGAGTGAGAGGATATTGTTCTTTCAGTGTGTCTCACAGATGTCTAGCAGATTTCTGTGAATTTTAATCTGTGTCTTCTCACTGCCAGCTATTGGGGTCTCACTTTCTTCTAGCAGATAATTATCTGGGAATTTTAATCTGTGTCTTCTCACTGCCAGCTATTGGGTCTCACTTTCTTCTAGCAGATATCTGGGTATTGTAATCTGTGTCTTCTCACTGCCAACTATCAGGGGGTCCCACATACTTCTAGCAGATATCTGGGAATTGTAATCTGTGTCTTCTCACTGCCAGCTATCAGGGGTCCCACATACTTCTAGCAGATATCTGGAAATTGTAATCGGTGTCTTCTCACTGCAAGCTATCAGGGGGTCCCACATACTTTTAGCAGAAATCTGGGAATTGTAATCTGTGTCTTCTCACTGGCAGCGCGATTGCGGTCGCTTCTTGGCATTCACGTGGTCCTCACGGTGTGTGTCGTTAATGTCCAATATGGATTATATGTAAAAAACACAAATTGCAAATAATAGTGCAGGGTGTATAAGTAATAGTGGAATAGATGACAATAAACTGTTCCACTCACAAGCAAAGAGCCCCGTCACTGGCTCTGAGTGGTTGCAAGCATCTGGGTCCTTTGTCTTCTTTGTAGTTTTAAAGGAGACCCACTCCCTTTAAAATCAGTGTTTTCTTTCGCTCATCAGATATGGAAGAAAACATAAAAACAGAAACCTTCTCGTGCAGGTCCGCCAATATGTATACAATTAATATGGTTATAATATCAACTCACATTGGGTGGAGCTTATAGCCAAGCTCTGGGTAGGAATGCCGGTGGATTTATTAAATAGGTTAAATCCACGAATACCTCGAATGAATTCCAAAACAGTGGGGACCAAATTCTTCTTTATAAAAGAAAAATCTTTAATTTAAAATAAAGCATATTAAAATTTTATATTAAATATAATATAAAAATGCTCTGTAGATCGCCAGAACGCGTTTCGCCATAAAGTTAGGCTTCTTCAGCTGGTTTACAGAGATCATATAAAATGTTCCATATATATATAGTCCCTTAATTGGGGGTTGAAAGGTCCCATGTGTTTGGAATTTGAGAGAATTGGTTGGCGTGCGTGTCACGCCTCCGTCTGCCCACTCCCGTTGTGCGCCGCCATCTTGCGCATGCGCAGTGATGACGTGTGCGTTCCATGCGCTCCAATTGATGTTCCCGGTATTCTTCATTGCTTTGGTGGATGAGGAACGACTTTCGTGCGGAGATCGCAGAATACATACATAGAAAAAGATCCCCTGCAGAACACCGTACATTCAAGGGATATTAGAATTTATGGACTACAGATGTAAATAAATGAAGTAAACAGACTCCCTCCTAGTGCACTCATTGTAATTTCGACGAATATAACGTATCTGCTTTTAACTTGAGTAAGATATAGGGAAAGGGTGGATCGTGAATTAAAGGATTATGGATGGATAGAGAAATTTCTCATTTAGATGGTGAACATATAGAATGGATAATATGATATTGTGGAGTATAATTATACATTCCATGTTGGTGAATGTATAGGTGGCTTAGATCTGTGGGGAAAGGATGGTGAATTTTAAGATGGAAGAATAATAAATAAATATGAAGACGATGGGCATGGATATTTGAACTGCTTAATACGTGAATTATATAAAGTATGATATAAAAGTGTAAAATAAATAAATATGACTAATTTCTTATTTTATAATTCTTAAGGTGTGTAAATAGACTACAACAGGAGAATATTAGGGGGTTAATCACCCAATATTAGTATGATCAAGTGAATAGAGTAGTCTGTAAAGTGATTGTCACATTGGTGTAATGTTCCCATAGAGTTAACTCTTATGGTAGAATTATGCTATAGTGAAGAACTCTAATGATAATCTCAATACATGAAGTGGAAAAAAACCAATGTAGGTTTAATATAGCTTTTTTTTTTATATATATTGTTTATAAATTATTATAGTGTAAAACTAACTCATATCCATTATAGTTAAAATAATAATGTAGAGTATGTCATGAGTGCACAAAAAGGAAGTCAGTGTACCTATTACAGAAAATGAACCAACTCAAAGTCATCATTAAGGCTAGGGTCAGACTAACGCATTTTTCGCGTTGTCCGTGAAAAAGTGCGTTCGAACGAATGGACGTATTTTTTCACGGAATACGCGATAGCGGTCATACGATGCGCATTTTCGTCCGTGATTTTGTACGGATCATCAATAAAACCCTTTTTGCGTCTGGACGTTATGTTGGCCGGACGTGTGCAGCGTCTGACGTCTCCCAATCACGCAAACACGCCGCTATGCGGACGCAGCGCACTCTGTACGTCAGTAGTAGCGGTTTGACGTTCTAGAAAAAATGCGTTCATTTGCCACTTGCGTTGCGCGGACGAACTTTCGTGCGGCCGTTCTTCGTATGTTACCCGGCATTGGACGTCATTTGCTGCTAGCACGGCCGTGATTTTGTGCGGTTAAACGCACGTTAAAAATGCTTTCGTCTGACCTTAGCCTTAGACCATTAGGTGTCAATGTGCCGTTCTCAAAAAAGAGCCTCATCTCTTCTTTCCCCAGTCTATTTAATACATTTTCCTCAACATCCCTTTTTTTAATCTGTTTGATGGCCCAAAATTTTATACCTATAGGAGAACTGCTGTGTTTAATTTTAAAATGACGAGAGACAGAGTGTTTTTCAAAACCGTTCTTTACATTTCGCACATGCTCACTAATCCTTACATTAAGCGCTCTCTTAGTGCGGCCTATATAGCGCAGACCGCAAGGACATTCCAGCATGTATACCACATTTTTGGAACAGCAATTTAGCACTCCACTTATTTTTACAGATTTTTTACATTTTTGATTAATATATATACTAGTAAATTCCTTCTTGTTATCGGTGGATCTGCAGGCCAAACATTGGCCGCAGCGATAGAAACCTTCTTTTAATCCAAAGAAGTCTCTGCTGAGGTCTTTTTTCTTGGGTTTGCTATGTACTAGATTAGTTTTTAGATTTTTAGTGCCTCTAAATATAACCTTGGGTACTGTTCCTATATATTCTTTCAAATCACCATCGTTGTTTAGGATGTGCCAATGTTTTTTTAAAATCTTTTTGATGTCGTTGGCTCTATTGCTATAATCACAAATAAAGAGAATTTCTCCTCCTTTATCTTTTTTCGGTTTATATTTGAGCAATTCATCACGATCGTCTTGCATTATGTTGGAAATGGTTTGATCCAAATCTAATTCGTTATATCCCTTGGCTATAAAATCTTCCTTTAGGGTGTTGGCTTGTGCTTTATAGGTCTCCGTGTCTGTACAATTACGTCTAAGACGGATAAATTGTCCTTTTGGGACCGCCTTTAGCCACAAAGGATGATGGCAACTAGTTTGGTCTATGTATGTATTAGTATCGACTTCCTTAAAGAAGGTTTTTGATTTTATAACGTCACCTTCTCTATAGATCTCAAGGTCCAAAAAGTGGATCATCTCTGAGCTCCAGTGATTGGCTAGCTTAATGCCCCATTCGACATTGTCGAGTTCCTCCAAAAAAATACATAGGCTGTCTTCACCTCCTCTCCAAATAAAGAACACATCGTCGATGTATCGTCTATATTCGTCGAAATTACAATGAGTGCACAAAGAGGGAGTCTGTTTACTTCATTTATTTACATCTGTAGTCCATAAATTCTAATATCCCTTGAATGTACGGTGTTCTGCAGGGGATCTTTTTCTATGTATGTATTCTGCGATCTCCGCACGAAAGTCGTTCCTCATCCACCAAAGCAATGAAGAATACCGGGAACATCAATTGGAGCGCATGGAACGCACACGTCATCACTGCGCATGCGCAAGATGGCGGCGCACAACGGGAGTGGGCAGACGGAGGCGTGACACGCACGCCAACCAATTCTCTCAAATTCCAAACACATGGGACCTTTCAACCCCCAATTAAGGGACTATATATATGGAACATTTTATATGATCTCTGTAAACCAGCTGAAGAAGCCTAACTTCATGGCGAAACGCGTTCTGGCGATCTACAGAGCATTTTTATATTATATTTAATATAAAATTTTAATATGCTTTATTTTAAATTAAAGATTTTTCTTTTATAAAGAAGAATTTGGTCCCCACTGTTTTGGAATTCATTCGAGGTATTCGTGGATTTAATCTATTTAATAAATCCACCGGCATTCCTACCCAGAGCTTGGCTATAAGCTCCACCCAATGTGAGTTGATATTATAACCATATAAATTGTATACATATTAGCGGACCTGCACAAGAAGGTTTCTGTTTTTATGTTTTCTTCCATATCTGATGAGCGAAAGAAAACACAGATTTTAAAGGGAGTGGGTCTCCTTTAAAACTACAAAGAAGACAAAGGACCCAGATGCTTGCAACCACTCAGAGCCAGTGACGGGGCTCTTTGCTTGTGAGTGGAACAGTTTATTGTCATCTATTCCACTATTACTTATACACCCTGCACTATTATTTGCAATTTGTGTTTTTTACATATAATCCATATTGGACATTAACGTTACACACCGTGAGGACCACCTGAATGCCAAGAAGCGACCGCAATCGCGCCGCCAGATACATATAATTATATCTGTTGTCACATTGGTTTGGGGGAAACCTCTATAGATCTGGTTTGGCATTGGTATACTGGTGGTGGTACATATTTGGGCGCTGACTAATTTTTCTATTGTGTGTGTCTTCTCACTGCCAGCTATCAGGGGGTCCCACATACTTCTAGCAGATATCTGGGAATTGTAATCTGTGTCTTCTCACTGCCAGCTATTGGGGTCTCACTTTCTTCTAGCACATATCTGGGAATTGTAATCTGTGTCTTCTCACTGCCAGCTATCAGGGGGTCCCACATACTTCTAGCAGATATCTGGGAATTGTAATCTGTGTCTTCTCACTGCCAGCTATCTGTTACATTTTCCCTGGTTTTGGCTGTGCCCCCTGGTGGTGAAGGGCCTTCATGTCTGTTTTTCCCCTGTAGTGTGTTTGGCCGTGCTGTTTGGGGTTGTTCTGGGGTTCTGAGGTGATCTCCTGGTCTGGGGTCACATGGCCCAATCACACAGACCCACTCCCTATAAATATCCCAGCAGCACAGAGCCTCATTGACGGTTTGTGGAGTATCATGGTGGTTCTGTTTAGTTCATGTTCCTTGTGTTGCTGCAAAGCATTCCTGTCTCATTGTATTCTGGTTATGACCTTGGCTGTGTTTCCTGACTATCCCTTCTGCCCACTTCTGGTACTGTATATGCTGATCTGTTGCCAACCTCTGCTTGTATGACTATTCTTGAATGTTTCATGTTTTATGTACCTTGTCTGTCTTAGTCTAGTATATATTCAGAGGCCGCTTATAAGGACCTCTTTAGTGTAGTCTGTCTTAGTTTAGTATATATTCAGAGGCCACTTATAAGGACCTCTTTAGTGTAGTCTGTCTGTTTTGTTGACTGCCCTGCAGCCTGCTCAATTCACGGATTGTATCATTGTGTTTCTGAGCGTGTCCTAAGTGGTCTGTCGGTCTTGAAACCTTCAGAGCTTAGTGGCAATTCAGTTCTGTTTTTGGTGCTCCTTGGTTTTGGAGAAATCAGTCTATCCTTGTGTCCAGTCAGTAACTCATCTGCCTTAAGGGCTTCATCCCATGTTCCAAGCCACCACGATGGCCCAAGCAGGGACTAACCGTTACATTACAAACTGTCCAATCAAGTCTGCAGGTGAGCTTACTGTGTTAAATTCTGTGCTTCAGATGATTTTTGATTTGCTGATGGAGCTGAAGAGGTTATTGCTGTCTCTCAGTGTGCTTAATTATGCGGCTCCTCCCAGCAGAGTCTCTGGGGAATTTCCCATGTCTGAAAGAGAGAGACGTAGGTTGTTTAAACTCTGCTATTACTGCAGTTCACCCCAGCACAAAGTATTTTCCTGTCCAGTAAAGCCCAGATCCAGCATGTCCTGTTCTCAAGGTGAGACCCTGATATCCACGTCATGCAGCTATAGCGCTAACCCTAATGCTGGGACCTCTGTTTCTGTGCAATGCAGGGGTGTTGCAAATTCCCTGTGTGGCAATAAAGCCAAAGTTGTTCCACCTCAAGGCACACACCCTGCTTCCATGTTATACAGTGGATCACTGTTTCTCAGTCCATGTAATGGGACAAGGGTCCAGGGTGGCGCTGTTGCCACAAGGGTCCAGGGTGGCACTGTTGCCACAAGGGTCCAGGGTGGCGCTGTTGCCACAAGGGTCCAGGGTGGCGCTGTTGCTACAGGTACACAGCATAAAATAAACCTGTCTGTTTTGCACATTGTAGTGTGCCTACGTCCCAGAATGGAGCCACTGACATGCAACCCCAAGTATTTACTGATCTGTCTATGTCTAGCAGCACGACTGCCCACTGTATGCCAAGCAGCGAAGCAACTGGGCCTATGACCCACAATGGAGCTTGTATTTTTGGTAACGTGTCAGGGAAATATAGTCCTGGTCTAATGCTGGATATGTCGTGTTATAGCGGTCTGTCTGCTACTGGAAATGATAAGCCAGGTCTGTCTGCTACTGGCAAGAAGAAGCCAGGCTTGTCTGACACTGGCTATATGTCACCCGTGATGCTTGAAACCGGCACAGTGCCAGTGGTGTCTGGGTCACGCTGTGTGTCAACTGTGCCGACGATGACTGAACCTGGCACAGAGCCAGTGACGACCGATGATAGCTGTGTACCACTCATGATACCCGAGTCTGGCGAGGTGCCAAGGGTTTCCCAGTCTGGCAATGAGTCAAAGATTCCCCAGTGGGTTAAGTCTCCAATTGACAGGGAGTCCTTCACGCCTAGTTTGGGTGCTGAGCCCTTCACACCTAGTTTGGGCGCTGAGCCCTTCACGCCTAGTTTGGGCGATGAGCCCTTCACACCTAGTTTGGGTGCTGAGCCCTTCACGCCTAGTTTGGGTGCAGAGCTACTTTGGGCCAAGAGCCCTTCACGCCTAGTTTGGGCCAAGAGCCCTTCACGCCTCTTGTGGGCCAAGAGCCCTTCACGCCTCTTGTGGGCCAAGAGCCCTTCACGCCTCTTGTGGGCCAAGAGCCCTTCACGCCTCTTGTGGGCCAAGACCCCTTCACGCCTCTTGTGAGCCAAGAGCCCTTCACACCTCTTGTGGGCCAAGAGCCAGCTGCACCCATGCCGAGCTACGAGCCAGCTGCGCCCATGCCGAGCTACGAGCCAGCTGCACCCATGCTGAGCTACAAGCCAGCTGCGCCCATGCCGAACTACGAGCCAGCTGAGCCCATATTATGCGAGACCGCTGTGCCCTTGTCCCACGGTGGGTCCAGTGTTGTTCCTACCATTGTAATAACAAGTGTGGGCAATGAGCCCTTAATGCCAAGTGTGGGCGATGAGCCCTTCATGTATAATTCGGGCAATGTGCCCCTACAGCCTGTTTCTGGCGATATGCCAAGTTTGTCCCAGATGGGCGATAAGCTCTTCATGTCTGGTTTGGGCCAAAAGCCCCTCATGTCAGCCTCTGATGGCATGCTGCCAGGTGTGTCTGTTTCGGGTTATTTGCCAGTCCTGCCAGTTACTGGAGATGATCCAATCAAGTATGATACTGGCAAAGAATCAGCCTTGTTTCTGTCAAGGGCTGTAGTCACTGTGCCAAAGTCCCATGGTGAATCTAGTAATACCAGGCTTTATTCTAGGTCTAAGGAAGCCTGGCACAATGATGAAGCTACATCCAATTTAACCAGTACTACCATCTCAGATTCTAGCCCTGTACCCGAGGGTTATATACGATCTTCATGTGGGATATTGTTCCGTGAGGCACACTGGGCCATGATCAAGAAAGACCCTAATGCTTTGAGGTGTTTTGAGGAGGATTATGATGACTCGGAAGGGCCACAATATACTCCTCCAGGTGAAATGTGTAACACTGGTGAGGTACCAGTTGTACCATGTCCTGGCAATGTCCTCTGTTCCAATGGTGGGTCAGTCATGCCAGATACAGGCGAGTTGTCAAGTCTGTCCAAGTCGAGCTGCGAGGCAGTCGTGTCCAAGTCAAGTCACGTGACCACTGTGCCCATGTCTCGCAGTGGGTCCATTGCTGTCAAACCCTCTTGTGGGGTCGTGAAGTCTCAATCTTGTGGTGTTAAGCAGATAACCAAGTCTGCCTCTACTATTGCCGTGTCGTGTGCGGTGGTCACCAGTTCTAGATCTTGTTCAAGGAGAAGACGTAAAAAGGTGACTAACCCTAGTCCAGCTGGTTCTATGTCCAGTCTGACTGATGCCAAGATCCCACAACCCCGTCACGTCCCTGAGGGCTATGTGCAGTAGCCCTTTGGACTGGTGTTCAGGAAGGAACACTGGGTTGCCATTCAAAAGAACCCTCAAAGACGGAGGCGTCTCGGGGAGGAGGGTGACAACTCTGAGGAGTGGGACCCCAATGGATTTTGGTGATTGTTGTTCGTGATCTGGTTTCCTGATTCCGGCTGCCATGTTTTTGTTTTGGGTGCCCAGAGGGTCACCCGTAAGGTAGGGGGTTATGTTACATTTTCCCTGGTTTTGGCTGTGCCCCCTGGTGGTGAAGGGCCTTCATGTCTGATTTTCCCCTGTAGTGTGTTTGGCCGTGCTGTTTGGGGCTGTTCTGGGGTTCTGAGGTGATCTCCTGGTCTGGGGTCACATGGCCCAATCACTCAAATCAGTATATATTCAGAGGCCACTTATAAGGACCTCTTTAGTGTAGTCTGTCTGTTTTGTTGACTGCCCTGCAGCCTGCTCAATTCACGGATTCTCAGGCGTATCATTGTGTTTCTGAGCGTGTCCTAAGTGGTCTGTCGGTCTTGAAACCTTTGGAGCTTAGTGGCAATTCAGTTCTGTTTTTTGGTGCTCCTTGGTTTTGGAGAAATCAGTCTATCCTTGTGTCCAGTCAGAAAACTCACCTGCCTTAAGGGCTTCATCCCATGTTCCAAGCCACCACGATGGCCCAAGCAGGGGCTAACCGTTACACTATCAAGGGGTCCCACATACTTCTAGCAGATATCGGGGAATTGTAATCTGTGTCGTCTCACTGCCAGCTATCAAGGGGTCCCACATACTTCTAGCAGATATCTGGGAAATGTAATCTGTGTCTTCTCACTGCCAGCTATTGGGGTCTCACTTTCTTCTAGCAGATAATTAACTGGGAATTGTAATCTGTGTCTTCTCACTGCCAGCTATTGGGGTCTCACTTTCTTCTAGCAGGTAATTATCTGGGAATTGTAATCTGTGTCTTCTCACTGTCAGCTATTGGGGTCTCACTTTCTTCCAGCAGATATCTGGAAATTGTAATCTGTGTCTTCTCACTGCCAGCTATCAGGGGGTCCCACATACGTCTAGCAGATATCTGGGAATTGTAATCTGTGTCTTCTCACTGCCAGCTATCAGGGGGTCCCACATACTTCTAGCAGATATCTGGGAATTGCAATCTGTGTCTTCTCACTGCCAGCTATTGGGGTCTCACAGACTTCTAGCAGATATCTGGGAATTGTAATCTGTGCCATTTCACTGCCAGCTATTGGGTCTCACTTTCTTCTAGCAGATATCTGGGAATTGTAATCTGTGTCTTCTCACTGCCAGCTATAAGGGGGTCCCACATACTTCTAGCAGATATCTGGGAATTGTAATCTGTGTCTTCTCACTGCCAGCTATCAGGGGTCCCACATACTTCTAGCATATATCTGGGAATTGTAATCTGTGTCTTCTCAATGCCAGCTATTGGGGTCTCACAGACATCTAGCAGATCTCTGGGAATTGTAATATGTTTCTTCTCACTGCCAGCTATCAGGGGGTCCCACAAACTTCTAGCAGATATCTGGGAATTGTAATCTGTGGATTCTCACTGCCAGCTATCAAGGGGTCCCACATACTTCTAGAAGATATCTGGGAATTTGAATCTGTGTCTTCTCACTGCCAGCTATCAGGGGGTCCCACATACTTCTAGCAGATATCTGGGAATTGTAATCTGTGTCTTCTCACTGCCAGCTATCAAGGGGTCCCACATAATTCTAGCAGATATCTGGGAATTGTAATCTGTGTCTTCTCACTGCCAGCTATCAGGGGTCCCACATATGTCTAGCAGATATCTGGAAATTGTAATCTGTGTCTTCTCACTGCCAGCTATCAGGGGGTCCCACATACTTGTAGCAAATATTTGGGAATTGTAATCTGTGTCTTCTCACTGCCAGCTATCAGGGGGTACCACATACTTCTAGCAGATATCTGGGAATTGTAATCTGTGTCTTCTCACTGCCAGCTATCAGGGGGTCCTACATACTTCTAGCAGATATCTGGAAATTGTAATCTGTGTCTTCTCACTGCCAGCTGCTGCCAGGCTATCAGGCTGTATCACTGATTTATACCAGAGTTGTGTGAATTTGAATCTGTGTGTTGCCACTGCAAAGGCTATCATGCTGTATCACTGACTTATACCAGAGTTGTGTGAATTCGAATCTGTGTGTTGCCACTGCAAAGGCTATCAGGCTGTATCGACTTATAGCATTGTTCTGGAAAATCTGTATATCACTCACCATGTCAGAAAGACCAAAAAAGGACAGGCAGACGCTCCCAGACACAGATAAGAGGGCAAGCAGCCTCTGTGTCGGAAGGCTGTGCCCCTGGTCATCGTGTACGTGGTGCATCCTCTGCAGGGGCACGCTTGTCCTTTCTAACTGGTGCTGGCCGTTTTAAGCAGCAGCAGCAAACAGAGGATTTTCAGGATTGGCTAACCAGGCCATCCTCATCCTCCGAGTCCTCTGCCAGCCAGGCTTGTAGTGGTTTACAGTCCACCTCAGCTGCCAAAACATCTAATTCAGCATCCATGTCCACAGCTACTCCTGCCATAGCCTAACTATCACACACGGAGGAGTCAGCTGAATTGTTTGACTACAGTGACGGTGACATGCTGCATAAGGATGCGCAGCAACTCCAGTGCTCTGATTCAAACTCTGAGGTTGAGGAAGGGAGTATAATCAGCCTAGAGGGAGGGGTGCCAGTGACACACAAAGAACTGGCACTCATGTTCCCCCAGCAGCTGCAGCATATTGCGAGGTTGGCTCCAGTGACGAAGAGATAGGGGGTGATGACAATGATGATGAGGTCACTGACTCCACCTGGGTGCCTGATCGAACAGAGGAGTCAAGGGAGGAGGAGGAAGAGGAGGCACAACAAAAACGAGGCAGAACGTCTTCTATGAGCAACCCTAGTCAGTCCAAGGCATCAGATGTCAGAGGAGCTCAGGTGCAAAACGCTGTTGTCTCACAGCACACGTCCAGGATCTCTGCTGTCTGGGAGTTCTTCACGACATGTGCAGCAGACTGCAGTGTTGCTATTTGTAAGCTATCTTGGAAGAGAATCAAGCGTGGGAAAGACATCAGACACTTGGGTACCATGTGCTTGAGGCAACATATGACCACCTGCCATGCATCCTGTTGGCACAACACTTTGCATAGGTCCTCCTCATCTGTCTCTACCCCCACTATATGTCCTGCCATGTCATTGCCTACAACCTCCACTGACAGGGATGATACAGTAATGGGTCTACCTTGTCCTTCCTCTGAATCTGCCAGCATCCCATCAGCTGCAGATTTATGCAGTCAGATTTCGTTGCCCCAGCTGCTGCAGCGGAAGAAAAAATATTGTCCCAACCATCCACATGCACAACGTCTGAATGCCAGCTTGGCAAAATTACTCGCATTACAGCTGCTGCCTTTCCAGCTGGTGGACTCTGCTTCCTTCCGTGAATTTGCCGAATGTGCTGTACCACAGTGGCAGGTTCCAAAACGCCATTTCTTTTCACGGAAGGCCATTCCAGCACTATACCAGCATGTGGAAGACAATGTTATGGAGTCATTGGGAAAGGCAGTCAGCAGCAAGGTGCACATTACTTTAGACACGTGGTCCAGCAAGCATGGACAGGGCCGTTACATTTCCTTCACGGCACACTGGGTAACTCTGCTTGCAGCTGGGAGGGATCCAGGACGGGGCTCTGTGCTGGAGCTTGCTCATCCACCATGCCTTCAGAAAGCTGCTTATATGAGGTCTGTCTGCTTCCTCTTCCTCCTCCTCCTCTTCCTTCAATGTCTCTAGTGAAGTGGCAGTTAAACCGACGCGTGACAGGGGCTACACAATGGCTCAAGCAAAAAGATGACATACTGTGCTTGAGCTGGTTTGTTTAGGGGACAGGAGCCACACGGGCCAGAAATTCTGTCAGCTCTGCAGGGACAGGCGCAGAGATGGTTAACACCACGCCAGCTTGAGCTGGGAATGGTCATCTGCGATAATGGCAGCAACCTTCTCTCCGCCCATGCCTAGCACAAGTCCTAAATCTGGTGGTACAGCGTTTTCTAACCAGGTATCCAGGGCTGGAAGAGCTTCTCAGCCAGACCAGAAAAGTCTGCAGCCACCTCAGACGGTCATTCCCAGCAAGTGTTCGCCTGGCAGAAATTCAAAGAGAATTCCACCTTCCCACAAACCGTCTGATCTGTGACATGCCCACAAGGTGGAACTCGACATTAGCAATGCTGCAGCGTCTGCACAAGCACCATAGGGCCATCAATGAGTACCTGTGTGAGTATGGCACAAGGACAGGTTCAGGTCAACTTGTTTCTCCCCCCCCCCGCAGTGGCTGATGATCAAGGATGCATGCACTGTACTGTCACCATTTGAGGAGGCAACGAGGATGGTGAGCAGGGACAGTGCATGCATCAGTGACACAATTCCTTTAGTTTTCCTGCTGGAGCACACTCTGCAGGGAATTATAGATGTGGCACTAGAGGCAGAGCAGCGGGAGGAAGAGGAGGACTTCCCTTGCTCTCAAGGCCCCAGTCTCTATGCCGACAGCATTCCTGCTGGTCCTCAGATCAGACAGGAGAAGGATGAGGAGGATGAGGAGGTATATTTAAGTTGTGGGGGCACTGAACGTGGGGATTCCTCAAGGGAGGGTTTTGTGTCCCCAGAAAAACAAGGACTAGTACGTGGCTGGGAGGAGGTAGTGCACGATGTGTCACACTAGGCTGCCTGAAGATGACAGAGATTCTGGGGAGCACCGACAGCAGCCAGATCCTGGGGAGCACTGAACCTGAACCTGTGTATATCTCGCTCTGATACTAGCCAGTGCCTCACCAAGCACTGACCTCACCGCACGACACTGACGGGTATGTGTCAACGGTGTATTCACAGCCCCATTCGCTATCAGAAACGGTACCAGTCAGGGGTGCCCCCTCTCCCCCTTACTGTTTGTTCTAACCTTAGAGCCCTTCCTGACCGCTATCAGATCAGACCCTAACATCACAGGAGTCAAGGTTGGCCTCCACCACCATAAGGTTGTAGCATATGCTGACGATTTATTATTTTTTGTGACGCGCCCAGAGATATCACTACCTGGAATCATGGCCGCCTTTGAGGTATACGGTCACCTATCTAACCTGCGCATTAGCTTCTCAAAATCCCACATCATGAACATCTCGGTCCCGGACAGTAGGGCCCTGGCTCTCCAACCACACTTCGCTTTTCAATGGGCTACCAACAGGATTAAATATCTGGGGATTTGGCTCTCGAAGCAGAGTTCTGAATTGTTCCAAGACAATTTCCCCCCACTTCTCCAATCATTTCAACGAGACCTGGCAACGTGGGACTATCCACATGTCTCGTGGCTAGGCCGCATAGCGGTAATTAAAATGAACATACAACCCAGAATCCTCTACCTCATGCAGACAATCCCCATAACACTCCCGGGTCCATTCCTATCCTCATTGCGGACCATGGTTACTAAATATATTTGGAGAGGCCGGCAATCTAGATTGGGCTACCAGGTCCTCACCCGATCCAGGGCGGATGGGGGCTTAGCTTTGCCCAACTTCTCACTCTATCATAGGGCCTGCCACCTGCAGCGGGTAGTGGAGTGGACAAGAGAGGGATCTACCACACTGTGGAGGGCGGTAGAACAAGAGATGTTGGGAGCTCCAGTGGCGGTGCTCCCTTGGCTCCCACGGGGGCAGGGAGGGAGATTGGCCAGATCATCCCCATTTATTTGGGCTACTTTTAAACTCTGGCGGCTCTCCGCTGTTAAAGCTGGCCTCACCTCCTTCCCTTCCCCCATGTCTCCAGTGATATGCAGCGACGACTTCCCCCCAAGTATGGACCCTTATTCAGTTCGGCACTTGGTCCCCGTGTCGACGCCATGCTTTTTACACTTCTCTGACTCCAAAGGGCGCCGGCCTCTAACTGAACTGATGGGAGATCTCTTTCATACATTTGTTCCATTATGCTCAAGTTAGCCACTTCCTGGACCGTATAACTCAACGGCACCAACTGGGGCGTCAACTGACCACCTTTGAGAGGTTATGCTGTCGTAAACAGCCTCTCTCTCATGGCCTCTCTATCCTCTACTCTCTACTGAGAACGGTGTCTTCAGATTTACCACCTCCCTATATGGGTAAATGGGAATCAATTCTGGATTTAGTACTGTCTGATGAGCAGTGGTCCAAGATCTGCGATCTGACACACCATTGCTCCTCATCCAGCAAGTCACAGGAAATGGCCTACAAGGTTCTCAGCCTATGGTATCGCACCCCAGATGTAATCAACCGCTACTGTCCCCTAATCCCCGCACAGTGCTGGCGCTGTGGGGAGGAGATTGGCACTATGCTTCATATCTGGTGGGACTGTTCGATCATCCGACCATTTTGGGCTAAAATATACGAAATCCTCTCGAGATTTGTAGAGCCGCCCCCTGCTTTTTCACCTGCGGCCTTGTTGCTCCACCACAATGAGTACCCTGTCTCCTTTTACAAACGGTCCCTCGCAATCCGCATACTTAGTACCGCTAAGGCCTTAATTCCTCTATACTGGAAACAATGTGTGTGCCCGCCTTTGTCCCTATGGTATACCAGAATGGAGGAGCTTCATTCTGTCGAACGCATGATGTTCATTGCATCCGATCGACTAGCACAATACTCCACCATTTGGTCCCTCTGGGTTCTGAAATCCTCCTCCCGTGACATCCGAGCTCTCTGGCAAGATCCAGACTGAGTGTCTATATATGCCCTCTGACGAATCCACTCCCTTAGACTGGAAGAAAGAAAATTTAGCTTAAAGCATAGGAAGGGTTATTTTACGGTGAGAACAATAAAGCTGTGGAATTCTCTGCCTGTTGAGGTGGTTGGGTCAGAGTCTGTACAGACTTTTAAAAAACGACTAGATGACTTCCTGCAGACACAGAATATTAAGGGTTATAATATTTAATATGTGGGTAAAAGCTTCTTGATCCAAGGAGAAATCTGACTGCCATTCTGGGGTCAAGAAGGAATTTTTTCCCAGTATGTTGCATATTGGCAAGCGTTTCAGACTGGGTTTTTTGCCTTCTTTTGGATCAACAGCAGTAGGTTATGTGGGATAGGCTGAACCCGATGGACGCATGTCTTTTTTCAGCCTATATAACTATGTAACTATGTAACTATGTAACAGGGACTCCCTGGAAAGCCTTGCTCGGTTCACTTTCCTTCCTCTCCCCTCCCCATTAGGATTAGTGACTTTATTGTTGTGTAACATAATGCCAGAGGTGATAACTTGACTTATTTTTGTTCCGGGTCCTGCGTGACCATCATCTATTGCTTGCACCTGGGAACCTGCGAGTTCCATTGTTTTGCTTCTATTTGCTCCAAAAAAGGTTTTTTGAATAAACATAAATTTACCTAAAAAACACTGGCACTATTCTATTCTTAGCCTGCTTGACCTCTCGGCTGCTTTTGACACTGTTGAACACCCCCTCCTTCTACAGACTCTCAGCTCTCTTGGTCTCTGTGACACTGCACTCGCTTGGGTGACTCCTATCTATCCAACAGGTCCTTGTCTGTGTCCTTTGCTGGTAACTCCTCCTCTTCATTGCTTTTATCTGTTGGTGTACATCAAGGCTCTGTCTTTGGTCCTCTGCTCTTTTCCATCTACACCTCCTCCCTGGGCAAAATCATTAATAGCTTTGGATTTAATTACCACCTTTATGCTGAGGACACTCAGATCTACCTCTCCACCCCTGATCTCTCTCCTCCTGTCCTTTCCAAAGTCAGTGACTGTTTATCTGGCATCGCCTCCTGGATGGTCTCTCACCACCTAAAGATAAACATGTCTAAGACTGAGCTCCTACTATTTCCCCCTTCTAATGCCTCCCCACCTCCTGACTTCTCTATCATGGTGGAGGTTATCACTATCTCCCCATCAAACCAGGTTCGCTGTCTCGGAGTTACACTTGACTCTGCTCTTTCCTTCATCCCCCACATCCAGTCTCTTTCCTCCTCCTGCCGCTACAAACTACGTAATATTTCCAGAATTCAGCCATTTCTCATCGCTGTCACCACAAAACAACTCATCCATGCCCTGTTAATCTCTGACTTGACTATTGCAATAATCTCTTCTCTGGCCTCCCCCTCTCTCGCCTCTCCCCCTACAATCCATCCTGAACGCCTCCGCCAGGCTAATCCACCTCACCCGCCGCTATGTCTTTTCCATTTCCTTCTGCAAGTCCCTTCAATGGCTCACCATCCACTGCAGAATTAAATTCAAAATCCTTACCTGACCTACAAAGCTCTCACTAACACAGCTCCCCACTACCTGTCCTCATTAGTCACCAAATACAACCCAGCCCGCTCCCTAAGGTCAAACAGCGACCTGCGCCTAGCTTCTCCCCGCATCACCTCTTCCCAAGATAGACTGCAGGATTTCTCACGCGCAGGCCCCATTCTCTGGAACACTCTCCCTCGTACAGTCAGACTTTCCCCTAATTTCTCTTCCTTCAAACGCTCCCTTAAAACGTTCCTATTTAGGGAAGCCTACCACCCAACTCACTGATGCAACCATCAATCACTCTCACCTAGCAGCAGTCCTCTCCTCCTGTTTCCAACCCCAACCCTTCTAGATTGTGAGTTCCTACGGGAATAGGGCCCTCATCTCCTCCTGTACTGTTTGTCAATGTTGATCAATGTAATGTAACCCTGTCTATACTGTGCCAATTGTACAGTGCTGCGGAATATGCTGGAGCTTTATAAATAAAGAATAATAATAATAGAGTAGTTGAGAATAAATACACATCCCAGAAATTCAGTGAATTGCTGGGATGTGCAGTTATTTTATTTATAATATAAAAGGTGAAGCCTCTCCATAGCAAATCTCACTTTGTCCTTAACCAACAATCACCATAACTTTGATTATAAATAATAAATCAATACAATAATAATTAAGATACTGTGACAAACCGTCACACTCAGAGCCCCCAGATACATAGGGCTCTATTACATTCTTCACGCAAAAATGCACAGTAAACGCGTGAATTTTTGTGCAAAGCGTTAAACGTTAACGCGCGTAAATTAACGGTGGTACTACAATCCTCGCACATTTTTTCATTCGTCAAAAAACAACGCGCGTAAAACGGACACGCAAAAACGCGCAGATACGCTGTGCGGACTTTTTTTTTTTAAATCTCCATACTTTAATAAGATTTACACCATCAAGCTTCAACATTGAATCCATGCACTGTCCGGTATATATTTGCAGTTTAAGTCCCTTAACATGCAATCCACAAAACAAAGCTTCCTGTATTCAAAGTCCATATTCCTTTGCCAGATCCAGTATGTCCCCCGATTCCACACCTTCAGATACCTAGTCTATGTCAATCTTCTTCCTGAGCTTCTCCTGGCTGCTGGAATTGAGATACGGAGTGATTTCTGCCACCAGTGCCAGGACTGAAAGGTTCCCCGGGTCCTGGGCGAGGGTCTCGTGAAGATCCTCTGCACATTACTGGTAATTTTTTAATCCTTTGTTGGCCTGAGCTCGCCTGTACAAAGTTTTGATATTGGAGGCGTCCCTCTGCAGAGCGCTTTCGCAGTCTCTGCTGTTGCCCTTTTTCAGCTGGCACGCTGCCCGGTTGGAGTACAAGATGCCGAGCTCCTCCACATTCTCTTATCCCTGGAGCTCGGTGATGGCCTGGCTGTCTGTGGCCGCGGCTTCTCCGAACTGGCCGTTCTTGAAGAGCTGGTTTCCCTCCGCTTTGAGGCGGGCTGCGGGGCTGACAGGCTGCAGTGACGGCTCGGTGTTGTGGTTGGGATCCTGGGCTCTGCTCTGCCTCTCGGTGTCCCGCTTCTCCTCCTGCCCATTGCTGAGCGGGTCTGTCCTTAGGCCGTTGTGGGCACCCTTGTCTTTGCTGGTCCGGGGGGGGGGGGTGGCCGTGGGGTCTCCCGGGTCGGCTCTCCGCCCCTCGGACCACTCCTGCTCGGTGACTGTTTCTTCTGCGCATTTCCCATGTCGGCCTCGCGGACTGTTTTATCATGCAATTCAGCCAATCAGAATTAAGAACCACAATTGTCTCCTGCCGCCCCAAGCAGTTGTTTATTAATAGATTAAAGGAAAAACATTTACCGTCATTTGAAATTTCATTTTTTTCTTTTTAAATGTTTCTATACATCCTACAAATCCGCCACTTCACGGGCAGGTTATGGGGACCTCCTAGGCATGATATTTGAAGGAATTTTTCGTTTTTATTCTTAACCTTTATTTCATGGAAACTCACTGTTCCTTCAAAAACTTTTTTAAAACTTTTTTTCCTTGTTTCCTGTCCCCCATGGCACTACCCGGACCCCCATACACCTTTTATGGCAAATATCTTGCATATATGCCCTCTTGGAGGGCACTCTAAAAATCGAACGTTGGAGTCCCATTGAGTTCGAATTGTGTTCGCGTTCGAATCCGAAGTTTTTCAAATGTTCGCGTTCGAATGCGAACTGAACACGGGGGTGTTCGGCCTATCACTATTTGTAATTACTCTTTCTGCTCCCCATGTTAAGTATAGGGAGCACAAAGTACAGTAAGCTCGCGGAAGCGAGCGCAATCCCAATGCGGCAACGTTTTTTTTTTTACCCATTAGCGATTGGAATGTAATGGAGGGGTCATTTAAGATAGTGTTAACGCTCAGATATGTGCAAGCTTACTGTATATCCCACGGCGAGACCGGTGGCCCAATTCGAGACGGAAGAGAGAGAGAGTCTGAGGCAGTGTAAATCAAAAAAAGAAAGAGGGCCCAGTACTGAACCTTGGGGCACCCCGACAGAGACAGGTTGCCTAGAGGAGGTACTATAACGGGCGCGGTAGCTCTCACACAAGAGTAGCGAGGATGAGATCTTGTTGGACAGAGATATCTGCTTGATGGTTGCAAAATACACAGTATTATCAGATTTATACTCCAAAGCCAAGGACTATAAAAGGACAACTGATCTGCTACTAAGTTCCAAAGGTTTCGAGACCAGCGGACAACTTAGAGCACAAAACAATACAGATGGCTTCAATACTTCAGTGGGTGTACAGTAATACCTTGGATTACAAGCATAATTCATTCCGGAAGCTTGCTTGTTATCCAAAGCGCTCTTAAACCAAAGCGAATTTCTCCATAAGAAATAATGGAAACTCTGATGATTGGTTCCACAACTATTTATTCATATGAAAATGATTACAGTAATACAAAATACTGCACAGTATAAAGGAAAAATTAAACAAATTAACCTGCACTTTAAGAATCGTGGCTGGTGTGAAGGAGACTAGAGAGAGGGGAGGAGGGTTATTGTGTAGGACGTCTATCACTAATGGGATCACTGCTATCTGTTGGCTCACTGGAATCTTTTTGAGGGGCTTTAACAAGAAACCTATGCAATGACACTTGCTTTTGCCTCCTTTTGAGGATTTGGCGGAAATGTGACATTGTCATTAAACAGATATGTTGTTTGCACTGCTACAGCCTTATTAGGGTGGTGCTTTTCTACAAACTTTTGCACTGTTTCTCACATTTTACAGATCTCCTTAATCTCATTTGAGGTTAGGGATTCCTCTGCCTTTTTATCATCCCCTTCAGACGAGATCTCCTCCATAACCTCTTGCTGTTGCTCGCGATGCAGAGCCATCAGTTCGTCTGTGGTCAGCTCCTGGGCATGTTCCTCCACCAGCTCTTGAATGTCCTCCTCATTCACCTCCAGTGCCATGGTCTTCCCCAAGGACACAATTTCCTCAACAACTGGCGGCTCATGTTCCTGAGCAGACAAGCCACGTCCAAGAACACCATCAGGCCACAGTTTTTTCCAAGCAGAATTGAGGGTTCTCTTGGTGACCCCATTCCAGGATTTATCTATGATCTTGAGACAGTTCACTATGTAGAAATGATTTTTCCAAAACTCTCAGAGGATAAGGTTTGTTTCATCGGTCACCTCGAAGCACAGCTGAAATAGTGCTTTAGTGTAAATCTTTTTAAAGTTGGAAATGACCTGCTGATATATGGGCTGGATTAGTGGAATGGTGTTGGGATGTAGGAACTTGACTTTAATGAACTCGAATTCCTCCAATATGTCGTCCTCAAGGCCTGGAGGATGAGCAGGAGCATTATCCATTATCAGCAAGACTTTGAGTGGCAGATTATTTTCTAAAAGGTATTTCTTCACTGTAGGACCGAAGACCTCGTGTAACGTTGGGAGCTTCCAGCCCTACCTGTGTGCTTGAGGGCAGCATATCTGATGCTGCTCGCTGACCAATGCCCGGTTTAAATGGACACAGGCAGGGAGGTGGCTGCATGAGGCGCGGCTTGAGTGGGGGGCGTGGCCTGGTGAAGGTCTTTAAAAACCCTCAGTGTATTCTCAGCAGTTGCCAGATCGTGGTTATCCATACCTGAGCTCCTTGTACCTGACTGCTATATTGAATTAACCCGTTATTGACCTCTGCTTGTTTCTGACTATTCTACCTTCTGTTGCCCTAGACCATTTTCTTGTACTACGCCACTGCTCTGATATCGACCCGGCTATTCCATTTGACCATTCTGAACTCTGTATTCCTGATTCTGGCTCGGCTGACTACTCCCTGTGTTGTTAACCCTTTCTGTCTAGCTAGTTTACCTGGCCAATTCTAAGGACCAGACAGTTAGAGATCTTTCACGGCTACTCTGTTGGTAGCTTCTGGGCTCTGTGGAGTGTGGGGTGTTAAGTACTGCGTGGTGGGATCTGGGAACCGTGACATTACGATCTGGCCACTATGGATCCCGCAGACTTAACACAGCACTTGGCTAACTTTGTATCCAGACAGGATGAGCAGGATCATAGGATGGATCAGTTTGCTATTGCCTTACAAACTATCCTGACTCGTACGGCTCACCTGGAACCAGCTGGGGTTGCACCCCCGCTTGATATACCTGTGTCCCCTGTCGTTCAGACATCCCAGGTACACATGACCACTCCTATGAGGTTTGACGGTACTCCCTCAGAGTGCCGGGGATTTTTGGTCCATGTGGATATTCATTTTAAATTAAATCCACAGATGTTTTTCTCTGACATTGCCAAAGTGGGGTTCATTATTAATCATCTGTCTGGCAGAGCATTGACATGGGCGACTCCGTTATGGGAGGCAGAGAGGCCTATCATACGGGATTATAAAGAATTCATAGCCGAGTTACAACGTACATTTAATCCTACCAGAAAGGCCACGGTAGCTGGCAAATCCTTGTTCCGCATACGTCAAGGGAACAGGACTGTTTCTGATTATGCCATAGAATTTAAAACCTTGATCTCTGATGTGAACTGGACAAATGAGATACTGGTTCTGGCTTTTATGGAGGGGTTATCAGAGTCATTGATGCATGAATTGGCTCCACGTAAACTACCTGAGGTATTGTGTGAACTCATTGTTTATTGTATAGATCTGGTTCTTCTAAACTCACGGCCATCTCAGAATGGCCTCTCCCTCAAGGTCTCAAGGCCATACAGAGGTTTCTGGGGTTTTCCAACTATTATAGGAGATTTATCAAGAATTATTCCACTGTAGCCTCCCCTATCATTAATATGACACGTAAAGGTCTGAAGAACCAGATCTGGTCTTCTCAATCCAAACAAGCATTCGAGGCCCTCAAACAAGCTTTCACTTCCGCTCCCGTGTTACGGCATCCTGATCCCAGGATTCCGTTTGTTCTTGAGGTTGATGCTTCCGAGATAGGCATTGGGGCTGTCCTATCTCAAAGAGAGTCTCCAGGAAAACCTCTACATCCTTGTGGGTTCTTTTCAAGAAAATTATCACCAGCAGAACGCAATTATGATATCGGTAACAGAGAATTGCTTGCTATTGTGTCTGCCCTATCAGAGTGGAGACATTTGTTGGAAGGTACTCTTGACCCTTTATTGATAATTACTGATCATAAGAACCTTACGTACATCGGGGATGCTAAACGTTTGAACGCGAGACAGGCCAGGTGGTCATTGCTACTGTCTCGGTTTAATTTTGTATTGACTTACAGACCAGGTGACCGCAATGTAAAGGCTGATGCCTTATCTCGTCAATATGACCCGTATGAATCTAATACACAAGACCACAATCCTATAGTTCCTCCTGAACGTATTGTGGCTTCCACAGTCTTGTCTGTCTCCTCGCCTTTCCTGGAACGCCTCCAGGCAGTTCAAGTAGGGGCTCCACCTGACAAGCCTCCAGATATGTTGTTTGTACCTGAAAAGGAAAGACAAGAATTACTCATAATGTTTCATGATTCTAAACCAGCAGATCATCCTGGTATTACTAAGACTCTTACCAGTATCTCCAGACAGTTCTGGTGGCCCACCATGCGACAGGACGTACGTCTGTTTGTTTTGGCTTGTCAAGTCTGTGCCAGAAGCAAAACCAGTAAATCCTTGCCTGTCGGACTATTGCAGCCTTTACCCATGCCTAAGAGGCCTTGGTCTCATCTATCTATGGATTTTATTGTGCACTTGCCGAAGTCCAAGGGTCATACTGTGGTTCTGACAGTTGTAGACCGCTTCTCCAACATGGCTCATTTTGTCCCTCTACCTAAGCTTCCTACAGCCAAAGAACTGGCGGTTGTATTTGCTAGAGAGATAGTACGAATACATGGGGTTCCGTCTGAAATAGTCTCTGACAGAGGAGCCCAGTTCGTCTCTCGTTTCTGGAGGGTTTTCTGTGCAGAGATGGGGGTGCGATTGGCCTTCTCTTCAGCATATCATCCACAAACCAATGGGGCAGCAGAGAGGGCAAATCAGGGTCTCGAGCAGTACATACGTTGCTTTACCACACAACAACAAGACAATTGGTCGGAGTTGTTGCCCTGGGCTGAGTATGCACGTAATAACGCCGTTAACGAGACCACTGGCCACTCTCCTTTTTCTGCCATCTATGTTTTTTTTCCCTCCGGCTCTACCGCTTCATTTTACTGAACAGGCCATCCCGGCTCTCGATGACCATCTCACTCAACTGCAAGAGATTTGGAGACAGATTCGAGAAAATATGGAGCGCAATGTTGCTGTCCAGAAACGCAAGGCTGACAGGCATAGGTTACAAGCTCCCTCCTATAACGTGGGGGATAGAGTTTGGTTGTCCACTAAGAACGTAAAGTTGCGGGTGCCTTCTATGAAAATGGCACCTCGGTTTATAGGTCCATATAAGATCATTCGCCGTATTAATCCTGTGGTTTATGCTCTTGCCCTTCCTAAACATCTTCGCATGCACAACGTCTTCCACACCTCCCTACTGAAGCCATTGTTGTGTAACAGGTACACGCGGTTCGTTCCTCCTCCTCCACCTATTCAGGTTGATGGTGAATCTGAGTATGAGGTTAGGAGGGTTTTGGATTCTAGGCTGTGCAGGGGCGCTCTGCAGTACTTGGTCGATTGGGTGGGTTATGGTCCAGAAGACCGGTCCTGGATTCCAGCTTCCGACATGTCTGCCTCTAGGTTGGTCAGGGCGTTCCATGCCTCACACCCCGATCGCCCTGGTGGTCATCCTGCCGCTCGTCCTGTTGGTCGTCTGGTGGCCTCCCGTGGAGAGGGGGGTACTGTAACGTTGGGAGCTTCCAGCCCTACCTGTGTGCTTGAGGGCAGCATATCTGATGCTGCTCGCTGACCAATGCCCGGTTTAAATGGAGACAGGCAGGGAGGTGGCTGCATGAGGCGCGGCTTGAGTGGGGGGCGTGGCCTGGTGAAGGTCTTTAAAAACCCTCAGTGTATTCTCAGCAGTTGCCAGATCGTGGTTATCCATACCTGAGCTCCTTGTACCTGACTGCTATATTGAATTAACCCGTTATTGACCTCTGCTTGTTTCTGACTATTCTGCCTTCTGTTGCCCTAGACCATTTTCTTGTACTACGCCACTGCTCTGATATCGACCCGGCTATTCCATTTGACCATTCTGAACTCTGTATTCCTGATTCTGGCTCGGCTGACTACTCCCTGTGTTGTTAACCCTTTCTGTCTAGCTAGTTTACCTGGCCAATTCTAAGGACCAGACAGTTAGAGATCTTTCACGGCTACTCTGTTGGTAGCTTCTGGGCTCTGTGGAGTGTGGGGTGTTAAGTACTGCGTGGTGGGATCTGGGAACCGTGACACCTCGTTGATCCACTCAACGAACAAGATACGAGTGACCCAAGCCTTGCTGTTGGACCTCCACATAACATTTAACTGGCTCTTCTGCACCTTGCATTTCTTGAAGGCTCTTGGATTCTCAGAATGGTACACAAGCAGGGGCTTGATTTTGAGATCCCCGCTTGCATTAGCACAGAACAAGAGGGTGAGACGATCTTTCATGGGCTTGTGACCAGGCATTGCACTCTCTTCTTCTCTAATGTAGGTCCTCGTTGGCATCTTTTTCCAAAAAAGCCCCATCTCATCGCAGTTAAAAACTTGCTGCAGCAGGTAACACTCAGAAACCATGAGCTCCTGGAACTCGGCAGTGAACTCCTCAGCTGCTATTATGTCTGAACTCGCAGCCTCTCCGTGCCTCACAACACTATGGATGCAACTTCTCCTCTTAAAATTATCAAACCATCCCCTGCTCACCTTGAAGCCTTCTTCGTTTTCTGTTGATGCACCTGGAACCTTACTTACAAGGTCGGCGTACAAGACCTTTGCCTTCTCGCAGATAATGTTCTCAGACACTGTATCCCCTGCTAGTTGCTTCTTGTTTATCCATATGAGTAGCAACTTTTCTACATCTTCCAGAACTCGTGGCCGTTGCTTTGATACTCTCGAGACTAGTGATGCACCGATACCACTTTTTTAAGACCGAGTACGAGTACCAATACTTTTTTCAAGTACTCACCGATACCGAGTACCGATACTTTTTTTATGTCATGTGACTGCTTTCCAATAAGAACAGACCTCACAGATATGCCCCCAGCTCATGGATTTGCCCCCAGCTCATGGATATGCCCCAGCCCATGGAGATATCCCAGCTCATGGATATGCCCCCAGCTCATGGATATGCCCCCAGCTCTCATTTTCGACAGGATATGCCCCAGCTCTCAAAGATATTGCCCCCAGCTCATGGATATGCCCCCAGCTCAATGCCGGCTTCCGGTATCGGGGAAAATATCAGGGGTACTGCACGAGTACCAAGTACTCCTGCAGTACCCGGTATCGGCACCGATACCGATACTAGTATTGGTATCGGTGCAACCCTACTCGAGACTCCTTTTGCTGCATCTAGCCCCATTATTTCCTCTTTCTTCTTTAATATTGTGCAAATCGTCAACGTTGACTTATTATACATTCACGCAATGTCAGCCACTCGCATACCTCCTTCATGCTTCTCGATGATTTCCTTTTTAACTTCCAACGTAATGATCCCCTTCTTCTTGCCACTTTCGTTTTCAACCATTTTTTTTCTTCATCGGGGGCATTGCTGCAGTAACAATGAAATGAAACCATGAAATGCTGCCCCACCAAAAAAAGACAAAAAACACGTGTAAGAGTGTACCACAGAGCTCCACAGCAATAAAACTCAGTCATGTGCGGTGTATATGAGCGTATCCCAGAATCCACAGCAATAAAACTCACAGTACAGTAATGTGTGGTGTCTATGAGCATATCACTGCTCCACAGCAATAAAGCTCACAGTATTGTAATGTGTGGTGATACACACAGGGGGAAACTGTAATGGTAGCCAAAGCTGCTGGGCTATGGTAAATTTTCATGAAACGCAGGGAGTTTTCTGCAGCTCTGCTATACACCTACATACTGTATTCTGCATACTGTACTGTATAGCTGTACCTGGTGGTGGGTGTGAGTGTGGGTCTGTTCTGTCTTCTCCCCAGCTCTTTTCTTGCTGCATGTGTATTAACGTGCCTCGCTGAAAGTGCCCCTGCCACGCATGCGTGGATGCGTAACGATGCGCACGCACTGCTCGTAGTGCAAGATGGCGCTCGTAAATCGAGACAAAGGTTTCCAAAAAAAGTTGCTCGTTGTGCGAAACGCTCGCACACCGGGTTACTCGTAATCCGAGGTTCCACTACAGTCAATGTATTGTGCAGACTACAGGACAGTCACCGACCTGACAGATTTAGCATTTTCTGATAAACTCAAACGGGTATGTTGTACCTTGTAATCACCAGGGTCTATTGACACAGGCTTAAAGCTAGTACAAACCCGGGTACACTTTGCAAGCTGAGCACGATAATCATAGGCAGAAAACAAACGGTATGTCACTATTGCGGATTGTATATAAATACACGACCATAAATCCTGAACCTTGGGCCTGGAATAGAACCCCAATATGGCTATAGATAGTACACCAGAGCGAGAGGGGAATATCCCCATGAATCGAGTAAAACCCCAAGCAGCCTGCAAAGGGTTAAACCCATGATGCACAGTACTAGCAACCGCTATGGTACGCTGCATAAGAATGGTCAAAGGCAAGCTGGGTCAAAATCAGGAGCTGGGATCATAGACGTAAAAGGGTTGGCAACTGGAATAGCAATGACGACAATAATAAGCGATGCGGGAACAGAACTCCACGTCAGGGCGACGAGGCAACTCCTCATGCCCTGCTTTAAACCCGGCGGCTCTTCGTGACCACACCAGGCCCCGCCCCTCAGACGCCACTCGGCCATTACAAGGTGCTGGCACTCGAGCAGCCAGTGGCACCGAACCATGCCCAGACCCCCCAGGAAGCACAGCAGGGTCTGAGGATGTAACAGGTACTTCCAGAAAGTGACACACTAAGCAATCGTATGACCTAGATACAATAATGCTTCCACCATATGTCCCGTATCACTAGGGTGATCATATGATCATAGCAATATGTGTCCGTTGAAACATGTAAGATATTTCAATCATAAGGAAGCACAGGGAAAAGTGCTGCCCTGTAACATGTATAATTCATATGATGCAACAGGCAAAAGATGGCTGGTCACCTGGGCTTCCTTTTTGGGGCCCTATTACAAACTTAACGCTAGTGTTAGCACTTTCTTTTTTGATTTACACTGCAAACTAATCAGCTCCTTTGGATTCCAGTACCACCTATACGCTGATGACTCTCAAATATATCTCTCCTTCCCTGATCTCTCTCCTGCTTTCCTGGATTGAGTCACTGACTGTCTGTTGTCTCGAATTGGATGTCTTCCCACTTCCTTAAACTCAATCTTGCCAAAACTTAAATTCTCATTGTTCCTCCCTCCAACGAAAACCCAATGCCATCCATCTCTTTACGAGTAAATGGAACACTCATTAGCCCGACACCTCAAGCTCGCTGCCTTGTAAGCTCAAGGGATGTCTGGCTGAGCACTTGGTTGAAGTGCTGTATTTCCTAGACAAGCTATCGTACGGGCAGGGTTGTCTTTTCCTTATGTATCATGTATGTCTCATGTTTGTGCTCCCCATTGTACAGCGCTGCGGAAGCTGTTGGCGCTTTATAAAAAATTGTAACTGTAACTGGTGTCACTTTCGATTCTGACCTAGTGTTCTCTCCCCACGTCCAGACAGTGACAAAATTCTGTTACTATCAACTCAAGAACATTGCCCGCGTCTGCCCCTTTGTGACACAAGATACCACAAAGGTGCTAGTTCATGCGCTTGTCATTTCACGACTTGATTACTGCAACTCGCTCCTAATAGGCCTCCCCAATGCCCATTGTTACGAGAGCCTGGTCAAATATTTTCCCTTGGCCGTCGTGACTCATTTTCCTCCGTTAGTCCCTGGATTCTTCCCTCCAGCAAGCAACGCTGAATCACTGTCAGTTCTTAATTTCTTCCAATAAAGCAGACGACACTGGCCATATTGGGTTAAGCAGACTCACTGGCCATTTCAGCTGGCCTCTTTTTATTTGGTACAGAATCAGATAACAGTTTACATCCCAGCCCACCAAGACATCCCGGCAACGCAGGTCACCCTGGTCTCAATCAGGTCCTCCTTGCAGATTGTAAGCTCTAGAGTAGCTCTCTCTGTAACTATCTGTATTCCATGGATTTTTGCCAATCAGATGCAGTATGGGCTCACGTGATAGGCAAGCGGCGCAATTTCATTGGTGGTTCTATGGTAACATTATGATAGGTCTAGACCGCCCGCTACCGCTGATTTGATGCATCACGTAGAGGAGACACTGCAATTGGTGGGAACTCTAAGTCACGAAACGATTGGTGTACAACGGAGGTAATTACCAATTGAATACACCGGAATCGTTAAAATATGGAGGCTTATAAGATACATAGGACACTAATAGAATTCACTCCTGATGAAGCTGTAGTATCCTTACAGCTAAACGCGCGCTGAGTCCTTTTATTCTTACACCCTGAATCTAGCTATACTCTCCTGGCTTCTTGTACCCACTAGGGTGGCAGTAGACTGATATTAGAGTGTTGGATGGTTGCAATGGCACCTGGACACTCATAAATCGCTTGATTGCTTTGGGACCGGAGTGGTGGTCTAGCGGCATTGTGGCAGCACTCGAGGGTATATGGGTTGTGGTCTAATATGGTCCCACTACAAGGAGACCAGACCGTTACTAATGGAGTACTGATATCCTTATGAGGCTTTGGCTACAGACTATCCTCACTTAGTTACCCATTTGCATGTATTGGTCTACAACGACCTATGTCTTGGGAATTCATTATCAGGCAGAGGTTGAGGCTACAAGTTCAATAGTCTCCAGAGTGGTAAACTAATATTTCCAAGCGTTCAGTCCTGCAAGCAGCCAGCAGTTGGTTCAATTCCCACATAAGCATTTTTTCTTTTTGGTTGATGGTATAGCATCAATTATTGTCAAATACAGCCACAATAAGCAATAGGCGTATATACCAGACCCGTGGAAGTATTGCAATCAATACAGTGCATGCTATAAGAAGGTCTCTTGTCAACCATGACCTATATATATAGACGATATGAGATCATCTTGGTGGTGTGATTGAGTCTAGCTGCAAATTTCTACAGAGGAATATCCTCGATTTAGGCTGGGGTCAGACGAGTGTAGTGTTCACGTCCGTGATTGCGCCTAAAAGTACGTCTGTGATAGCATGACAGAAAGCCCATCGGAGCCCGACACACGAAGTACGTCCGCACTGAACTGCAGATGCACAACGGCCGTGGCCCACAGACGCAAGGCAGACAAGAACGTACAACCCCTAGAACGGCCGCACAAAGTGCGCTGCGTCCGCAACTTCTGCATACCTTTGTGTGTGAGTGATGGAACGTGGTCAGACGGTTATACGTCCAGTATTTTTCACGGACAAAATGGTTTTGCTTTTTATTTTATTTTCTCTCCTATATCTGTCAAAATATACGTCAGTGAATAAACTGACTGTATGGCCACTACTGCGTCTTCCGTACTGACGTACGTCCGTGTGCACGGATGTACAGTCCGTAGAAATCACGCTCGTCTGACCCTAGCCTTAGACTTACAGCTGCCGCCAATATACCCGGCCAATTGGGACACTGAGGAGAGTGAACTAAGCAAGCACGGAGTGTAGTCAACTGTGTTTTTAAATACATTTTAACCCGTTGGCTGCTAAGGACACGCTCAGCGTGTCCAGCCAAGTGGTTCTCCTGTGCTATGGACGCGCTGAGCGCATCCTAGCACAGGAGGCAGCAATCGGCCGGGATTCCGGCCGATTACTGAGCCCCCACAGTGCGGGCTGACATCTTGGACCTCGGTGGGGACAATAGATGACATCACCCGAGCGCGACGACATCTATTACAGGCGCCCCTCCGCGCGAGTGCAGGGAAGGTACCTGAAAGGAAGGGGGGATGTCGGGATGACATCTTGGATGTCGGCCAAGCTTCCGGGATCTCCCCCTTATGACTGGCGTCATCGTGCATAGCGCAATGATGTCAGTTCTGGAGTTAACCCCTAGCTGCCACCAATGGTGGAGATGGGGGTTACAACTAACCCCCTATCTCCCGATCCGTGGCAGCTAGGGGTTAATGTATGTGGTCACCTGGCACCTACGGTGGACACAAGGGTTGTGGACCCACGTAAGGTTGCCCCTCCCTTTTTTTCTTGGCATATATATCTGAAATAGGCCAGGCGGTATAGAAGGACGCATTCTAACACAAGCCCAAATCGATCAGTGTTAGAGTGGTCAGGGATAGCCAAAACGGTACACAAGGGGTATCTATCATATAAACCAAAAATCAGAGTTAGGACTGGTACATAGCCACAAGCCAGGTAACAACGGTGACTGAAAAATCAACCAAGTAATGAATCGCCAGGAGACACTCAGCACTGAGAGAAGCAAACTCCACGACAGGGCGATGAGCCAGACTGCGCTGTCTGTATTTAACCACTTGGCTGCTATGGACGCGCTCAGCGCGTCCAGCCAAGTGGTTCTCCTGTGCTATGGACGCGCTGAGTGCGTCCATGCACAGGAGGCAGCAATCCGCCGGATTCCGGCGGATTGCTGCGCCCCCCGGTGCGGGCTGACATCTTGGATGTCAGCCGAGCACTCCGGGACCCCGGCGGAGCAATTAGATGTCATCGCGGCGGCGCGATGACATCTAATTCAGGCGCCCCCCGCATGTGCGGAGGAAGCGCCTGAAAGGGAGGGGGGGAGGTCCTTCGGACCTCTCTCCCTCCCGATCGCCGGGGGGCAGAGGGTTAATCCAGGCACTGTTTGGAAGGGCACAGCCTGCCCTTCCAAACGGTGGCTGTGATTAACCCCTGGGGAGCCGGATCACGAATTGGCGCTGAAAAGCGCCGGATTGTGATCCTCTCCTGGAGCTGGCCGACATCTTGGATGTCGGCCAAGCCTCCAGGAACTCCCCCTGAGGACTGGCGTCATCGTGCATAGCACGATGACGCCAGTCCTGGAGTTAACCCCTAGCTGCCACCAATGGTGAAGATAGGGGGTTCATTGGAACCCCTATCTCCCGATCCGTGGCAGCTTGGGGTTAATGTTTGATATCATTGGATCGGCCAGAGCATGGCCTTTCCAACGATACCAAACATGAGCATGAAAAATGTTTTTTAAAAAAAAATATATATATATTTAAAAAGAAAATTCTAAAAAGAAATAAACAAGTTTTTTTTGTTTGTTTTTGTTTTGTTAATGCAGCAATATTGTTCCCATTTCAATTATAATGTGAACAGTAATCCTGCACTAACGATTTTTGTATGCGGTGCGTTTGTTAAAAAAAGCGAAATTTTCCCCCAAAAAAATTTAACGACACCCCATTTCTAATTTTTTTAACAAGCGCACCCCATACAAAATATAACCGCAAACGATCGCATGTTAAAATGTGAAAAAAAAAACACTTTACACATAATAAATTATTGAAAATTCAAATTTTATTGCATTTTTTGTTATAATATACAGACATGCCATAACGTATACATATAATAATGACATATTATGAATCTGCCAAGTCTGCCGGAAAGAACGATATATAATATGTCTGGGTCATATATCAAAATATGACTACAAAACGCGGTTAAACATGATGAGCGAAAGCAGTAAAAATGACCTCAGCACAGAGGTGTGAAAAGCCTCAGCAGTGAAAGGGTTAAACCCGGCGGGTGCGCGTCATCATGCCGCGCCCCACCTCCTAACCAGCCCTGCGAGCTCCAGAATCCGGCACAACTCCTGGCACCCGGCTTGTAGATGGCGCCGCCGGGTGCCGGCCCCCTCTGAGCCCCAGACATGACAGATAAGCTCATACACACCACACATTACTGTGAGTTTTATTGCTGTGGAACTGTGTTATGTCCTTCTTTTGTTTTGGAATGGGCGACAAGCTTTTAGGGGTTGAGGACGTTTACAGGAGGCCCTTTCATGAGGTTCAGTAAGGGTCCCCATCATTTCTGATGGCTGCCCTGCCCCCAGATATTGACTGGAAGTTCCAGAATAACTGAAGGAAAAGGAATCCTCAGACCACCATCTGCTGACCTATAAGAAGGACCCTATAAGTAGTTAAATGACACCCCATGAATTATAATAGTTTTAAGATAAATTGATAGTCAGCAGTATTATAGGACTAAGGTTCACTTCTCGAGATGTTTGCAAATGTCTTTAGAATAACAAGGACACTGATGTTTGCAAATGTCTTTAGATGCTGATGTTTGCAAATTTCTTTGAAGTGATGTCTGGAAAAGTGCTGATGCCTGAAGAAATGCTGATATCTCAAGAAATCACATGCCGAGGCCACGGGAAGGTCTAGAAATGTGTCACCAGACCTGTATTGAAACTGGCCAATGAACTATGTTATGTTTTGAAAATGTTAACTAATGAAATAAAGAGCCAGCGCCTTGACACAGGGTATAAATATGTGTCAAGAACCGTTGGAAGGCAGAGAGAAATTGCCAGACAAAATTACATGCCTCGTGTGTTTTTTTAAAGGATTTTCTCTCTCCCTGCGCAGAAGGAGAGTTAACTCAAGGTGTGCCTAAGACAGGGTCTTAGGGGTTAAGGACGGACAATTGGAGACGATTATTCTCTTCAATCTGGAGGTACTGCTGAGATGAACGGTCACCCCTCGTCCTGGTGAGTATATTGTCTTGTCTGGACGAGGGCAATGACAGCGTTTATCTCGAACTAAAGTTAGTTGTCCATGTCCTATAGAAGTTAAAAGAAAACGTTGCCAGGGGCCGTTTATTATAGAATTAAAAGAAAACGTTGCCAGGGGCCGTTTATTACAAATTAAAAAGAAAACGTTGCCAGGGGCCGTTTATTTAAAGATGGAGTGGGTCAGGGACCACACTCAATAGAAGGGACATTATATGTCCAATTGATCACACCTTGCGTTAACCCTCATAAAATGTATAGAGTATAAGAATATTACAGTATAAGAATATTACAGTATAAGAATTAGAGTATAAGAATATTAGAGTGTTAAGATTCACTGCTGAACGATCTGTAAGGTAAAACAGACGTCCATCAGTTGTGATAATAGAGTTATAAGTTAAAATAACGAACAATCCGCAAGGTGAGGCGGAAAAGTCGTTATGTATATGTATATATATATATATGTATATATTGTTAAAGTATATATTATTATAGAGTGATAAGTTAATTGGTTGGCAGGAAAATCTGTAAGGTAGGGCAGACTTTTGCCCCTTTGTATACTGATGGTACCGTGTATATATATATGTATATATAAGAGCTGACTGGTTGGACATTGTTTGCTGTGAGGTGCATGTTGTATTAAGCAGAGGTGTTTGTTGGCCATTTGTGTGTTAGTTGCTGACTGATGGGGTGGATGATGTTGGTCATGTATGCAGTTACTAACCGGAGATATATATATTGTGAAGCTAGTTTTTATATACTATTGGATTGTGGTTTATAAGTTTTTGTTTATGATATGAAGGAATTATATAACTACAAAATAAAAGCAAAAGATTAGAAGTTTGATTCTCGAGATTAGGGGAGGATTCACTAAATAAGTTTTTATTACTTATCCTTAAATTAGCTCATCTTTTGTTGATCTATGTGGCATAGAGATATATATATATATATATATATAGTAAGAATTTAAATTGTTTTTCTTTTCGAGCACTGTGAAGAGTCTCTCTTTTTTATTTCTTTCTCTATTTTACCTGCCTGATTATTCAATTGTACAACTAACCATGGGTATTTAAAGTAGCAAGGTTAAAGAATATCCCTTACCGAAAATAGGAGAGTTTTGTAAAGATTATGTAGCACGAGTAGGGGGCACAGATTGCTATTTAATTAACCCATGGATAGATAGTATGGCGGGATGGACAGAAGCAGTGGGAGTTGTGATCCTTTCCTCAGACAGGGAGACCACAGCCCATTCTATATGGATATAGTGAAAAGGATCATGTCTTGGTGACACCGAGGCATGGCCCCACTATGCAGGAGACCCTCAATGGGATATGACATATATGCGTTTGGGAGGAGAGCAGTGATTAATATCTGCAGGATATTGGTTTAATAGAGTCAATAAACAATGCAAGAAACTAAGTCCAGATGGTCTAAATAGCGAAAGATTACATCAAATAGAATTAAGCATATTACGGAGAAAACAGGAAGTCCCACGAGCGGACTGGGGCCCTGGCCCCCCTCCCTCTTACAAATACACAATGTATCCTTCACTTGCTGGTTTCCAAGACACCGAAATACTCGGTGCTGTTGCAGCAATCGAATGTACATCGTCAGCCCCTAGTAAACCACAAATAGAAGATACTAGGGACATAAAAATGATAGACGAGATAAGAGCAGAAGGAAAAGAGGAAGATAACAAAAAGTCCGATCCTTAAGATCAATACACGCACACAAACAGGAACAGAGATAAAACCTCCTGACTTTTACACATTTTGCGCTGAGAAACAAAATCACTTTCCGTTTATGACCGTGGGGAATAAGTTACTTAAAAAGGCGATAGAAATAGAAGATATTAATAGAATTTTTAAACATTGTCTAAAAGAGAAAGAGGACGGACTACGTCCTATGATTGACCAGTTTCTACAGGATGGTATCCTGGAACCTGTAGTCTTCCCCTTCAGTACCCCAATTAACCCCGTGAACAAAGCTGACGGGACTGTCAGGTTCGTTCAAGACTTGCGCGCAGTTAATTCCCTAGTGATTCTAATTGCGCCAATTGTCCCAGATGTCACGTCACTTCTGTCATCAATATCAGCGACACATACACATTTTTCTGTAATTGACCTGAAGAATGCATTTTTTAGCATCCCTGTACATCCGGAAACGGCATTGCTGTTCGCATTTCACATTTGAAGGCACCCAATTTACATGGAAAAGGTTATCTCAGGGGTACATTGATGCCCCGGTGGTCTACAGTATTGTACTGCAGGCCACTCTGAAATTCTGGCACCCCAGCCATGGTTCTGTCCTGCTGCAATACGTGGATGATCTCCTCGTATGCAGTCCATCAGAGGAGGCCTGCCGGGAGGATGGTAAATCACTTCCTCGTTGGTTACAGGAATGTGGGCACAAGGTTTCCCTTAAAAAAAAATGCAGTGGTGTCAAATGCAAGTTGAATATTTAGGGTTTGTTCTCAGACAGGGGGAACGGAGCATCAGTCAGAAGAGAGTCCAGTCTGTCACGGGCCTGGTCAACCCGAAAACTAAGAAGGACATGTTGTCATTCTTAGACATGATAAACTATTGCAGACAGTGGATCCCTGACTGCTCCTATTATGATAACATTCTGAGACAAGCCACCCTGTTGGGTCAATCCAATATGATAACATGGTCTAATGAAATGTTAAATGCCTTTAAGGTTCTCAGAAATGCAATGATGTTAATAAGCCCCGCGCTTGGCCTCCCTGATTATGTACTTTCATTTCATCTGTTTGCAAGGGACAAGTGTACAACCAAGGCCGGGGTACTGACGCAAGAACATGGGGGGCCGGTTGTGCCCCGTAGTTTTTTTTTTTTTCCAAAGATTTTGCCAGTAACGGTACAAGGGATGCCGGCCTGTTTGCGTGCCCTGGCAGCATGTGCAATGGTCGTTAGTATGGCAAGCCAATACACATTAGGGTACGATCCTCATCTACCCACAACCCATGATGTTTTATTTTTACTTAAGGGCATACATGCACGGCACATGTCACAGCGCTTTAGTGGATATGAAGTCACACTGCTAAGCAACCCTGCACTGCACATAGCATACAGTTCAAGTGTCTCTGGTCCAGCACCAATCCTAAACGCTTTACTGGGTCTTAAGAATCCCTTAGATACCATCCCACTCGAACATGACTGTGCTCTCTCCATTGAGTCTGAAACTGCACCCCGCACTGATCTCATGTCAACACCTGTTCCGGACGCAGATGTCGTCTTTGTTGACGGCTCCTGTACCCGCCCCAATGACGACACTTATCATGCAGGCTCTATGCGGGTAGACCTGTCACGATATACACTGACTCCAAATATGTTTATGGTGTGGTCCATGACCATGGGACGATATGGGAAAAGAGGGGATTTGTGGCCGCAGATGGCAAGAAGATTTCCCATTCGACCCTGGTCACGGACCTCCTAGCAAGCATTCTTATGCCCTCTCAGATAGCGGTGTTACATTTTAGAGCACACACCAGAGCCTCAGATCCTATTGCAAAAGGGAATCATCTGGCTGACCAAGCAGCTAAACGAGCAGCACAACAGGACATAGCTAAACTAGTAATACCGGGTTTTGCGACCTCCCACAATGGATAGGGACCAATTATTTTGTACCTTACAAAAATATGCAACCACAGAAGAGCTAAAGAATTGGAAATTGGTACTCCCCATCATTCTGGCTGAAATCAGAATGGCGGTTAATAGGAACACAGGCTACTCCCCCTTCGACATACTTATGGGCAGACCCTTTCCATTACCATGGTCTACAGGTAGGCTAACAGTGGAGACAGGGGACTTAGAGCAGATAAGGGATGAATATGTTAGGCAGCTGATCTCAACCCTCGAGACAACCAGAGACGAAGTTATATTTAAGTTCCCCTTTCTTTCAGACAAATCTACCCACCTATTTAATCCAGGAGACAAGGTGCTGGTAAAGCGGCTACAGAAAGGAAAAAGACCAGAGGATTTCGCCTATGGACCAGAGACCACGGTGGAGCCGTAACCCGCACAGCTATACTGACAGAGGACAGCCCAGTCTGGATTCAACAAGGGACCCTCTCGAGTCAAGCGGATTCAACAAGGGACCCTCTCGAGTCAAGCGGATTCAACAAAGGACTCAACAAGGGGTACTAACGGGGGCAGCTAATAGCCTTGGCCTCCATCAGGAAGAGGACCCGGACCAAGAAATGTGAGGGTAGATAGCCCTGACTTCCAACAAAGAGAAGATGACAACCAATGATCCTTTTCGAAGAGTATGGAGACGCATGGGGGGGGAAGAAAAAGACTGAAATAATATGTTTACCCCCCCTTCGGAACATATATCACAACCCCTATTGTCCACACCCCCTACCAGAAAGAACCCCAACCCAAACCATCACTGTCTGGCCACTGTTGTTTCTTTATTGTCCACCATTACTGCAGTATGATACTGTACAAGGCAACTGTATATATATGTGTAACCGATGAGTACTGGGGACATAATTGTGATTATTGGGGCGCAGTGGGGTGGGACACGGGCAATATGGGATATGGTACCTCTGATGCCGTAGTTAACAGATGGGGATATAAACCAGATAGCGCCGCACGACGACGCAGTTCCAAGGGACAAAGCCTATTAAATCGTATGACTTTGATTGGGAGAGGTGGGTGGCGGTGCTCAATAAGAAGCGGAGCTCAGTCAGTACAATTGACGCTGACTATACAACACCCTTCCCAGGCCGACACGGGTGTCTATGTAATGGGAATATACGTAACTGCCACAACCAAATTCCCTCGATACAAGTTCAAACTCCAAGATATGGCCATTTATAAGAAGGAAGAGAACCCATTCCTACCCAGGAAATATGGAGAGGTAGTGAGACCTCATCCTCTCCTACCTAACACCAAATCAAATCCCACCTATGAAGACAGCATAGTAATGGAAACAGGATTTTCAGATGTAAATGTTTGGCTAGAATGGGTAAAATTTAGTGCCCTAAACAATAACCGTACAAATTGTTATGTGTGTGGTGCTGTTAGGCCACATCTAGGCACCGTACCTTTTAATATTCCGCAAGATGAAGAAGAATGTTTTCTTAGTTTATATACTAACACCACTGATAGCCAGAGTTTATGTGAATATTGGAAGAATAGCTACCCCATACTAACACGCCTCCCACAACCAGGAGAAGGGATACATGTTTACCCAGGGAACTATACCTGCTATAGGTCAGTAGAAAAAGGTAGGAGCCTCACCTTCTTCCCCGAGGGTTATTGTACCAATTATAGCAATATCAACAGTATTAAGTTACAGAATCAAGTTTTTCTGATTGGGGATCTCTACTGGATATGTGGAGACCTCAAGATTAGGGCGCGTCTGCCCCTTCAATGGTCAGGTGAATGTGCCCTAGCTAAGGCCATAATGGGATTTCATATTGTTTCGGATCCTGAGGAAATTCCAAATATTAGCTCACGTCGCAGGAAAAGGGAAGTCCCAAGCCCACAAGGTAGTCTTGATCCGCATGTCTATATTGATGCTATAGGGGTACCAAGAGGGGTCCCTGATGAATTTAAAGCAAGGGATCAGGTAAAGGCAGGGTTTGAGTCATTCCTAGCACCTCTTGTTACTATTAATAAGAATGTAGATTGATTAACTATTTATATTATAACCAGCAGAGATTTGTTAATTATACTCGCGAAGCTTTACAGGGCCTCGCTGACCAACTACAATCCACATCCATTATGACGTTCCAGAACCGGATGGCTCTGGACATGATATTGGCTGAAAAAGGTAGTTTAGGAAGATAAATAGGCACTGGGAGACTGCCTTGTGTTACCAGTTCCGTGGCAGGTACAGCCCCCCCTAGTTCTATATTGATCCACATGGGTATTGAGGGTCTCGCTCCCCAACCCATACTAACTTACAGTAGATAGATGAAACAAAGAAAGAATCAAATAGTATGATCATACTATGATTCTAAGAGGGGATTGAAGGAAAAGGAATCCTCAGACCACCATCTGCTGACCTATAAGAAGGACCCTATAAGTAGTTAAATGACACCCCATGAATTATAATAGTTTTAAGATAAATTGATAGTCAGCAGTATTATAGGACTAAGGTTCACTTCTCGAGATGTTTGCAAATGTCTTTAGAATAACAAGGACACTGATGTTTGCAAATGTCTTTAGATGCTGATGTTTGCAAATTTCTTTGAAGTGATGTCTGGAAAAGTGCTGATGCCTGAAGAAATGCTGATATCTCAAGAAATCACATGCCGAGGCCACGGGAAGGTCTAGAAATGTGTCACCAGACCTGTATTGAAACTGGCCAATGAACTATGTTATGTTTTGAAAATGTTAACTAATGAAATAAAGAGCCAGCGCCTTGACACAGGGTATAAATATGTGTCAAGAACCGTTGGAAGGCAGAGAGAAATTGCCAGACAAAATTACATGCCTCGTGTGTTTTTTTTAAAGGATTTTCTCTCTCCCTGCGCAGAAGGAGAGTTAACTCAAGGTGTGCCTAAGACAGGGTCTTAGGGGTTAAGGACGGACAATTGGAGACGATTATTCTCTTCAATAACAATGCAAAAACGAACACGAGGCTGAAGTTAGTTTCTTATTCGGCCAGTTACTTATTCGTGGAAGTTGGTTTCTGATTCGGTTGAATTCCAAGTATGTAAAGTTTCAATAAAAACCTGATTTTAGATGGTAAATTGCCATTGTGCCAATGATTTTAACATGGATTTATATAGAGGTGGATGCCCTCTACCAAACAATGTCAAATTTAGCCTGGCCCAACTGCAATTTGGGCAGAAAAATCAGTGCCAACGGTGCCAAGGGTGTTGATTTTTACTGTTTTGAATAAGTAACTGATGTTCTCAAAGGGTTAATTGCCATTGGGCCACTGAATCCAACATGGATTTATATATAGGTGGATGCCCTCTATCAAACACAATTGTCTTCAGCCTGGCCCAATGGCAAGTTTGCCACGAAAACAGTGCCAACTGTGCCAAGGTGTTGATTTTTACTGTTTTGAATAAGTAACTGATGTTTTCAAAGGGTTAATTGCCATTGGGCCACTGAATTCAACATGGTTTTATATATAGGTGGATGCCCTCTATCGAACACAATTGTCTTCAGCCTGGCCCAATGGCAAGTTTGCCACATAAACAGTGCCAACTGTGCCATGGGTGTTGATTTTTACTATTTTGAATAAGTAACTGATGATTTCAAAGGGTTAATTGCCATTGGGCCACTGAATTCAACATGGATTTATATAGAGGTGGATGCCCTCTATCAAACACCATTGTCTTCAGCCTGGCCCAATGGCAAGTTTTCCACGAAAACAGTGCCAACTGTGCCAAGGGTGTTGATTTTTACTGTTTTGAATAAGTAACTGATGTTTTCAAAGGGTTAATTGCCATTGGGCCACTGAATTCAACATGGTTTTATATATAGGTGGATGCCCTCTATCGAACACAATTGTCTTCAGCCTGGCCCAATGGCAAGTTTGCCACGAACACAGTGCCAACTGTGCCAAGGGTGTTGATTTTTACTATTTTGAATAAGTAACTGATGATTTCAAAGGGTTAATTGCCATTGGGCCACTGAATTCAACATGGATTTATGTAGAGGTGGATGCCCTCTATCAAACACAATTGTCTTCAGCCTGGCCCAATGGCAAGTTTGCCACATAAACAGTGCCAACTGTGCCATGGGTGTTGATTTTTACTATTTTGAACAAGTAACTGATGATTTCAAAGGGTGAATTGCCATTGGGCCACTGAATTCAACATGGATTTATATAGAGGTGGATGCCTTCTATCAAACGCAATTGTCTTCAGCCTGGCCCAATGGCAAGTTTGCCACGAAAACAGTGCCAACTGTGCCAAGGGTGCTGATTTTTACTATTTTGAATAAGTAACTGATGTTTTCAAAGGGTTAATTGCCATTGGGCCACTGAATTCAACATGTATTTATATAGAGGTGGATGCCCTCTATCAAACACCATTGTCTTCAGCCTGGCCCAATGGCAAGTTTGCCACGAAAACGGTGCCAAGGGTGCTGATTTTTACTATTTTGAATAAGTAACGGATGATTTCAAAGGGTTAATTGCCGTTGGGCCACTGAATTCAACATGGATTTATCTAGAGGTGGATGTCCTCTATCAAACACCATTGTCTTCAGCCTGGCCCAATGGCAAGTTTGCCACGAAAACAGTGCCAACTGTGCCAAGGGTGTTGATTTTTACTGTTTTGAATAAGTAACTGATGTTTTCAAAGGGTTAATTGCCATTGGGCCACTGAATCCAACATGGATTTATATATAGGTGGATGCCCTCTATCAAACACAACTGTCTTCAGCCTGGCCCAATGGCAAGTTTGCCACGAAAACAGTGCCAACTGTGCCATGGGTGTTGATTTTTACTATTTTGAATAAGTAACTGATGATTTCAAAGGGTTAATTGCCATTGGGCCACTGAATCCAACATGGATTTATATATAGGTGGATGCCCTCTATCAAACACAATTGTCTTCAGCCTGGCCCAATGCCAAGTTTGCCACGAAAACAGTGCCAACTGTGCCAAGGTGTTGATTTTTACTATTTTGAATAAGTAACTGATGTTTTTAAAGGGTTAATTGCCATTGGGCCACTGAATTCAACATGGATTTATATAGAGGTGGATGCCCTCTATCAAACACAATTGTCTTCAGCCTGGCCCAATGGCAAGTTTGCCACGAAAACAGTGCCAACTGTGCCAAGGTGTTGATTTTTACTGTTTTGAATAAGTAACTGATGTTTTCAAAGGGTTAATTGCCATTGGGCCACTGAATTCAACATGGTTTTATATAGGTGGATGCCCTCTATCGAACACAATTGTCTTCAGCCTGGCCCAATGGCAAGTTTGCCACGAAAACAGTGCCAACTGTGCCAAGGTGTTGATTTTTACTGTTTTGAATAAGTAACTGATGTTTTCAAAGGGTTAATTGCCATTGGGCCACTGAATTCAACATGGTTTTATATATAGGTGGATGCCCTCTATCGAACACAATTGTCTTCAGCCTGGCCCAATGGCAAGTTTGCCACGAAAACAGTGCCAACTGTGCCAAGGGTGTTGATTTTTACTATTTTGAATAAGTAACTGATGATTTCAAAGGGTTAATTTCCATTGGGCCACTGAATTCAACATGGATTTATATAGAGGTGGATGCCCTCTATCAAACACAATTGTCTTCAGCCTGGCCCAATGGCAAGTTTGCCACATAAACAGTGCCAACTGTGCCATGGTTGTTGATTTTTACTATTTTGAATAAGTAACTGATGATTTCAAAGGGTTAATTGCCATTGGGCCACTGAATTCAACATGGATTTATATAGAGGTGGATGCCCTCTATCAAACACCATTGTCTTCAGCCTGGCCCAATGGCAAGTTTTCCACGAAAACAGTGCCAACTGTGCCAAGGTGTTGATTTTTACTGTTTTGAATACGTAACTGATGTTTTCAAAGGGTTAATTGCCATTGGGCCACTGAATTCAACATGGTTTTATATATAGGTGGATGCCCTCTATCAAACACAATTGTCTTCAGCCTGGCCCAATGGCAAGTTTGCCACGAAAACAGTGCCAACTGTGCCAAGCTGTTGATTTTTACTGTTTTGAATAAGTAACTGATGTTTTCAAAGGGTTAATTGCCATTGGGCCACTGAATTCAACATGGTTTTATATATAGGTGGATGCCCTCTATCGAACACAATTGTCTTCAGCCTGGCCCAATGGCAAGTTTGCCACGAAAACAGTGCCAACTGTGCCAAGGGTGTTGATTTTTACTATTTTGAATAAGTAACTGATGATTTCAAAGGGTTAATTGCCATTGGGCCACTGAATTCAACATGGATTTATATAGAGGTGGATGCCCTCTATCAAACACAATTGTCTTCAGCCTGGCCCAATGGCAAGTTTGCCACATAAACAGTGCCAACTGTGCCATGGGTGTTGATTTTTACTATTTTGAATAAGTAACTGATGATTTCAAAGGGTTAATTGCCATTGGGCCACTGAATTCAACATGGATTTATATAGAGGTGGATGCCTTCTATCAAACGCAATTGTATTCAGCCTGGCCCAATGGCAAGTTTGCCACGAAAACAGTGCCAACTGTGCCAAGAGTGCTGATTTTTACTATTTTGAATAAGTAACTGATGTTTTCAAAGGGTTAATTGCCATTGGGCCACTGAATTCAACATGTATTTATATAGAGGTGGATGCCCTCTATCAAACACCATTGTCTTCAGCCTGGCCCAATGGCAAGTTTGCCACGAAAACGGTGCCAAGGGTGCTGATTTTTACTATTTTGAATAAGTAACGGATGATTTCAAAGGGTTAATTGCCGTTGGGCCACTGAATTCAACATGGATTTATCTAGAGGTGGATGTCCTCTATCAAACACCATTGTCTTCAGCCTGGCCCAATGGCAAGTTTGCCACGAAAACAGTGCCAACTGTGCCAAGGGTGCTGATTTTTACTAATTTGAATAAGTAACTGATGATTTCAAAGGGTTAATTGCCATTGGGCCACTGAATTCAACATGGATTTATCTAGAGGTGGATGCCCTCTATCAAACACCATTGTCTTCAGCCTGGCCCAATGGCAAGTTTGCCACATAAACAGTGCCAACGGTGCCAAGGGTGTTGATTTTTACTGTTTTGAATAAGTAAATGATGATTTCAAAGGGTTAATTGACATTGGGCCACCGATTTCAACATGGATTTATATAGAGTTGGATGTCCTGTATTAAAATCAGTGGCACAATGAGTGGTGTGGTTTGGCCGAGCTCTGAGATGGCTGCCTGGTCTCTGAGCTTCTGCTCAGGTGGCGCTTCCACAACTGACAGTAGCCTCCACTGATCAGCCCTGGACTTCATTGTAGCCTGTAGGGTTTAGCTTCCATGCCCAGGAGCAAGTTGAGCCTCAAATCGAGCCAAGCTGACATTGCCCAGTGT
>CM019064.1:166090680-166247563 GCA_009667805.1 Leptobrachium leishanense
ATCAAATTGATATCAACTATTGAATTTGAAATGAACTATCAAATTGATATCAACTATTGAATTTGAAATGAACTGTCAAATTGATATCAACTATCGAATTTGAAATGAACTATCAAATTGATATCAACTATCGAATTGATCTTAACTTACTATACAAGTAATAGTCAGCAAAGGACTTTATGAAACAAATTAATTTTGTTTCACTGTTTAATTTGACTCAAATACTAAATCTGTGACACAGCTTAAAAAAAAGCTTTTCTTTTAAAATCAAATTTTAATTAATTGGTTTTATTTAGTGATCCAAAATTAAAATTGATATCAACTATCGCATTGATATATGAAATTTGAATCGATTCGAAATTTCAAATCAATGCAAAACAAAACGAAATACGAAACAAAATAAATTACGAAATTCCGAAAACAAAATTATTTAAAAATGTAACGAAACAAAACTAAACAAAATGAATTTTTCAGCCATGCACATCCCTAATATATATAAAAGGAAAATTCCTGACTGACTGACTCATCAACGCTCAGCTCAAACCGTTTAACCTAAGAACATGAAATTTTGAAGGTACATTGTTTTTCAGACATAGCACCCACTAAGGAAGGATTTTTGGAAATTCCACCACTAAGGGGGTGAAAAGAGGGGTGGAATATTTTAAACGTAATACCTATAGCTCAAATACCGAAGATGTTACAAGTGTGAAAATTGGTATTTACAATCTTCTTGAAAATTGAAAAACAGGAGTTTAACCGTTTTCCAAATATAAGTGGGGGGGGGTGAAAAAAGGGGGTGAATATTTTAAACAGGATACCTATATCTCAAAAAACAGAAGATGTTACAGTCAGGAAAATTGGTATTTAGATTCATCTTGAAAAATAAAAAAATAAGTATTTTACCATTTTACAAAAATCCAGTAAGGGGGTGAATACTTGATAACTATACCAAGATTTCAAAAACCAAAGATGTTACAGGCATGAAAATTGGTATTTACAACGTTCATGAAAAAAATCAAACATGTGTTTTACCACTTTCTGAAAATCTAGTTAAGTGGGGGTGAAATATGGGTGTGGATACTTTTATCAGTATACCTATATTTCAAAAACTAAATGTGTTACAGGTGTGAAAATTGGTATTTACAATCCTCTTGAAACAAAAAAAAAACATGTTTTACCATTTTCCACAAATCCAAGTGTAGGGTTGAAAATGAGGGGTGAATATTTTAAACCTATATCTAAAAAAAACAGAAGATGCTACAGTAGTGAAAATTAGTATTGAGATTCTTCTTGAAAAATAAAAAACATATATTTTACCATTTTCTGAAGATCCAGTGAGGAGGGTGAAATAAGGGTATACTTTTATCAGTATACCCAGATTTCTAAAACCAACGATGTTACAGGTGTGAAAATTGGTATTTACAATCTTTGTGGAAAAACCTGTGTGTTACCATTTTCTGATAATCCAGTTACCTATATCTCAAAAACAGAAGATGTTACAGATGTTAAAATTTGTACTCTATCACTGCTCCAGCATGTCTGCTTCATTCGCACAACCAGGGCTCACACTCCCTCACTGCTCCAGTATGTCTGCTTCCCTTTCACAGCCAGGACTCATAAACTCACTCACTGTTCCAGCATGCCTGCTTCCTTCTCATAGCTATGCCTCACAAACACCCTCAAATCTCCAGCATGGGAGAACCTGTGATATTATTGTGGAACCTCAACCCACTTAGGCTAGGGTCAAACAAACGCATTATTCGCAGCGACCGTCAAAAAGTGCATCCGAACACATTGACGTATTTTTTCATGGAATGCGCGAAAATGGTCAGACGACGCGCATTTTCAAGCGTGATTTTTTACGGATTGTCAATAAAACATTTTTGCGTCTGGACGTTATGTAGGCTGGACATTAGCAGCGTCTGACGTCTCCTAATCACGCACACACGTCGCTATGCCGCCACAGCGCACTCTGTACGTCAGTACTAGCGGTTCTGCGTCCTCAAAAAAATGCATTCATTTTACACTTGCGTTGGGAGGCCGGACTTTCGCGCGGCCGTACTTCGTATATTGGCCATCATTGCCCGTCATTTGCTGCTACTGCGGCCGTGATTAAGTGCGCCTAAACGCATGTTAAAAATGCGTTAGTCTGACCCCAGCCTTAAAGGAACACTCTAATAAAAAAATCACCCCCCCCCGTTTTTTAATCCTAACCTATCCCTATTCCCTTAATAAATCGTTATTTTTTTGTTTTTGTAACTGTAATACTTACCCTAAAATCCTCTTGTTTCCAGCAGTGTTTTTTTTTATTTTATACTCACCTCCCTCCTCTTCCGCTCCCGTCCTTCTTCCATCCGACTTGCCTGCTGGTTTACGTGAGAAGCGCGCATGCGCGCCTCTCACGTAAGCCAGCCAATCGGCAGGCTTCCTCCCGGCTCCCTCTGAGGATTAGTGTTGCGAGCAAGAGGATGCGCGCAACACTAACCCTCAGAGGGAGCCGCCAGCTTCTGCAGTGAGTTGGAGATGTCATCGCACTGAAGGCGCGATGACGTCTCCTACTCGGCAAAAGTCGGCAGAAGTGGGAAATATGATTCCCACTCTGCTGACTGACAGCTGGGAGGGCGAGTAAACTCCTCCACCTCTCTCAGCTGTTTTCAGCATTTTCTGCTGAACCGCTGAGCGGAGGGAGGGGGGACAGAGGGCAGGATACTCCGGGCATCATGACCACCTAAAATAGCTTAGGTGGTCATGTTGCTTAGAGTGTCCCTTTAAGCTATGTAATGGCACCAGATTGTAAGTAAAAGCACTACACAGAAAAGTGATTGAGGCAACAGTGCTAACCAGTTCTGGCCGGGGGAGTCGGTGTTCATACCATGAATACCTCTTACACCTTCAGAATATCGGTTCAATTCAAATGACTTCAGTTCACCCTGAAGGTTTGTTCTGCGATGACCATCAACAAGTCTCAGGGACAGACTCTGAAGGTAGCAGGGATTGACCTAAGAGAAGACTGCTTCTCACATGGGCAGTTTTACGTTGCCGGTTCCAGAGTGAGCTCACCTAACACTGGTGATCCGAGCACCTGAAAGAAGAACCACTAATGTAGTTTACAAAGAAATACTCAAGTAGTTTTTTCATGTTCCAGATGCCAAAAAACAAAATCTCATTGTCTGTATTTACAACACAAAATAAAAATTAGTTTTATAGCCAATACACCCTGACTAATGTCTGCAATAAACATTAGTTATTACTTTGAAACATCAACCTTTTAAATAATTTTTCGTACTTTTTGGACAAAAAACTCATGTTTCTTTTAAAAACAATTGTAACAAATCCCAAAATCCACGTGAGCGAAGTGGCGGGCAAAAGCTAGTAATTCATATGAATATTTTATATGCCTTGGTAAGCTAAAACCCATAACTCTCAAACCCCAATCAAAACTGAGAGGGTGGTGGATACATGGAACAGCCTTCCAGTAGAAGTGGTAGAGGCCAAAACAGTGATTGAATTTAAGCAGGCATGGGATAGGTATAAGGCTTGTCGAGATATTCAATTAAGAAACTTATACGAGATAATCGTTTATATTTCCTAGAAATTCTCCTAAATTATTTTAATTGTATGTGTTTTGCTTTGAAGAATATAATAATCAATAACTGGATAAAAACATATATATATTTATTACGTATACAAAAAAGTTTCAAATCTCATATCATAAACAAAGATTTATAAACAACCACATCCATCCATTGACACATAGACACTAGCTTCCCAATATATGTATCTCCTGTTAGTAACTGCATATATGATTAATATCATTTACTTTCAGTTAGTAACTATACACAAATGGTTAATAAACATTTCTGCTTAACGAAAACAATTAACATGTATTTCCCAGCAAACCAATGTTTAACAAGCTAGATCTTGTAGAGATATATGTATCTCTCTATGCTACGTGGATCAACAAAAGATGAGCTATCACTTATTCTATTTCTAGAATGATAATAAAAACTTATTTAGTGAATTCTCCCCTAATATCGAGAATTAAGCTTCTAATCTTCTGCTTTTTATATTGCAGTTATATAATTCCTTGCTTATTAATTTCAATCATAGTAACTTCCAAATTCAATATATATATCTTTGTATTTCATTGCAACAATTTCTTTAGGATAAAATCCTTATATCCGATTCTTTGATCATACATTCCGATTCATGAGTTATTTGATTTACAGCAACATGCAATTCGCTGTTTCTTTTTCCAACACTTTGCATAGTCTCATTTGTATCATTTAATCTCTTGTTTAATTCTACAATCAAGTATATACATTCAGGCAAAAATTGACAAGCCAAAGTTTCCTTGTCTCTTTTTGTCTTTGCGGTACAGATTTGTCAAAAATAATCAAGAAAAGTTGAATGATCAGACCAAATTCCATCAGCATAATTAGAAACATTTGATTGTAATACTTTTGTCCACTCAAACAAATCATCTGTGACGTGTAACTTGTCTTTTAGATAAGACATCACATCTATCAAAATTATTTGATTTGCACGTACATCATCTTCATTAGCGTTGTCACAAATCTCAGATTCTGAATCAGACATTGTTTACTAAACAATCCTAAAACCACAATCAATGTACAACAACAAAAATCTGAATATATACAGTTGTGTTCAAAATTATTTAACCCCCAATGCTGTAAAGGGTTTTAGGGAATTTAGTGCACATTTGTAATTGTATTCAGAATGAAATCCTACAAGGACTTTTTAAAGAACCATATGCAGCTAAAATGACATCAGTTGGTTTTGTAATACAGTAGTAAATGTTTCTTTTGTGAATTCTTCATTGACACAATTATTCAACCCCTTAAAGACTACCACTCTGAAGAACAGAGGTTCATTCAAGTGTTTTCAATCAGGTATTGAAAACACCTGTGGATGTCACGGAGCAGCAATAAAGCATAATAAGCACCAATTAGGCAGCTTTAAAATGACTGTGATACTCAGCTCCTTCTAGACATTTACTGGTGTGGTTACAAACATGGTGAAGTAAAGAGAATGGTCCAGGAAGACAAGAGAAGAGGTGATTACGCTTCACAGGAAGGGCAATGGCTATAAGAAGATTGCAAAGATGTTAAACATACCAAGAGAGACCATAGGAAGCATCATTCGCAAATTCAAGGCAAAGGGCACTGTTGAAACGCTACCTGGTCGTGGCAGAAAGAAGATGCTGACTTCGACTGCTGTGCACTACCTGAAGCGTAGAGTGGAGAAAAGTCCCCGTGTGACTGCTGAGGAACTGAGAAAAGATTTGTCAGATGTGGGTACTGAAGTTTCAGCTCAGACAATACGGCGCACACTGCGTAATGAAGGCCTCCATGCCAGAACTCCCAGGCGCACCCCCTTGCTGTCTCCAAAGAATAAGAAGAGTCGACTGCAGTATGCCAAAAGTCATGTGGACAAACCACAGATGTTTTGGGATAGTGTTCTGTGGACTGATGAAACAAAATTAGAACTGTTTGGGCCCATGGATCAACGCTATGTTTGGAGGAGGAAGAACAAGGCCTATGAAGAAAAGAACACCTTGCCTACTGTGAAGTACTAAGTACTAAGATTGAATGTCACTTGGGGGTTGAATAAAACTGATAATGATGTGAGCACAGAAAAGACATTTGTGGTTATTTCATTATAAATGTTATGTTATATTTGTCTGACCTACACGTGCCTCTTTGATTTAATTGTAAGCAAGATGACTGAATGATCAAAATCAATGTCAAACTGGCCAAAACACTCAATTTCAGTGGGGGTTGAATAATTTTGAACACAACGGTATATTGATTTTACCTCTGTCTAATCAGACAATACTGACAGTTATATTCCAAACAAAAACTACAATCTCAACACAGTGCCTCCAATATGTTGAGATATTCAATTAAGAAACTTATACGAGATATAAATATCAATCGTTTATATTTTTTAGAAATACTCCTATATTCTTTTAATTGTATGTGTTTTGCTTTGAAGAATATAATAATCAATAACCGGATAAAAACATATATATATTTATTACGTATACAAAAAAGTTTCAAATCTCATATCATAAACAAAGATTTATAAACAACCACATCCATCCATCACCACATAGACACTAGCTTCCCAATATATGTATCTCCTGTTAGTAACTGCATATATGATTAATATCATTTACTTTATCAGTTAGTAACTATACACAAATGTGTAATAAACATTTCTGCTTAATGAAAACAATTAACATGTATTTCCCAGCAAGCCAATGTTTAACAAGCTAGATCTTGTAGAGATATATGTATCTCTCTATGCTACGTGGATCAACAAAAGATGAGCTATCACTTATTCTATTTCTAGAATGATAAGTAATACAAACTTATTTAGTGAATCCTCCCCTTATATCGAGAATTAAGCTTCTAATCTTCTGCTTTTTATATTGCAGTTATATAATTCCTTGCTTATTAATTTCAATCACAGTAACTTCCAAATTCAATATATATATCTTTGTATTTCATTGCAACAATTTCTTTAGGATAAAATCCTTATATCCGATTCTTCTTCATATCTCTATCTGCAGAATAGAAATATTTTAGAGATTCCGGATCTAACAGTAATCTGAGATATCTCAGATTATCTATTGCAGGAAATACTCCAGATATATATAATTACATTAACCTTAATTTGCTTTCATACTTTACCTGTCCAATCTGGATTCAAATTACAGCAGCAATATTCTTTGATAATTTTCACATATTCCAAAACAATTAATGTCAGATATTCAATTCATGTGAGTTAGAGGTGTGGACCTAATTAAGTGATATGTAATATCTTGAATGCATTGGGTGTAGGAATGATCTGCAATCTGAATCAATGCATTATCGTGTCCTGAGATGATCTGCCTGAATGCATTATGTCCTGGAAATCTAAATGACTACAGCGAACAGTACAGATCCAGTTATAGTCAATTTGACGTCACTGAAAATCTACCCTTTCATTTAAATATTACTTTCTCTATATTAATATAATATTCACTATACCTTAAGAGGGCAGTGTTGCTCTTCAAATTAATTCCACAATTTAATTTTAATATATCTTATCATGGTTCATAAGTCAATTCCACTATCTTGGATTGAACAAAGAATGACTATAGTTATCCCAGACAGCACATCTCGGGTTGTCAAAATTAAATTTATCTCCACTCCTCTCAAGGTTTTTACTGAATACTCTTTATCAGCTAAATTCCTTTCTAGTTAAAATCAACAGAAATTCTATTCTTCAGTAATTATACCGTTATATAGTTCTACTCTACAAATAATTGGAGCACCTATTTTCTACTGTAAATATTGAATCTATTGATTATAAAAATATATTTCGTGAATATTTTTATACACTTGCATAGAGATTTTAAATTTGTTCCTATACCCAAAAAGAAAATATCTTTAATTCAAGGACTTGTTAAAACAAACCAATAAATTTAAATATGATATGTCTGGCACTTAGCTCAGCATTATATCAAATAAAGAAATTTTATCGTCTATAACATCATGTCTGGCATTTATAGAAACCCTCATAACTCTTATGGTTCACCCAGCCATGAACTATTTAAAAAAAAATCTCTGTCCATTTCTAAAACTAGGCGAAAATTGAAAAAGAAAAGACTTTACATTAAAACAAGATGGCTACAGGCATCCATTTTAATTTTTCCATTATAATATACCTGACATAACCCCCCCTTGGTTTCATCTGATCCTTTTCAAGTGATCACGATGGAAGCATGCAATATTTCCACCTTTAACCAATTAGGCTAGGTTTCTACCTTTCGCAACACGTCTTTCTTCTTTCATCCATTTAATAATTGAAGATGCAGTGTTTTTAAACTTCAATGTACGTACTATCTTTGTTAGTACAATCATCCATACAGTTAGAAACATAATTACTATACAAATCACAATCTCTGTAATTTTTGGCCCGTTATAAGCAGATAGCAGTTGATGATCAAGCTGTGAATACATTGGAGCATAAATCGTTAGATTATCTTTCTTTATTAGAAGTTCAATGGTATGATCAGGCTTGTTCTCTAGCAGAAATTTCAAATCCGGATTCATAGATATCTCTCGTCCTTGGAATGCGTCGACGATTTGTATCTCATCATACCAGACTTCATTGCCGACCGGATAAAGAGTAATTTCTCTGATAACAACTCTTGATTCTTTAGGAACTTTCATGAGAATCACTGGTGTAGATATCAACACTTTCTGGTTTTGTACCAGATCCTTCCGGTAAACATTTGCTTCTCTTTCTATGTAAAACAGCAGTCGCAATAAAATATGAGGCAAATCTTTTCTTCCGGTGGTTCTTGTACATAGCAATCAATGGTTTCCTGGCTTGATCCAGCATGTCTTTCATGCTTGCATGAGCTTGATTCACGTGGGACTTTAACATTCTCCTTTTTGTCAGAAGAAATCCAGGTGCGTCTTGGATTATAATGCCAGAAGACGGTCCTGGTTCAAGTATTGGATCTGATTGGAATCGTGCGGAAAACAGTAGAATTTCCAGATAATCGCAGTATCCTTGGTGGTCCGACTCATCTTTGCAGATTAGCGTCGCAGTTCGGATTAACCACTTTTCTCTATTTCTGTTGAAAGAAAGAGTATAAATAACCATTCATAGATTTCAATCTATACACGAGTCAGTTTTCCTTAAACACAACTAGCGATTTCACTCAAATTCCCTATAGATACTCTGATCTATGATTAAATTTAATTAACCATACAGATCTAGTCTACCTACTAACTTGAGTTAAACATCTGAATGCTGGGAAGAATAATCACATGTTAATCAAAACAATCACTTCACATGATACCAGTTAAGTGTCTTCTGCTGGTCCATTTTCACACTCTGAGTTGAGATCTAGGATGACAATCATGCAATTGAACTTGGCAGTTTTATTTCTTATAGAAATACATAACATACATTTTCCAATAACATTATGACTGTCTCCGTCATTATGTAGATCTGTTATCCACTCATCTTGAGAATTAGGGTATCTGATCACTTTAAGGTTAGCCATTTTATTCAGCAGCTCCCTGCTAATGTAGCTATTTTCCTGGTGCAAATCTAGCTTAGCCATTTTTTCTCTAAACTATTTACACGTATAGGGAAAAATTCCTCTTCATTTATCTTCTCTATTTCAGTTAAGAACTGAGAATGGTCACTATGCCCATTTGGTTCTGACTTTCTCTTGTGGAGGTGAATAATTAGCACGTCATTCTCCAGACATATATCTCGAATTCTCTCAGGGGGAACACATATGGTGTTATCCTCCTGCTCTCCTGGAGTCAGGGGCTTTGGCCTTAAGAAAGAGATATCAGGTGTCTGGCTATTTCTGAAGTGGACTTCAATAGAATCCGGCCTTTCCTCAATCACGTGGCAGTTACGCTGAGCGTGATGGGATTGGGATCTATCGTAGCTAATTGGAACATTTACTTGGGACCAAATGACCTCATTGATAAAATCAATGATTGGATTTAACCTTTTGAGAGGGTCCATTCCAATAATTAGGCGATTTTGGAGCAGATCTACGATAAGCGTTAGATGCCAAATTACTTTATTTCCCAATTTAAAATCCAATTTAGCTGTGCCCAGAACTTTCAGAGATGTGCCACTCACACTCACTAGATTAGCATTAGATTTATCTAATCTAGGCTTCCTGGTGGACAGTTCTTGAACCTGATCAAAATAATTAACTGATACTAATGTAACCTGGCTTCCTGTGTCTAGCAGAGACATGATGTGTGGTGAATTATCCTTTAACTCTACATTCACATAATATCGGTCTTCAATGCTATACAATTTACAGAGAAATTTAGAGTGAGATATGAAATTAGGTTTTGTACAGATTTTACCGACAGAATTTCCTCTCTCAGGCATGCTCTTGGCAGCTGTGCTGTCCTTCTCGGATTCAGTCTTCTCAGCTTGCTCACACTTAGACTGGAGAGATAAAATAAATTTTCCTTCTCTTGGCAGGGAAGGGGTTAAATCATCAACCATACAAACATTTGTATTAACCATTTCATCATCACTTTCTGGCAAATCATCATGGACACTGGTTACTTCATCAGAATCATCATCTAGTCACTGGTTGGGCGTGGCTGCAGGTGTTGCATCGCTTACAACCTGACCAGGGTTATTTCCAGTCATCAACTGAGTGATCTGGTCCAGTTTTTCTGTCAGCACACGGAAATTTTCCAGCATTTGACCAATACCCTGGCGTACATTATATCTCCGCTTTCTATTCGTCCTTTGGGACGAAGCTTGCGCATTCTCAGACTCATCAGATTCAGTTTTACCTCTGGTCGCTTCCTGTCTAGGCACATTTTCCCTTGATTTAACCCACTGACTTCTAGGTACCCATTGCTTCCTAGATTGAAATCTACTTCCTGAATTTTCTCTGGCAAACCCTCTTTCCTGATCTGGCTTGGATTTTTCCATTTTAGGTATTGAGTAACGCACAATTTCCGCGTAGCTCTTTTTCTGGGACTCAAATTTAATATCACCCTTTTTAACATGAGTTTTCGCTATTTCCTCAGGTGAGTTTTTCACTCTTTTCCCCTGAGTTTCTTCACTATATTCAAATACAGTAAATAGGGTCATACTCTCTTTTAGTACCCAATCCAAATCATTTCTCGGATCATAATCTCTGGCCAAAATAACCTTTATTTTATTTGGCAATGCGTCATAAAATAATTGGATAAATTCAGGGTTTTCAAAATTTGGGTTTCTTTCAGCCAAGCTGTATGCATTTTTAAGGACGGAAAGAAATTCACGGGGGCTTTGATTAGGTCTGCACTTTAGAGTTAAAATTGCTCTTTTCGCAGCTAGGCTGGTGCGGTGAGGCCCAAATTCAGATTTGACCTCAGAGACTATTTTACTCCAATTATGTATACCAGATTCTTTCAAAGACTGAAAAAAATACCTATGTTTGCCTTCAAAGACCCATGGGATAAACTTAATTTTCTGAGCATCTGAATTTATACCTAGAACTGATAATGCTTCTTCAGACACGTCTAAATGGCTTATGATCGCTGGGGAATTCCTTTGATTCCATATCCCAACTGACTCCTTCAAAAATTTGACGATTTTAGTTAAATCCTTCACTTCATGAGATTTTCTATCATGCTTAATAGGTTGTGGCTGGCTAGAGTGATGTGATTTGAAATACTCCTGTGTAAAAGGCTTTGCTCTTTTTTTCATTATGAGAATTAGTTTCACTTTCGCTATCTTCACTCTGCAGCGACCTGTCAAGTCTAATCAGTGGTGAGTTATGGTTAAAAGCTCTCAAAGGGAACTTTTCTGAGGAAGGAGTTTTAACCCTTTGAGCAACAGCTTCAACCTGACGTAACTCATCAGCGAATTTCTCATGTTCGCGTTTCATTCCCGCCAATTGTACACTCAGTTCCTTATTTGAGTTTGATAACTGATCAATCTCATTTTGCAGTTGATTTTTCACTTTTTCATACGCAGTCAATTCTTTGATCATACATTCCGATTCATGAGTTATTTGATTTACAGCAACATGCAATTCGCTGTTTCTTTTTTCTACACTTTGCATAGTCTCATTTGTATCATTTAATCTCTTGTTTAATTCTACAATCAAGTATATACATTCAGGCAAAAATTGACAAGCCAAAGTTTCCTTGTCTCTTTTTGTCTTTGCGGTACAGATTTGTCAAAAATAATCAAGAAAAGTTGAATGATCAGACCAAATTCCATCAGCATAATTAGAAACATTTGATTGTAATACTTTTGTCCACTCAAACAAATCATCTGTGACGTGTAACTTGTCTTTTAGATAAGACATCACATCTATCAAAATTATTTGATTTGCACGTACATCTTCATTAGCGTTGTCACAAATCTCAGATTCTGATTCAGACATTGTTTACTAAACAATCCTAAAACCACAATCAATGTACAACAACAAAAATCTGAACATATATATTTATTTTACCTCTGTCTAATCAGACAATACTGACAATACAGACAATACTGACCGTTATATTCCAAACAAAAACTACAATCTCAACGCAGTGCCTCCAATATGTCGAGATATTCAATTAAGAAACTTATACGAGATATAAATATCAATCGTTTATATTTCCTAGAAATTCTCCTAAATTCTTTTAATTGTATGTGTTTTGCTTTGAAGAATATTTATCAATAACCGGATAAAAACATATATATATTTATTACGTATACAAAAAAGTTTCAAATCTCATATCATAAACAAAGATTTATAAACAACCACATCCATCCATCAGCACATAGACACTAGCTTCCCAATATATGTATCTCCTGTTAGTAACTGCATATATGATTAATATCATTTACTTTCAGTTAGTAACTATACACAAATGGTTAATAAACATTTCTGCTTAATGAAAACAATTAACATGTATTTCCAAGCAAACCAATGTTTAACAAGCGAGATCTTGTAGAGATATATGTATCTCTCTATGCTACGTGGATCAACAAAAGATGAGCTATCACTTATTCTATTTCTAGAATAAGTAATAAAAACGTATTTAGTGAATCCTCCTCTAATATCGAGAATTAAGCTTCTAATCATCTGCTTTTTATATTGCAGTTATATAATTCCTTGCTTATTAATTTCAATCTCAGTAACTTCCAAATTCAATATATATATATCTTTGTATTTCATTGCAACAATTTCTTTAGGATAAAATCCTTATATCCGATTCTTCTTCATATCTCTATCTGCAGAATAGAAATATTTTAGAGATTCCGGATCTAACAGTAATCTGAGATATCTCCGTCTGTCTATTGCAAGAAATACTCCAGATATATGTAATTACATTAACCTTAATTTGCTTTCATACATTACGTGTCCAATCTGGATTCAAATTACAGCAGCAATATTCTTTAATTGTTTTGGAATATGTGAAAATTATCAATGTCAGATATTCAATGCATGTGAGTTAGAGGTGTGGACCTAATTAAGTGATATGTAATATCTTGAATGCATTGGGTGTAGGAATGATCTGCAATCTGAATCAATGCATTATCGTGTCCTGGGATGATCTGCCTGAATGCATTATGTCCTGGAAATCTGAATGACTACAACGAACAGTACAGATCCAGTTATAGTCAATTTGACGTCATTGAAAATCTACCCTTTCATTTAAATATTACTTTCTCTATATTAATATAATATTTACCATACCTCAAGAGGGCAGTGTTGCTCTTCAAATTAATTCCACAATTTAATTTTAATATATCTTATCATGGTTCATAGGTCAATTCCACTATCTTGGTTTGAACAAAGAATGACTATAGTTATCCCAGACAGCACGTCTCGGGTTGTCAAAATTAAATTTATCTCCACTCCTCTCAAAGTTTTTACTGAATACTAATTATCAGCTAAATTCCTTTCTAGTTAAAATCAACAGAAATTCTATCCTTCAGTAATTATACCGTTATATAGTTCTACTCTACAAATAATTGGAGCACCTATTTTCTACTGTAAATATTGAATCTATTGATTATAAAAATATATTTCGTGAATATTTTTATACACTTGCATAGAGATTTTAAATTTGTTCCTATACCCAAAAAGAAAATATCTTTAATTCAAGGACTTGTTAAAACAAACCAATAAATTTAAATATGACATGTCTGGCACTTTGCTCAGCATTCTATCAAATAAAGACATTTTATCGTCTATAACATCATGTCTGGCATTTATAGAAACCCTCATAACTCTTATGGTTCACCTAGCCATGAACTATTTAAAAATAAAATATCTGCCGACATTTTCTATGTTTCTATGTTTAAAACTTGCATCATCCTTTCCACATTCTCTCTTTTTCCCTCTGGCTCCTTTATCTTTCTTTCTCCCGACAATAATATCTCAAAACAGTCTCAGCACCCTTTGCCCCAGTTAGTCTGTTAGTCAGTGACAAAAGGGGAGGCCAACATTAATATGGTCTCCATACAGTACTGCATTACGCATTTTTTCTCATACAAATACTACTATTTTTTTATTCTATTTTCTACTGATCAAACACCCTAAGTAGGAGGCGCTAGGGAGTATTAAGATATGTATTATATATATTCATCACTTGGGTGGACACCGTTTGGTTGTATTTCTTCTCCTTTGATGCCTGATTATGGAGAATGCATAGCAAGATATCTGAGACCATTTCTCCATACAGCATCTGTCCAGAGCCTTCAAATTTTGGTGCACTCTCTTCTTCAGTTCACTGACAGGTTTTCTACGGGGTTCAAGTCAGGGGACAGGGATAGCCATGGCGGGATATTGATTTTGTGGCCAGCAAAAAAATTTGCCTTTATTTTGATGTATGTTTTGGATCATTGCCCTGATCATTTTAAGCTTTCTGGCAGAGGCTGTCCCGTGTTCATTTAACAAATGTTTGTATTTGATATTATACATGGCATTGTGAACTTTAGCAAAACAGCCCCAAAATATGAAGTAACATCATATTTAACTAGGGGCATGAAGTATTTTTCCATATGCCTACTTCTCTGCATGCTCCCAAGACACCTCTGGGGCCCTAATCCATGGCTGGTGTTAAATGATAGGCAATAATGGAAAACCTGAGCATCAACCGTTTTCCATTAGTGTATCATTTAACACCCATATTCCTAACAATCCGCTTTGTCAGCAGCTCCAGTCATAATCAGGGGTGGACTGACAACTAATGGGGCCCCCGGGCAATAGGAGATCATGGGGCCGCCTTGTGCTGCACCCACAGGAGACCACACCCATAAAAACCCCACCCCCTACAATGCAACACCCACATGTACATTATCGTGATAAAGAATTTATTTCTGTACTCATTAAAATAACCTTTTTGAAAACTGTGTGAAGCAGCAAATTGGGGAATCCATTGTACTCTCCCAGACTTACAGATAGCCACCGCTCTGCCGCAGCAGTCATCACCAACTCATTGCAGCTAAGGCTGCGCCGCGGCACAAGCAGGTAGCCTATAGCACCTAATTAAGGGGTTAATGGGCCATGACTGCTGTGAAATGGCTGCCAGAATGTGAGGTTGGCTTTAAGGCTTTATTTGTATAAGGTCAGGATTGGGCAGAGACCTGGGAAGTTTACCTGGACTGTGATGGTGGCCTTAAGGCTTTCTTTGGGTAAGGCACTAGGGGAGATTACCTGGACTGTGAGGGTGGCCTTAAGGCTTTCTTTGTGTAACGTCACTGGGGGGTGTTTACCTGGACTGTGTGGGTGACTTTAAGGCTTATCTTGTGTAAGGTCAGGATTGGTGCAAGTACCTGGGGGAGTTTATCTGGACATAAGGATGTATATAAGGTGTGGGAGGGGCAGGATACCATTTGACAAAGACTCAGGAGAGGGGACAAGATAAGATTACTAGTGCTCCACAAGACAAAGGAACAAAGGATTGACCTAATGGCGGACAGTAAGGCCCAGCTGGCAGCTTTAATGGCTAGAGATTTTCAGAGGTTATTTGGCAGAGATGCGCTGCAGCCCCTCCTTTGTTGCGCATCCGCTGCAGTACCAGAGCCTACTATCCCCCCTACATTACCACAAACATGCCCAGTGGTAGATGTGGCAGAGGCAGGGGTCAGTAACAGGAGGATAGGGAGTGTGGCCTACAATTTGCTACTGTCACAGATCCCCTTTGGTCTGAGATGTTGGTCCCTGTATACAGAACCCCTCTGATCCTTGAATGGTCGGCAAAACTAGATACCTTCAGGGAACCAAACAATAAACTACCAGCGAGGATTAGCAGACACCAGAATACTACAATAGACACAGTAACAGGGATTGGTCTTAGTACCAGTTAGACTTGCCAAGTCGTGATAAGCAATAGGGTGATCAGAAAATGTCAGGTCAGAACACAGATCGGGTTTGTCAGAGACTGCCAAGTCGGTACACAGATCGGGTTTGTTCGAGAATGCGACGTCGGTACACAGAGGAAGCAAAATAACAAAGCGCTGAGGGAAGTGAAAACCATGTCAGGGCCCTGGTAGGTCTGAACTGCTGGGTTTAAAAAATCCAGTAGGTGCCACATCATCAGGCCGCGCCCCACCCCGGCACACCCCCTGGCATCCCACATGAGTGCGAACCTGGTGTTCTTCACTCGGCAACCGGCCAGCGAGCAGCAAACAGGAGGCTGCCGGGAGCCAGGAGGTTATGTGACAGCTTCACTCCGAGTCTAGGGAGGCAGGTTCGAGCACAACCATCTACATTGAAATCAAGATGCAGAATGATCATGTATGAATTATTTGTACTGAAATGTGTTCGCAGTGTAGTAGAAGTAAGAGGTGCCAGATGGCAGAAGTAGTAAGGGGTTAAACTCCTCATTTTAATTCTCCCCACCCTCAGGTGTTAATTGAGAGGTGGAAAGGATATTTATATGTTAGAACTTTGCATGATTAAGGCCTGTGGTGGCCGAAACGTCAAGCTTTTTTGTCTGCTGACATCAAAATAAAATCTTTTCCGTGGGATACCGTGTGGCATGCGGTTTTCCGTTTTCCTATGTATTTGGAGGACGGGTGGACCTCTGCAGCAGAGCACTGGAGTTTCCCACTGGTCTACAGAGAGCTCTCCCATTTGAGTACATATTGTGCATTTGTGAGTTTTACTCTGGGGGGTAGAGATGACATCCGGAAGCACTGGAGCTCTGCGGTTCATGGCACCTCCGTGCATTATGGAGAAGGAAGATCACGTACCACGTCAATGTAGAGCAAATGTACAGACAACGGTGACCCTAGCAGACATAGAGGAGGGCGAATTGAGAGAGGAGGGAATGGCATTGACCATAAAACATGGTGCGTTAACCCCTTGAGGGTGCATTGCGGGTGAGGAAGATCGGGGACATCACAATGTCGAGTTTTATCAGGGCCCTTGTTAATGCTTGTCTGGCTCTGGATAAGAGTGAACTCCTGCTAGTCAGCGAGCGAGGGATAGCGCGGTGATACCTTTCCTGTCCTTGGAGTCCATACTGCCATCCCTTCCTCTTTTAACCCCTCACGCTTTATCCGCGCAGACTTCATTAGGTGCTATTGGCATCACTCCTTCTACCTCTTCGTTTAACACTTTACAATATTCCTCTGCTAATTATGTTGAAACAATATCCTCTTCCTTCGGATGCCAGTCTCTGTTCTAATCGGTGGAGACATCAGGTAATTTAAGGTGCGCACTTAAAGAAATCACACAGACAACGAATGGGTCTATGCAGCCTCTCTGGTCAAAGCTAGGGATGAGCTGTTAAGGTTCGGACGGTTCGGAGTTCGACCCGAACTTTGGCAGTTCGAAAGTTCGCGAATTTCGAACTTTTTGGGTGTGTTCGGTTCGAGTTCGAAAAAAAGAAATTTTGAAAAAAGTATAGAAAATGCTTAACAAAATACTAAAAAATCTATAAATAAAGAGACTCTTTAATGCAGAATACTATAAGCAACGGTTTATTAGATATTGAATTAAAAACTAATGTGTACGTGGAAAGATTATCAACTCTAAATGACCCCTGTTCACAAACGGGCATAACACCAGGTGTTTTTAGTCTGGTAATCAATTTGATACATTGTACAATATAGTGAGGGGGTGGGGTGGTGTCTGCTTCTGATTGAGATTTGAGAATTAATTTCCCTAAAACATCCTAATATGCTGCATTTAACGCTTTCGCTGCTGAGGCTTTTCACACCTCTGTGCTGAGGTCATTTTTACCACTTTCGCTCATCTTAACTGCGTTTTGTAGCCATATTTTGATATATGACCCAGACATATTATATATCGTTCTTTCCGGCAGACTTGGCAGATTCATAATATGTCATTATTATATGTATACGTTATGTCATGTCTGTATATTATAAAAAAAAAATCAATAAAATTAGAATTTTCAATAATTTATTATGTGTAAAGTGTTTTTTTCACATTTTAACATGCGATCGTTTGCGGTTATATTTTGTATGGGGTGCGCTTGTTAAAAAAATTAGAAATGGGGTCTCGTTACATATTTTATTTGGGCAAAATTTCGCTTTTTTTAACAAACGCACCGCATACAAAAATTGTTAGTGCAGCATTATTGTTCACATTATAATTGAAATGGGAATAATATTGCTGCATTAACAAAACAAAAACAAACAAAAAACTTATTTAAAAAAAAAATTCTAATAAAAAAATAAACATTTTTATTTTTTTTAAAAAAACATTTTTCATGCTCATGTTTAGTATCCTTGGAAAGGCCATGCTCTGGCCGATCCAACGATATCAAACATTAACCCCTAGCTGCCACGGATCGGGAGATAGGGGGTTCATTGGAACCCCCTATCTCCACCATTGGTGGCAGCTAGGGGTTAACTCCAGGACTGGCGTCATCGTGCTATGCATGATGACGCCAGTCCTCAGGGGGAGTTCCTGGAGGTTTGGCCGACATCCAAGATGTCGGCCAGCTGCAGGAGAGGATCACGATCCGGCGCTTTTCAGCGCCGATTCGTGATTCGGCTCCCCAGGGATTAATCACAGCCACCGCTTGGAAGGGCAGGCTGTGCCCTTCCAAACGGTGCCGGGATTAACCCTCTGCCCCCCAGCGATCGGGAGGGAGAGAGGTCCGAAGGACCTCCCCCCTCCCTTTCAGGCGCTTCCTCCGCACATCGCGCCGCCATCACGCCGCCGGCCCGCCACGATGACATCTAATTGCTCCGCCAGGGTCCCGGAGTGCTGGGCTGACATCCAAGATGTCAGCCCGCACCAGGGGGCGCAGCAATCCACCGGAATCCGGCAGATTGCTGCCTCCTGTGCATGGACGCGCTCAGCGCGTCCATAGCACAGGAGAAGCACTTGGCTGGACGCGCTGAACTGGTGTTTGAAAAAAATCTAAAGCAATGTTATTTTTCACCTCAGGATTAAACATTCACAGGGTTATTCAGAGAGCGGTGAAAAGCAGGAGAATAACTGGAGAAGTGAAAATTCTAGGTCAAAATAGCCAAACCAGAAAAATTCTCCCATTTAACTCACTTTCCAAATTGGGTATTTGGTCTAAATTGTTCTCTTCTCCTGCCAGTTCTCCTGGCTTTCACCTCTCTCTCGGGGTTGTTCAGAGAAAGGTGAAAACCAGGAGAATGGCAGGAAAAGAGAACAATCTGGACCAAATAGACGATTTGGAAAGTGAGATAAGGCTAGGGTCAGACTAACGCATTTTTCGCAGCGACCGTCAAAAAGTGCGTCCGAACGTATTTTTTCACGGATTGCGCGAAAACGGTCATACGATGCGCATTTTTGTGCGTGATTTTTTACGGATCCAAACCAGGAAACTTTGGGTGTCTGGACGTTATGTTGGCCGGACATGAGCAGGGTCTGACGTCTCCAAATCACGCACACACGCCGCTAGTGGACGCAGTGCACCCTGTACGTCTGTACTAGTGGTTCTGCGTTCTCGAAAAAATGCGTTCATTTTCCACTTGCGTTGCGCAGCCTGACTTTCGTGCGACCGTACTTCGTATATTGGCCGTCATTGCCCGTCATTTGCTGCTAGTGCGGCCGTAATAAAGTGCGCCTAAACGCACGTTAAAAATTTGCTAGTCTGACCCTAGCCTAAATGGGAGAATTTTTCTGGTTTGGCTATTTTGACCTAGAATTTTCCATTCTCAAGTCATTCTCCTGCTCTTCACCGCTCTCTGAATAACCCTGACAGGGTTATTCAGAGAAAGGTGAAACTCAGGAGAATGACTGGAGAATGGAAAATTCTAGGTCAAAATAGCCAAACCAGAAAAATTCTCCCATTTATCTCACTTTCCAAATCAGCAATTTGGTCTAGAATTTTCCATTCTCCAGTCATTCTCCTGCTTTTCATCGCCAAAAAATCAGTAAACTTTTTCTGCGTGTCCGAAAATGTCTCCTCTTTTCATACAGACTGCTGCCCCAAGCAGTTGTTTATGGATAGATTAAAGGAAAAACATTTACCGTCATTTGAAATGTCATTTTTTGGTTTTTACATATTTCTATACATCCTAGAAATCCGCCACTTCACGGGCAGGTTATGGGGACCTCCTAGGCACAATATTTGAAGGAATTTTTGGTTTTTATTTTTAACCCTTATTTCATGGAAAACTCACTGTCCCTTTAAAAAGTTTTTTTTTTTTTACTTTTTGTTCTTGTTTCCTGTCCACCAGGGCACTACCCGGACCCCATACACCTTTTATGGCAAATATGTAGCATATATGCCCTCTTGGAGGGCACTCTAAAAAAACTAATTTTCAGCCCCATTGACTTGCATGGGGGTTCGGGTTCGGTCCCGAACAAATGGGAAGTTCGGGCTCGAACCGAACTCGGGGAGTGTTCGGCTCATCCCTAGTCAAAGCCAGTGATCTCTCCATCTTTTATTAGATTTCGATACATGTTTTACAGCCATTTGGTGAGTAAGCGAGTGGGAGTCAACTTAACATTTTAGTCAACTTCAGCATAAAATTGTGTACATACAGATTATTTTATTAACTATATAAAAATCAAATATCAGCTATTTCTAAAGGTCAAGGTATCATGCATCATTGACAAGTGTCAGCCGTTTTTCTCCATCATGGGTGTGTGTGGATGATGTCCTGTACCAGGATGCAAGATGGGCCTACACCCTTGTTTCTGATACCGAAATAAATTCCTCATGACTTTGTGGTTAGCTATTCTGCAGAAACAGCGAAGTTACGCAAGATACATTTTGGTTTTATCTGAAAAGACAGTTGTATTAATCATTTCTTAAAGACACATTAAACTTAAATGAGCATTTTTCTAGGCCTTTGAATATTATTAAAGCAGATACATATTCTTGTCCATAACAGTCCCCCTAAAAATGCACATTTCTCAAGTGTCCCCTTGGTGACGAGCTGCGCCTTCATCCGTTCCCCTAATAGTCTCGCCAGCCATCCCAAATCTTCAAGTTTGAGACGAAGGCTCCTATTGAACCAACCCCTTTGTAAATCTGGACTTCGGCATGACTAGACTGGTGTGTCAAGAATCGGGACTACAAGGGTCACAAATCCTATCTCAAGGCAATTTAGATACGGGTGTCCCGAGGGAGGGGGTAGATGGACTCACAGCTCTGTGGTTGTTGCATCACTATAGGGTGTAGCTTTTCATAAGACTCAGTTGTATTTATCTCCATAAATTGTAGGTTACCATAAGAGTTGTCAATGTCTACCCCAGTTTCCCCACATAAGTGACTAAGCATAACAGGGGTAGTGGATTCCACAGTTCTTTCTACAACCTTTTTAATGCAGGGTAAAACACAACATCCAATCACCGCCAACAGAACCATTATTACTAGGATAACTATTCCTATTTGTGTGAGGATCTTCTGCCAGCCGCTCATCCAACCGAAATACTGATCCCATGGATCAGTAATACCAGAGTTCTTCTTCAGTTCCTCAGACAGGTCTTCCAATTGTTTAATGGCTTTAGTGACCTTACCAGTGGGCCTGTGTTTTCCGGGATAAAGGTGCAACAGGAGCCACCAGTACCTTTCAGCATCTTACAGACCCCACCCCTCTCTGCCAGTAGCATATCAAGGGCCATGCGGTTCTGGAAGGTCATCGCAGAGGTCAGGCCTAGCTGGTCGGCCAAACCCTGGAGGGCATCTCGGGTATAGTTAACAAACCTCTGCTGGTTGTAATAGATGTAGTTAATCCAATCAACATTCTTGTTGATGGTTATCATGGGGATTAAAGATTCGAATCCCGCCTTTACCTGGTCTCTAGCTTTGAACTCATCTGGCACCCCCCTTGGGACTCCTATGACATCGATGTAGACGTGTGGGTCGAAACTGCCAGGTACGGGTTTCGCCCGTCTCCTTTGTCTAGTGAGTCCGGGGGTGTGGGCTATTGGCAGTTCATCATCAAAGGGCAGGATGTGGAGGGGCATGATGGCTTTAGCCAGAGCATACTCACCGTCCCACGCACCAAGCGGGAGCGGACTCGTAGGTCACCGCAGATCCAATAGACATCTCCCAGGGATATCACCTGGATTTGCACTTTCTCCTTCTCCACAGCGCTGTACCGCACACAATAACCTTCTGTGAAGTTCCCAACTACCCAGCCACCGGTCCCCCAAGAGGAGTAACAGGTGTAGTTCCCGGGGTAGATGGTGATACTCTCTGAGAGTCTGGGGTTTTGTGTCTGGAGGAGGTATTTGGACTTCCATTCTTTGCAAGCATCGTGATTTAGAGTGCTGTCGGTAAACAAACTGAGAAAACATTCCTCGATATCCTCGGGGATATTGAGAGGTACCGTACCTAGATGAGGCCTAGCACTACCACACACATAGCAATTGGTTCTGTTGTGGGACTGAGCGCTATATAAGTAACCTGTTTCTATGGCCATAGTATCCTCGAACGTGGGATTAGCGATGGCTACTATACCATTGGAAGAGATCATCATGTGGTGATTAAGGGGTTTGGACTGTTGGTGCGGAGGGACCCAGTCAGGGGCAAGGTACATATCTCGTAGGCGGAATTTTCCCAGGCTCCAGGGATTCTCTGACCCCTTTTTCCCACATTCCCAGAATATAGGTACCCGCATCCCCGGGTCCAGGATTTTCTAGGGTTAGGATTAGTTTCAGTGCCGTCGCCCCATTTCTAGATATAAATACTTTGTCATCATCGGAGTCCTGCAGTTCTTGGGTGGGGCACGTGTTAGGGGCCATTTTCAGTGTCATGTGAGTAAGAAGTGATTTACCATTTTTATCTTTCTTGTCTAGGGCGCTTTGTGGTTTGTGTCACCAGGAAACACCAGTATTCCATCCCACTGATCCCCAACTACCACACTCCTGTCCCCAATAGTTATTGGTGACACAGATATATACATCGTAGTCATGTGGGATCCCATTTCTCCAGATACATTGCAAGCGGAGGCCCGGGCATATATCACAATAGTTAAAGGTGTAAGTAGCCACTCGAGTGTTAGAGGAATTGTACCAGAAAGTGGTTAGTTTGTTTTGCGGCGGCAGCAATTTCCTTGGCGTCAGCAATCTTTTGTCCCATGACATTGGCATTTCCCACCTGTTGTCCTATGACAATGCCCACCTGTTCCCCCACAGCCTGTTGCACTACAAAAGCAGCCACCTGATTTACAGCGGTATCCAACAGTTTCCCCTCAATCCCCAAATGAGAAGAATATACATAATCATGGTTGTTTTGTTGTCTGGTCCGTTTCTGGTGTACAGGTCTTTTTACAGTGGGAAGCGTGGATCCAGGTGGATTTTCCTTCCAGCTTTACTGACGTTGTTGTTGTGAGGAGGACCTGGAAAGGACCGTCGTATCTGGGCTCAAGTGGAGTTTTTCCGAAGGAATTTCTTAACTAGTACCCAATCTCCGGGGACCAGTTGATGAGTGCCGTTGATACTTTCAGGGTCTGGAATGCAAGAGAACACCTGACCATAGATATCAGTTAATGTTTTTGAAACACTGGTGACATATTTTACTAGGCTGTCAGACTGTAACTGTAATTGTTGAGGGAAATAGCACCCTAGTCTGGGGGCCGTGCCGAACAGTATTTCGAAAGGTGACAGACTGTAGACCGATGAGGGCATGCATCAATGTTTTTGAAGTTACCATTGGGTAACTTTTTTGCACATGCACTTTTTGTGGCGATAGACTATTTAGAGACTATTTAGTTACCCAATGAAGCGGTCTACGAATTAGAATCGGAGAAACTTAAGAAGGATTTCATAGAAAAGGGATACTCTCCCGAAAGTCTAGAAACAGCAAGATCACGGGTACGAGAGACCAGTCGAGATACCCTATTAAAAAAGAGAAATAATCCCCAACTAGGATACACTGAAGATGTTCCATTTATTTTCTCTTATAGTGCTCAGAACAAAACTATAAGAAAAACAGTGAATAAGTACTAAAAGACCCACTATTGAAACATATACTCCCGGAGAACCCTAGAGTGATATGTAGAGGCGTCAGCAATTTAAAGATGAAACTGGCACAGGGGCACACTCGTAGAAAAACTAAGAAGACCAACCTCTTCGGTATACAAAAAGGATTTCATCAGTGTGGCAACTGCCTGAACTGTCGTAACACCAGAGGACAGAAAAGAATTGTGACCCAAGTAGAAGGCACGTCCGGGACAATTAAAATAAGAGAAACCATCACGTTTCACGAAAAACGTGATATATTTGTTAACATGCCCATGTGGTCTGAAATATGTCGGCAGGACAGCTAGACCCCTTAACCTTCGTATACAGGAACATATCCGGAACATAAGAAAGGGTTACGACAAGCATAGTGTTTCTTTACATTTCAAAATTAAACATGCTCAGGACCCAGTAGGTCTCAGCTTTATAGGGGTTCCCTGGAGAGGTGGGAACTTCGACCAGATAATCGGAAAAGACGAAATGAACATGATTTTTAGGATGGGATCACTACAACCCCAGGGTCTGAATGCAGATTTCGAACTGTGCCATTTCCTGAACTGAACATCATTTAAAGCCATCAAAAGAGAAGTCCCTTTTTAAACTTTTTTAAAAAAACCTTTTTGAAACCCCCCCTTTTTTAAGTCGATCTTAACTTACTCACTACCCCTCCTCTATATACCTCAATCATATGGATAACCAAAATCGATTGCCATACAAAGTCCACCCCAACCTGATTCAAATATGGAGATTATTTTATAATTAATTTAATCCACCCGTTCCTTTTAAAATCAAACATTAAGTTTTTAAAGAAAATCCCAATTTTAATGTACTCAATATAATATCTATAATTCCTCCCCTAATATATAGAGTTAACATGCCATATATATTGATCCACTCGATAAATGGACAGGGCCGCATCTCCCTTTTAATAAAAGTTATTGAATATAACGCCAAAACTTGTAAAGTAGTGACCTCCTTTCTTCCCCCCACCATTAATTCTGAGAAGTTTTTAAATAAGATTTTTTTTTTCCATGTAAAGTTTTATTAAGTTTCACACGTAAGGAACAAATGCCAGAAATCACAAATATTGAGATAATGAAAAAGGAAGGGATCACGCAGGATCCTACAATTAACAATTCTAGCAATAACATAAGATTTGCAATATAAGCAGTCGGTTGAACCAAACTTTTTCATGTTAAACTAAAACACAGTAAAATTTATAACATTTTAAAACATAACAAAAACACACAAATTATAAGAATACACAAAATTAAAAGAAAGAAGTAGAAGAAAAAAAATAAATTATTATGTATATGCTCAGTTAGGTCCACGAACGGCAATATTTATGTCGTATCCTCATCAAGTATAATTGTGGAAGCTGGAATGCGTGGAGGCCTTCCTTTCCATATGTGTGCCTGCAGCATTTTTTGCATGCGTAGCAACATATGTGCCGGGATAAAAACTGGGATGTTCCTGAAAAAAAATAAAGAATCTGGGGTAAAATACACATTTTCAAAGCTGCCATGCGTCCCATCCAAGAGACCTCCAGATCAAGCCAGGAGTTCAGTTGGGAGGAGATAGAAGTCATTAGGGGGTTATAATTAAGTTTAAGGATAGAGCCCCTGGATTTGGTAAGAGAGATGCCTAAATATTTCAAAGAGGTCGTTCTCCAGTCAAATGGGTACAAGGCACGTAAGGTGGAGAGCGAGAAATCATCAACATGTAGCGGTAGTGCCTGCGTCTTGCTCACATTGTTTATATAGTAGGAGACTAGGCCATAGGAAGTAAGCTGGCGCATTAGAGATGGCAGAGAGGTTTCAGAGGAGGTAAGAAAAATCAAAATATCATCAGCGAACATAGCTAATTTATGAACGCCATCTGGGGTAGAGATGCCAGAGACGGAAGAGTCTCGCCTGATCCGCGAGGCCAAAGGCTCCCATGCCAAAACAAAGATGAGTGGGGAGAGTGGGCAACCCTGCCTGGTGCCATTGGTAATGGAGAATGAGGAGGAAAGAAACCCAGATGCCAGGACCTTTGCCGTTGGAAGGGAATACAGGTTCATGATACTATTAATAAATAGGGCAGGGAAGCCAAAGAATTCTAGTGCCTTACGCATATAGCCCCAATGCAGGCGGTCAAATGCCTTCTCGGCATCCAGTGCCAGGAGGAGCCCAGTTGTATTGGTTCTATAGGCAATGTCGATTATATTATAAAATCGTCGGGTGTTGTCACATGTCTGTCTACCAGGTACAAACCCGGTCTGTTCCGCTGAAATCAAGAGGGGAAGCAGAGGAGCCATTCTAGACACCAACAGCTTAGCGTATAGCTTAGCATCCACATTTAATAAGGATATAGGGCGGACGTTTGCACAGCTTGTCGGGGGTTTGCCAGGTTTAGGTAACGTTACGATAGTAGCTTGAAGCATTTCTGGGGGTATTACACCTGTGGTTTTGATATGATTGAAAAGTCTCGTAAGGGTCGGTATTAGAATGTCTGCGAAAGTTTGATAATATAAATTAGAGAAACCGTCTGGCCCAGGGGCTTTATTCTTTGGGAGAGCCTTAACGGCCTTACGCACCTCTTCCTCTGTGAACGGAACCAGCAACTCTGCTGCCTGTGAGCGGGATAGGGAGGGGAGTTCTGCATCCTGGAGGAATCGAGTTATCTCATCTGGGTCTGGGTCGTGGGTCGTAGGATCTGATTTTAGTTTATATAAAGAGGCGTAGAAGTCAGCAAATTCCTCCGAGATTTTTAGCGGGTTGTAAATCCTATCCCCTCCATTATCTAAGAGGTAAGAAATTTTTGTTTGAAGCCTTTTAGATTTCAATTTAGATGCCAATAACCGGCCAGCTTTGTTGCCTTGGGTATATTGAGTGAGATTTAAGCGTCGTATGGCCCGTTCAGAGGATTGTAACGTCAGTTGGATCAAATAGAGTCCCAGTCGAGACAAGAGGTCAGGTGTAGGGTTAATTTTATGTTGGGATTCCAAGTCAGATATTTGCCGCTGTACTGAAGTCATCTGGGCATTGAATGCCTTTTTCCGTGTAGCCCCTCTCTGAATCAAATGGCCCCTCACCACTGCTTTATGTGCCAACCAAGCTGATGAGATGGTTACTTCTTCCGTCACATTCAATGCAAAGTATTCCCGTACCACCGCCGATGTATCAGACACATCAGCGCCACTTACTAGAAGCGAGTCATTTAGACGCCAGTTCCCCATCCCCCTAGCAGGGTAGTCAGCCTCGAAATCCAACGTTATAGGAGCATGATCAGACCACGTTATAGAGCTGATACAGGCGGGTAGGAGGCGAAGGACTGTAGAGCCATGTATCAGACATAAGTCAATGCGGCTGTAAGATGAGTGAACTGGTGAGAGAAAAAGTGAAGTCCCTGGTCGAGGGGTTGATAATTCTCCATGCGTCATACAAGTCAGAGGATCGTAAAAAAAATCATTTAGTTGGCGGCTGGAGGGGGGCTGTTTACGAGGCTGTGCGCGGTTCTGGCCCGGCCGTGTATCCAAAGCCGTGTCAGGCACACAGTTAAAATCTCCACACATGAAAAGAGACCCCTCCATCATCGTCTTAATCTTACTATAAGCTTTTTTAAGAAAGCATACCGGGTTGACATTAGGCAAGTACAAATTTGCAACCGTAATTGGAAGTTCATTCATAGTGCCCACCAAGATCAAAAGGCGGCCCAATGGGTCTGTATATTGGTTCGAGCATTTAAAGACCCAGTCCTTGTGAAAAAGAACCGAGATACCCCTAGACTTCGTCTGGGCAGTAGAATGAAAAGAAACAGGGTACATAGCGGATCGCAAATATGGGGTGCGCAAAGCACCAAAGTGCATCTCCTGCACACAGACTATCGCCGGTTTATGTTTATGTAAATCACGAAACAGAGCATGTCTTTTAAACGGAATATTCAGCCCACTAACATTCATTGAAAAAATACTGAACTGAGGCTTACTCATGATTAATTAACCACAACGATATAATATGCATGGTAGAATGAAAAATACTATCGAGGAGACATGAGGAATATGAAGGCCAGGGCCATAAGAGCATATCAACAGACAAAATAAAAGAAAAAGAAAAAAAGAAAAAGAAAAAAGACTAAAGAGGCAAAAACACAAAACAAACAACGCTGCATCATAAAAATACAGCAAGAATGAGTCATTCCTAGTGGCAATAAAGAAGCGGAAAATATCAGCTAAGGAGACTCAACCGGGGACGCTCGCTACACAGAGCTCAACGCAAGAACTCAGCGCTGAACCAAGAAGCATAGGGTCCCGAGGCGATCATGAAGAGGAACCACTCCCTCCACAGAAGTAACCATCCAGAAATCTGAACAGTTTGAAAAGCGACACAGGGGAGGAGACGCCCATCATTTAGGCCGGACTCTGTGCCATTCCGGTGAGACTTTAATCGGTGATGAGGAAGGCTCACGCGGAGGCGAGAAATCAGCCAAAATATTCCAGTCCTTCAAGAATTGTAATCCAGTGGCGTCATCGAGAACAACATGGAGGATACCATCCTTCCATATCAAGAGCTTCGTTGGGAACCCCCATCTGTACGCCAACTTATGATTACGGAGAAGCTTGGTGAGGGATGAAAACTCACGTCTTTTGGACATGGTCGAAGCCGATAAGTCAGCGAAGAAAGAGATATCAGCATAAGGGGCAGATAAAGGCACGGACTTCCGTGACGCCGACATCAGAGCCTCCTTGATGTGGAAAAAGTGCACCCGGATAATGACATCACGAGCCACCGACGTATGCAGGTTTTTCGCTCGCGGAAGGCGATGCGCTCGATCCAGAAGTATGTCTTGTGGTGTAGCCTCCGGCAGCAAAACTTGAAACAACTCCAGGAGATATGGATGTAAATCCGCTAGAGTGACTGCTTCTGCGATACCCCTGATTCTAATATTATTACGCCGGGAGCGATCTTCTACGTCAGCCACTTTAAGTGCCAGAGATTCATGGGCCTCTTGCAAAGCCAGATGTCGGTCTACCAGATCATTGTGGGCTAAGCATAAATCATCCGCCTTGGTTTCCAACGCCTTCTGTGCGTTCAATCAAGTCCAGAACGTCACGGCTCAGCTCCTGCAGCGCTCCTTTGATGTCTGCCTGTATGGTTGAACGCAAGTCCTGCAGCATGGCGTGTAATCTGCTCTCTGAGGGTGGCAACGAGTCAGAGAGGCCTAGTGGTGCCGAGGGCGACGTGTCCGGGTCATGGGCCAACGCATGCTGCAGGGATCCGCTATCTTGAGCCTCCTTATTACGTTCCTTCCGAGCTGATTTTGGGGGATCCAGCACTCGTTGTGCCTTGGGAGGTGCCATCTGGGCGCACAATAGATTCCCCCACCTGTAGCCACAAAAAGTATGCCTCGGTTATCCTTTAGGAGCCGTTGGATTTAAGAAGAGTTCAGCGCTGGCCGCATGAGCTACATATCCATGCGGTCACTCGTTGATGTGTGCTGGGTGGGTAAGAGTCCACTGACTAAAAACCGATGGAGTCGGTCCCAACCACCAATCAGCCCTCCAAGGATGTCATTTAAAATTATGTTTCTTGTTTCTTTTTTTTTTTATTATGTTTTGAGGGGCATTCAGGTAATTCTGATGGAGTGGGGACTACTTCCGGTCTCAGAGTGGGGTGCCAAGTAGACTAGCACCCGAGACCCTCCGTCCAAGGTGGTGTTGGGCTGAAGTGACTCTGCCCCCGAGCTTCACAGTGGCGCCGATCACAGTCTTCTCTCCTCGGGACGGGTGCTTGTGGGATTCTTCCCCCTTTTCCCAGGAGTTCTGGAGGGCCGCAGTTGTGGGCCGCCGCACAAGGTGCCGGTATGTGTTGGGCCCGGGTGGTGAGGGGAGAGCACCGTGTGGAGCAGGGGGGGGAGGTGGAGGCCCTCCATGTGACAGTTTACTCCCGATAGCCGGTGATGCCGTGTACTGGTCGGCCAAGTCCAGAGGGGTCCTCCGCTGTGTCCCCGGAAGTGATGGCCCACGCGGCGCCTGGTAAACTCCGCTCATGCAGTAGGCCCAAGGGGATCCGACGGCACTCCTGTGATATTCCGGTGCTGCAGGGTGTATACCTCGCCGTCTCCGTGTTCAAGGCTAGCTTAGGGAGGCAAGCAGGCTCGTAATCTTGGCGTTAAAATATAATAATGCAGACAGTTAGGGGAAAAATTGCTGGAGCTACTCCACTGCATGTCTGCCTTGCTCGACGTCAGGCCACTCCCCCCTAAATAAGATTTTTAACCATTTAATGGATAATTTATCCATAGATATTACTTCCCTTTTAAATCACCATTTAAGATGCCCATAAGTAATCTACCAGTATGTACTAACTGCATAAGGAATATTATATGCACACCAGAGATTAAGCAGCTCTGTTTATTAGGAAGCGCTGAAGCATAATAAAGATCGAGGTGTATGTAACACTAGACTCCCTATACATGCACTCAGTTTAGGTTATCATATATTTATATACAAGAACATCAAAGGAAGGATATTGTCATTGTATTATGCTGTATCGAACCGCAGATCTTGATGTATCAAGCGTCAGAGTAAAAACCGCACTGGAATACAAAACGTCCACGCTGGAACACAAAACAAAGATGGCGGAGACGCACATGGATGACGCGATGGCCATCACGTGACCATAGCAGCCGCGAACCCGGAAGTGAAGCCCGATTCATGAACCCTGCCAACCTGTGGACTTATTAGGATTTAATTATAAAAACAGGACACTAAATAAGATCTCCCCTTACCCTATATGCCATACTGTTTGAGAAAGGCACAGGCAAAGTGCCGAAACGCGTTACAGTAACCCCCCCTAATTTATGGAATAAAACTTTGTTATTTTATCCAGTTCTCATCCTTTTTGATTTATTCTGAAAAGAGATTTTGCCATCCTATCCCTCTGGATTGAAGGTGACAGTCCAAAAGGTAGAAACAGTAAGTTTCTTTACCCTTCCTCCACGTCCCTTCACCCCTTCCCCCACCGGGAGGTCGACTCAGGACTGGAGACAGAAACGAGAAGACACTGTAGGAGAAAGGGGTTAGGTGCTCACCTGACTGAGAAGCACCACTCGCCCTTACGCTGAGCCTGAGACAACCGAGGCTCCAACATCGGTGAGTTGAACGACAACTGTAATCATTTAGATACATATACTGTGTTATGCTATGGGAGCATTGTCTCTCCATATGTGTTTCATTTGAGGACAACTAGAAGACTCCAGGAAAAGGGTGAACGTCACCCTGTATTTGGCGTGAGGCATTCTAACCCAGAGCCGGGACCCATTAGGCTCTCTAATTTGTGAGTGTATTATATATATATATATATATATATATATACCCACCCAAACCAATTCCAGCAGTCTGCACGATTATCCTTCTGCTCTCTTCCCTATGTAATGGAATCTACCAGTTGATGGTACAACGCTGGGCGCTGGGACATCTGACCACGATCTATAAACTATACGGCGACCAATAACCCTGGATTTGGTTTATTTACCCATTGGGTAACTTTTTTGCACATGCACTTTTTGAGGCGATAGACTATTTAGAGACTGGCAATACCACTGGACATATTTACGGACTCCTTAGAACTCACATCAACACTTTTTGTGTTTGCACTTTACAAATAGAAAAGTAATACGAGCATATGCACTTTATATGCATTTTGCACTTACGGTCTAATACACACTCTGCATTGTGAGATGGATTCACACGTATGATAATAAGAGATAGCACTATTATTGTCATATCCAATTTGCACTTTAGTGTTGTGATTTGCACATTATATGCATTTCTGCACATGTTTTTATATACCCTGCATTGTGAGATGGACTCACATGTATGATACAAGGGGATATCACTAACGTTGCTGTAATTTATTGGCACTTTATTGCAAATTTGCACAAGACTGTTGTTTGTACAATTACCAGCGGAAAATTGATCCATTGCAGCATTCTCCTCTGTTAAACACCCGATGACAACTGACCTATATCCAAACCTCTAGCAAACCACAAAATAAGAATCTTCCATTCTGGGAAGTATTCATTGCGCCACTAGGACCCCAACTTTTCCACATATTTCATTTGCACATTTAAGTTGAGATTTTTGTGCAACACTTTGTAGGCAGCAACCCCGATAACCATAGTATTTATTAAGCGCCTCCACAGACACCTATTCTTGTCAAAGCTGTTACAGTAACTGACTACAGCTCATCACAGTGCTCAGAGTTTCAGTCAAACTAGTGAATATAGTTTTATATATAAGAGGTTAGGACAATATTATTTCCTTGTTTTACTGAAACTCTGAGCGCTGTTACAGTCAGTTACTGTAACAGCTGAGCCTGATACATTGTACCGAGAGATAATATAACAAGCAGCCAATCTCAGCGCTCACAGCCACTGGATTTAAAGGGCTAAAAAAGGCTCCTCTCTCTATAATGTATAGAACATCCTCCTGCATCAATTAATACCCCTCTCTGTATAATGTAGATAACATCCTCCTGCATTAATACCCCTCTCTGTATAATGTATACAACATCCACCTGAATTAATGTCCCTCTCTGTTTAGAACATCCTCCTCAATTTATACCTTTCTCTGTATAATGTATATAACATCCTCCTGCATTTGCATTAATTAATGCCCCTCTCTGTATAGTACATCCTACTGCATTGGCATGTGGAGGGTGCAGAACTTCAGAATGCAATGCTTATCCAGCACAGGAGAGGGAACTTTTACTTAGACAGGAATATAAAAGCAGGGGAGAGGGAAAATATTAACTTAAATCGGTCTGAAAGCTCAGAGAAGAGATGACTGGTGCAAATTTATTTTTATAATAAAATAAAGCACTTTAAATCTAGGGAAAACATTCAAATAAATCACACTGTAGGCTCATAATGACAGAGTAACTGTGAGAGCTGGATACTAAATGTATCAGACGTAAAAAAACCTTTATAACAAGCAGCACTGGGAGAGGAGAGGGACTTTATATAAAACGTGTATTAAAGATGAGGAAAGGGGGATAGTGCTCCTGGATATAAAATGTATCAGACCTAAGCCCCTATTATGCAGAGCGGGAGGGGAGATAGCAAACGTTTTATAAAGTCCCTCTCTTCTCCCAGCGCTGCTTGTTATAAAGGGTTTTTTACTATCCAGCCCTGCTCTGTCATTAGCTTTCAGTGTGATTTATTTGAATGTTTTCCTTCTCCAGCTGCTTTTATCATCTTGTCTGTCTCATAGACATGCAAGGGTTAAGTAAAGGTTTCCTCTCCTGTGCTGGCTGTCTGTGCTGCGAGTGAGTATTCTGGAGCTCTATCACTGTCAGATTTTTAGGTAGGGGTCGGGAAGGATTCCGCATACAAACCTATTCTGTAGCTTTGCGATGTTGCGCTCTTCATTGCTGGTCTCCTTCACTCAATGTAATATCACAAAAAGGACCGAAAATAAAATGTAGTGCATTTTATTTTAGCTTCTTTCGTTTTTTGGACTGAGCAGTTTTGGATCTCTTGAGTCATACGAAAACTAAATTATCCCAAATTTCGGACTAAATCGTTTTAGTACTAAAACAAATGCACATGTCTACTCCCCCATCCCTTTCATTCATGGGAACCGGGATCCCTAGAAGATAATGGCGGGGTACGGCATATTTGAAGGAGTACGGCTTGTCTGGGATAACCGGAATAGGGTAATTTCTTTGAGTTGGACCAGGGCTGGCGGGGAACCTCTCAGTCATTCTTACACACATCGGTAAACAGTCCGCCCTTTATAACATTTAAGACCAGCTCCACTGAGCCTTGGCTCTTGTGACATCCCCAAGTGGTATTCTTAAGTGGACATCCAGAGTTGTTTCCTGGAGTTGCGGGACTGGAGGAAGGAACTGCAAGGCCCACTTTTACTCTGGGTAAACGCACGGCTATATCATGCTTTCTCTCACGCTTCTACTCTTTACTTCTACTTTTCTCCTTAAATGGAACTCCTGCCCCTCTACCACTGACCCCTACACTATCTGCATCTCTCCCTCCCTCCTCTCGTCCCACATGATGGCCTCGCATGAGCTCCTTTGTTTCCTCAGAACATGGTCTCCCTCTAACTCTCGCGCTGCCAATCACTCCCACAAATCCCATTCCCACCTTCTCTTTCTCACCCTCCTGCTGCTACTCTCTTCAGGTGACATATCCCGTAACCCTGGCCCCACAACACATCCAATACTTCCCTCTCATCCTATCTCCATCGCACATAAATCACCTCCCTGCAAGCCCAGCAACCTCATCCCCATAATCCCTCAGCGCCTGTCCTCTTTCTCCTGCGCCCTCTGGAACGCTCGCTCTGTGTGCAACAAACTCACAGCAATCCATGACCTCTTCCTTTCAAACTCCTTCAACCTCCTAGCTTTAACTGAAACCTGGATAACTCCCTCTGACACGGCCTCCGTTGCTGCTCTCTCACATGGCGGTCTACACTTGAGTCATACCCCCAGACCGGGTGAGAGAAATGGTGGCGGGGTCGGAATCCTGCTCTCTCCCACCTGCACCTACCAGCATCTCCCTCCACCCCCATCCCTCTCCTTCTCCTCCTTCGAGACACACTGCATCCGCCTGTTCTCTCCTCTGGCCCTCAGGGTGGCAGTCATCTACCGCCCACCGGGACCAACCTCCCAGTTCTTTGACCACTTTGCTACCTGGCTCTCTCACTTTCTGTCTTCTAATCTTCCATGCCTAGTTCTCGGGGACTTCAACATTCCCATTGACGATCCTTCCGCCCCTGCTGCCTCCAAACTTCTTTCACTCACGTCCTCCCTTGGACTCACACAATCCTCCCTCCTCCCTACCCACCGCGATGGTCACGCTATTGACCTTGTCTTTTCCAACCTCTGCTCCATTTCTGAGTTCAACTGTCGCCCTTTCCCCATCTCTGACCACCACCTTCTCTCTTTCAACCTATCTGGACTTCCTAAACACCCTGCTCCCCCACCCCGCACACACACTCGCAGAAATCTACAGGCTGTGGACCCCCATCAATTCTCCAACCTACTTCACCACCTCCCTCATACCTCATCCTTCACCTGCCCTGATGCTGCCACTAATCACTACAACACTACGCTTATCTCTGCTCTAGACACTCTTGCTCCTCTTCGACTCTGTAAGGCCCCACGCCGCCAGCTTCAGCCCTGGCACACCCTCCAGACTCGCTACCTGCAAAGATGCTCCCGCACCGCAGAGCGTGCCTGGAGAAAATCCCGCTCTGAAGCTGATTTTGTTCACTTCAAGTTTATTCTCCGGTCATACACCTCTGCCCTCCACTTGGCCAAACAATCCTTCTTCTCATCTCTTATATCTACGCTGTCCTCCAACCCTAAACGGCTCTGGTCCACCTTCAACACCCTCCTCTACCCACCTGCACCTCCCCCCTCAGCTGCCTTCAGCGCTCAAGACCTGGCAGACTACTTCCTCAGTAAAACTCTAACTATCAGAAGCAACATCCCAACACAAGATAGTTATCTGCCACCTCCACTCCCACAGGTCCCATCTGCCACCCTCTGCCGCTTCCTCCCAACCACTGAGGAGGAAGTCAATTCCTTATTGTCCTCCTCACATCTCACCACGTGCCCGCTCGACCCCATTTCCTCACATCTAATTCCTCCCCTCTCCTCCTCCCTCACCCCTGCTCTCACACACATCTTCAACCTATCTCTCTCCACTGGCTCCTTTCCATCCGCCTTCAAACACGCGCTAGTTACCCCTTTACTAAAGAAACCATCCCTAGATCCCAACTCTCCATCCAACTACCGTCCTGTATCCCTGCTTCCCTTTACCTCTAAGCTCTTAGAAAAACTAGTCTTCAACCGCCTCTCCATCTTCCTGTCCTCCAATTCCCTACTTGACCCCCTGCAATCTGGCTTCCGTCCCCTACACTCAACTGAAACTGCCCTCACCAAAGTCACCAACGACCTCCTAACTGCTAAAAAACACGGCCACTATTCTATTCTCATCCTGCTTGACCTCTCGGCTGCTTTTGACACTGTTGACCACCCCCTCCTTCTACTGACCCTCAACTCTCTGGGTCTCGGTGACACTGCACTTGCTTGGATTGACTCCTTTTTATCCAACAGGTCCTTCTGTGTGTCCTTTGCTGGTAACTCCTCCTCCTCATTGCCTCTATCTGTTGGTGTACCTCAAGGCTCTGTCCTTGGTCCTCTGCTCTTTTCCATCTACACCTCCTCCCTGGGCAAAATCATCAACAGCTTTGGCTTTAATTACCACCTCTACGCTGATGACACTCAGATCTACCTCTCTACCCCTGATCTCTCTCCCCCTGTCCTTTCCAAAGTCAGTGACTGTTTATCTGGCATCTCCTCCTGGATGGCCTCCCACCACCTAAAGATCAACATGTCAAAGACTGAGCTCCTACTTATTCCTCCCTCTAATGCCGCCCCACCTCCTGACTTCTCGATCACGGTGGAGGGTATCACCATCTCCCCATCAAACCAAGTTCGCTGTCTTGGAGTTACACTTGACTCTGCTCTTTCCTTCATCCCCCACATCAAGTCTCTTTCCTCCTCCTGCCGATACCAACTGCGTAATATTTACAGAATTCGGCCATTTCTTACCGCTGTCGCCACAAAACAACTCATACACGCCCTGGTAATCTCCCGACTCGACTATTGCAATAATCTCTTATCTGGCCTCCCTCTGTCCCACCTCTCCCCCCTACAATCCATCCTGAACGCCTCCGCCAGGCTAATTCACCTCACCCGCCGCTCTGTCTCTGCCGCTCCCCTCTGCGAGTCCCTTCACTGGCTCCCCATCCACTGCAGAATTAAGTTCAAAATCCTTATCCTTACCTACAAAAGCCTCACTAACTCAGCTCCCCACTACCTGTCCTCACTAATCACCAAATACACCCCAGCCCGCTCCCTAAGGTCAAACAGTGACCTGCGCCTAGCTTCTCCCCGCATCACCTCTTCCCATGATAGACTGCAGGATTTCTCACGCGCAGCCCCCACTCTCTGGAACGCTCTCCCTCGTACTGTCAGACTTTCCCCTAACTTCTCTTCCTTCAAACGCTCCCTTAAAACATTCCTATTTAGGGAAGCCTACCACCCAACTCACTGACGCAACCATCAATCACTCTCACCTTACAGTCCTCTCCTCCTGTTTCCAACCCCAACCCTCCCAGATTGTGAGTTCCTACGGGAATAGGGCCCTCATCTCCTCCTGTACTGTTTGTCAAATGTTGTTCAATGTATTGTAACCCTGTCTATACTGTGCTTATTGTACAGCGCTGCGGAATATGCTGGCGCTTTATAAATAAAGAATAATAATAATAATAATCGGTTGGGGTATTTTAACGCTACCATTTCAGCCAGCAAGGGCATTTGCACTGACACACACACACACATTTCAACAATCTTTCTCATGCAAACAGTGAACGATATGCCCCCCCTTAGCTTAATTCCCAATACTTTGCAATGATGGGGTATACATTACACTCACAAGACAACCAATTAAAGGCCCAACCCAAAAAGAGAATACCCCTCACCCATCCAATAACCTTGGTTATGCAAGTATTGTGATGCTTTCACAGACTTATAAGAGACACGTGAATGCATCCGATCTTAATAGAGACATGATAAAAAGGCCCTATATATGAAACTCATAAAAAAAAAAATTTCTTCAAGTTTTAAAAAGAAACAAAACATTTTCTTGTCTCCAAGATCTGCTATATCTAAACGGAAAGAACACAGACCATAATTCCTTTCCTAGTCATTTCCAGCATTTAACTTTACAAATGGCATGTACAATATAATATGTTCTGTTAACGCTTGAATCTATAACCATTCAGCTTGTAGCTGCTCTCTCTGCTCATTATCTGCACATGCGGTCAGGGCAGCCATTGGGGTGACACTCTTTGCCTCAGATGTAAGGGCCCTTCATGCCATCCTGGATTGTGCTGTCCTGGAAAGCACTTTGGCCAAACACCGAGGGAGCGATTATATGGTCTGCACCAGCTAGAGGTGCACAGCGAACACATTTTATCCACCAGGGATATAACACACTTCCTGTAAAATAAAGCACACAGAATTAGTTCATGGAAATAGCCAGCTGAGAGAAGGGGGGTCCCAAGCACTTTTGGAAGCCTTACATGCAGTCTTAACTTTGCATGTCTCTCCACCCCTAGGTTTTAGGTAATTACCTTGCATAGTGAATTATGCACTCTACTGCCCTCCAATTAGGCCACAAATGTGATCATGGGGTGACCACCCCTTAAATTAAACCACATATGTTCCTTCATTACGGGGTGAAGACCGTAGCCACTACCCTTTCTTTTAGGGACTAATTTGGTCATCGTCTAACTGTTGCCTTCACCCCCCAATTCAATTTTATAGAGGAGCGACACACAGCTTCCCTCTTCCGACTCTTTTAAAAGTTATGGTCCAATATGTTTGCACAGCTATGGGCATGTCTTCAGCGTTACCTTTTTCCGGACATGTATTAATTCCCTTTTTAAACAGAGTTTGCATCACTACTCTAAAAGGGAGAACACAAATGCAATAATTATTTTAGGGCTCTATTCACTAAATGCATTCACTTCCCTTGTTGACTTCACAACAACATGGTTAGCTTAGGCATCAATCACTATGCAGGTATGTTATCTAAATCCACTCGCAAGCACAGCTTCTTCCCCCATATTTAGCTGCAAAAGATAGTCTCCATTTACCAAGGTAAATGCTAGCAAGGTACACATTATATCTCATTATCTCTTAACATCCTCTGTTAAAAGCCACCCTTTTTTATCTCAAAAGTCACTATATCATGTATATACACATATGCACAATAACATGCATACTTTTAACTATTTAATTTAACTTTGCATTTTCTTCCTGCAAAAAGAAAGAAAATGAATTAATCACAAATCCTAAAAGGAATGAGTCTAGCTAAATACAAAAACCTATTCCATTGTAATCAAGACAAGAAAACCAGAAAAAACAGTTTCTGCAATGAACTGTAAAAAAGTATTTTCATATGCAAATAAAGCTAGGCCTTCAGCAAACATTCGGACAGCATGTGGTCTACCAACCACATGGTCAGTGGCAAACACGAAAAAATTTTCATTTAAAACATTGCTAATCAAAGAATACAAAAACGTATCTTTATCAGCTGCACCAAAAATCATATAACTACTTTTCTGCATCACGTCAATTCAAAAACTAGGTATATATGGTTACATAGGCAGAAATGGAAAAACTATGCACATTGCATCATCCATTTATTCAATCCTATGCAGACACAAGTTACTGTAATATTTACAGAAATACAAATCAAATCACATTCGTGTCTTTCTTAAGATATCCAAGCATATCCCATCCTCGTCGCCAATTGTTTCGTTTTGGGCATTAAATGTTCATTAATTATTGAATGAATATGCAATAATTAAAGCCCCAAGTTGCAACAATAACATTTATATCTTGTGGGTAATATGGTTGAATATATATAAGAAAAACACACAGAAACCGGTGCAATATGAATGACAATTTACTTGGCAATCTATATTAACAGTTTATATCATTTGCTTTACAGTAACTACAGAAAAACTAACATATACACACAGTCATGGCACAGTACATTAAACTAAACAACAATACTTAAACAATACAGCAATGAAATGAAAGCATGCTTACTACGCCCCAAGCTGGGGGCTGCAGAAAACTTCACATGGTGGTCAGTCTCAGGTATCAAGCTAAAGAGAGCTACCTCTTGGCTCCAAATCCCTTTTATACCCAGTGGGAGTCACCAGTAGACAAACCTCTCTCAACCAATAGGAAAAGACCTCTCTAACGTAGGCTGGCTTAATGACATCACAGCTAGCAACACAGTGCAAACAGCCTACACATTGCCCCTAGTGGTCCTTATTTGGTATGTCAATCAGTTAATATTAAAATATATGATAATTTATGGCAGAAATCATCCATGATCATTACAATGTCCTTCTTAATGCTCTCTACTGGAAAGCAACCTGTAGTTGCCATATCTAGGATAGGCTTTCCTAACCTCTTCTCACATTGACTCAAACTATCATCCGCATCCTATAGATTATCAGATTCTGGTTTAAAATAACTTTCATCCCACTTATAAAAATTCATCATATTTTGTAACCATTTATACGAGTTGGAGTCCCTGTCCAACTGCCGATTAAATTTATACCTTTTTCGTCTCATACTTTATATACATACACAAATACATCCATATATACTAATACACACACTATATACACATATATATATTACATTTATAGTAGTTGCTTGGTCAGACATCATCTTGGTGGAAAGGCCTAAGCCAGGGATTGTGGGTGGTGGGAAATTATCAGATACAATGGCAGTATCCTGCTAAGGGCCATTGGCTGCATCCAGCATTTGGGGGGGCGTCGCCTGCGGGGTGCTTTACAATCCCGTTTGAAATAGCTGGATTCTCCACAATTAAAACAGGTTCCTGGTGGACGCCCCCCTCCCCACCAGGCTCCCCTTCCACGGTGCCTGCTGTTATACTGAGAGTGGGCTGCTGTGTCCAGGTGACATTATTCTTGGGCATAGGGGGTATTTCTTGGGTGTTTTGGTGGGAAGGGTAGTCTAAATTGGGCAAATGAGGCATAATAAGGGATATTGTCAGTACCTGGCTTGTGGCTGTTAATGAGGACATGACAGGACGAGGGGTGTAGTACGACCCATCGATGCGTAAGATAGGGTAGAGACCTGTCGGCTGTTTTTGGGCAGTTGTCGTTGGGTTTATTATTTTCTTTTTTGATATTTTACCATAACAAGGGGGTTCGGATTTTAGGGTGAGGTAATAGTAATTAATTAGTTTTTCCCTTCTTACTTTCCACTGTTTCTATCCACCCCTCTTTCTCAATCTCCTTTGCAACTCTATACCATGCTTCTGCTATATTCCATATTCCATTATCGGTCAACATTCCTTTTTTATTCTTCAATAAACTTCCCCATTCCTCTGCCTGTAATCTGGGACAATCTAATCCGCAGACCCTGCCTAAAAGCTTTAGCTTCGTCACATTTCGTTTTCCTGTCCTTTCCTCAACAAACTTACATGGGGTATTCCATATTCCATTATGGCTACTCTGTTCATTACCCATTCTTTGATCGTTAGCTCTTTTCCTGATCAATTTAAACAATTCCCATAGTTTATTAACAGTCAGTTAAGAGGATAGACCTATATCTATCGTGTCCTTTTTTAAACATGACAATAAAGCGTCTCGTCCTCCCCTATATTCCAAATATAGGATCCTGCTAGGAGGTGTAGCTAGCACCTCTTTATCGCAGCATATATACCTTACAGGTGCTTCCTCTACCGCGTCACCTGTTCCTACTAGATATATATGCATATATTTTTGTGAGCTACCAATAGGCATACCTAATGCATCACCTATATACCGCCACTCACAAAAATCCCTGACTGTCAATCAAACTATACTTCAATCAGAGATATATCGTGTCCTACTATCAAGCTTGTGTTCACCTGTTACTGTTAGGAAAGTCCTGCAGGTATGCGTATTATTGCATCACCTGTTACCGTCTGGAGATGGATCACGATAATCTCTCTGATCAACAACCAAACCACATTGTCTTATCAGAAAATATGCCGTCAATACAAAGAACCGTGAACAGACGTACAAACAAGCAGACAACTGGCATGCGATTCGTGGGTCAGTATAATGGGCACCTGGGCAAAGTTAAATAAACCCCACTTTTGATGCCTTTCACAAGCGTCACACTGGGATTTCCTGGGGTAGGATCACAAACCAGAACACGTCACCGGCAAGATATCAAAAGGTATCTTACCTGTGAGGTTACGAAGTTGATCAGGCTCCGGTTCTGGTGTGATCCCGCCAGGAAATCCTTGGTGGTGGCGCGCTGGCTAAGGCGTTTAACCCAGGGCCCCACGTTGCAATTGAAATGGATAACAATATTCTCTTCCTTCGGAAGCCAGTCTCTATTCTAATCGGTGGAGAAATCAGGTAAGTTAAGGTGCGCACTTAAAGAAATCACACAGACAACGAATGGGTCTATGTAGCCTCTCTGGTCAAAGCCAGTGATCTCTCCGTCTTTTATTAGATTTTGATACATGTTTTATAGCTGTTTGGTGAGTAAGCGAGTGGGAGTCAACTTAACATTTTAGTCAACTTCAGCATAAAATTGTGTACAGATTATTTTATTAGCTATATAAAATCAAATATCAGCTATTACTAAAGGTCAAGGTATCATGCGTCATTGACAAGTGTCAGCTGTTTTCTCCATCATGGGTGTGTGTGGATGATGTCCTGTGATGTCCTGTACCAGGATGCAAGATGGGCCTACACCCTTGTTTCTGATACCAAAATAAATTCCGCATGACTTTGTCGTTAGCTATTCTGCAGAAACAGCGAAGTTACGCAAGATACATTTTGGTTTTATCTGAAAAGACAGTTGTATTAATCATTTCTTAAAGACACATTAAACTTAAATGAGCATTTTTCTAGGCCTTTGAATATTACTAAAGCAGATACATATTCTTGTCCATAACAATGTTACTCCTTTAGTTTTTAATCCTTCTATTCCATGAGTTCCTTTGTTGGCTCCAGTGGCTGCATCAGGCAATGCTCCGCCATTACCTGTGTTATCTAATCCAGCTCTTGCTGTTAACTCTTCAGGGGCTTCTGTGCAGATGGGCTCTTCGGCGCATTCCTTTAACCCCCTTTATGCTACCTCTGCATTGTTTTCAGCCACCACTGTGACGCCTACGTCTCAGCAGACTCTTGTTCCTCTGCCTTCTGTTCCGCAGCCACTGCTGCCTCTGCCAGTGCCGGGTATATCCCCGGTTGCGCAGGCAATAGGGTCTGTTCTTGCAAATAGGGCGCCTTTGTCTTTCATTCCGACTCCCATGTATGAATTGTCATCCTTGACGTGCGCAGTGTCTGCAGAGGTTAAGGAACATATTTGGAAATGTGAATTTATTGACGGTTTGGCAGTGATTGCGGCTGATTGGGAATTTGTTGATCATCCTAAAAAAGTAGATTTTCTTCTAGGTAAAGAAAGCAACTGCCGAGGACATTCGGTAACTGGTTGCAGGGCTTTTTGGTGTATGCGAACGTTCTTTGTGAATGTTTTCCAGAGATGTCAATGCAGATTTTCACATACATTGTACATACCCCAGACCGAATCAAAGTATTTGGGGGGGGGTCAATGCTGGTATAACTACAATCAGCATTTTTGCCAGAAGATGACATTGCAGTCGAATTTACATTTTGATGTGAAGAATGGAAGTCTCTGGTTATTGTTAACCCCTAGCTGGACTTGCGTATCCTCAAAGAGAATTTACACCCTCAGCTCCACCAGTTGTTCTTATAAAGAAAGGTGTGTGTTGGTTGTTTAATGATGGTCATTGCCATTTCCCTGCAGCCTGTCGTTTTAAACATGAGTGCCCCAGTGTAGGGGTGCCCATCTGGCACATCGTTGTTTTCATCGCTCACAGGGCCGGCCCAAGCCATTGTGCTGCCTGGAGCGATGAATGAAATGCTGCCCCCCCCCAAGAGACAAAATAAACAAAACACATGAACTGTATGAACGTATCACAGAGCTCCACAGCAATAAAACTCACAGTAATGAGCGGTGTGTATGAGGGTATCACAGAGCTGCACAGCAATATAACTCACAGTAATGTGTGGTGCGTAGAGCAGGTGCAAGGATGAAATGCTGCCCCCCTAAAAAAAAAACACAGCCACCAAGACACATAAATCCATTATGTTAATATATACAGTATATGCATCCAGGAAGTGCTGCATCTTACTCAAATATCCAGTCTACTAAAAAGCATTCATAGGGTTGTCGTCACTGTGCTCAGGTACACCCTGTTGACAGGTGATATGGTCCTGACTGTCCCCCACGTAACAGACAAGGCAATGCAAAGGGTAAACATGAAAACCCCTAAACCTGAAGAGGTTAATATGAGCAAAGATATTTATTGTGGTTTGGAGTCAGACCAAATTGTGAATTTGTAGATTACCACTAACCCTTAAAGGCTTTGTGTTAAGGGCTCTTTTAGGCACACTATTATTAACCCTTTCACATACTATTATTAACCCTTTCTGCCTCACACTGATAATGCTCATTTCAGATACATAATAGTATTAACCCATTCAGCTCTGCACTATTAACCCTCTCCTTCAAATATTCTACTAACCCTTTCAGCCACACCCAACCATTAACACTTTTAGTTGCAAACTATTAACCAATTTCAAACACACACACGGTAATCCTTTGTTACACACTATATTAACCCTTTAAGCCACACACTATTATTTGGGCTGTTGAGCGGCAGCAACTGCCAGGAGTAACAGCCCAGTTAATGTATAAAACATAACAAGGAAAAAAGGTGTCATCTGCGCTCGTTTCTATGTGTTCCATGTACAACAAAACTGAGGTTTTTGTTTGTTTCAATGGCCATTGCAACGTAAGCTCACTCGCCACTTCACGGCACCTCTTTACAGAGTGAGTACCTAACATGTACCAAAAGGCCGCTCTACTGAGCAGCGCCAAGCCCCTCCTGCTGCTTTTCAGCCAAGGAGAGGCAGACATGGTGGTTTTTATTTATACACGCACCAAACACTTCCCATTTGGGATTAAAAACAAATTAGAGCGGCCTTTTGGTACATGTTAGGTACTCACGCTGTAAAGAGGTGCCGTGAAGTGGCGAGTCAGCTTACGTTGTAATGGCCATTGAAACAAACAAAAACCTCAGTTTTGTTGTACATAGAAACGAGCGCAGATGACACCTTTTTTCCTTGTTATGTTTTATACATTAACTGGGCTGTTACTCCTGGCAGTTGCTGCCGCTCCGGTGAGTATGGGCGCGACGCCATTTTTTCTGTATTTATGTATATCATGCTTGTAACACCAGTCCGTCGTTCTGCAGCTGTTCCGCTTTCCATGTTTTTGTTTTTAATCCCAAATGGGAAGTGTTTGGTGTGTGTATAAATAAAACCCACCATCTCTGCCTCTCCTTGGCTGAAAAGCAGCAGAAGGGGCTTGGAGCTGCTCAGTAGAGCGGCCTTTTGGTACATGTCAGGTACTCACTCTGTAAAGAGGTGCCGTGAACTTACGTTGCAACGGCCATTGAAACAAAAAAAAAACTCAGAAACAAGCGAAGAGGACACCTTTTTTCCTTGTTATGACATTTAATTGAGACTGGAGTCAAAGTATTTTTAGAGATGTACACAGGAAAATATATAATACAGTGATTTTTAATATAAAAAGACACTTGGGGCTAAATTACATTCCTAGCGTTAAAACGCGGGCACTAGGGAGGAAAAACTGTGCCTGCAGTTCTCCCCCTGGCACCCGCGTTTTAACGCTAGATTGCAAAGCAGGCGCAAAAAAATGCTGCCTGTATTGTTACCGCACGTTAACCCCCGGGATGCGCGTGGCAGCGTTAAGCGCAGCTTCGCACATCCTCCATAGGACTCCATTGAAGCAGACGCCGGCGGTCACATGACCAGCCGGATCTCGCCTTGCGAGATCCAGGCGGTCAGCGTAGTGATACGCAGGGGGAGACTGGGGGGGACTTTTTCCCCCAGTCTTTCCCTGCTCCCGCCGAACTGAGGAGGCGGACAGAGCTGCGGTCCTCGCCGTGGGACAGGAGGTGAGTATAAATAATTTTTTTGGCTGGTGTTAACACCAAGTCCTGGCTCTGGTTAACTTTTTCTTAACCGCGGCCGGACCGTAATCAGCGTTCGGACTTTGTAATCCTAACGCTGATTAACACTTTGCGCTCCCTATACTTAACATGGGGGAGCGCAAAGTACAGTAACCTCACGCAGAGAAGCGCAAGGTACCAAATGCAAACGGGTTACTTAACGTTAGACCAAGAATTTAACCAAATTACAATCCAAACGCTTACGGGTTAACACTCACACAGGTAAGCGCAAACGTTAGCACCAAGTATGTAATGTTCCCTTGATGTCTTCTGAGATATCGGATGTTAAATGGAATATAATAAATTTTCATTATCGCTTTAATCCAATATCTAATAAACCGTTTAATATTATATTTGGAGTAAAAAGTCTATTTATAGATTTTTTTAGGATTTTTATTGCAAAGCTTTCAGTTATTTTTTTAAATAGTTTTTTCTTTTTACTGTAACTGCCCTTTTTATCATTCATTGGATCTTATATGTAAATTCCAGACATTTTCGCTCAGTAGTTTTTTTGCAAACAGCGTTTCAATTTTCCAACTTTCAAGCGTACTGTTTTGTTTAACCTCCTTCGTCTGCGTGTTGGGTTTTTCCGGCGGCTGCTCTGCGTTTGGTGGGGTTAATCCAGATGTTTTTACGGATTTCGGTGAGCGTTCACCGGGTTTTGCGGGGAGTGTTCGGTGGATTTGCCGCGGCTTTTTCCTGCACTACGACGGTCCTGTGGTGCTTGCTGATTGAATACACCGCAGGGTCGCCGAAATAGGATTGCTGAATCTCACCGAATTGAACGAAAAGTCACCGAACATGCAATGACATTTTGATTCTCTTTGAATAACCCTGTTAGTCAATTTTTTTTGAGAAAGGATTTTACCAGGAAGGATACATTGAGATTTCTCTCGTTTTCAAGTATGTCCTGGGTGGCGAGAATGTACCGTTAGGTGTCTTGCCAAGGACACTTACTGGAGAGGTTGCTCGCTGGGATCGAACCCATGACTCCACAGGCTCTCTCCATGCAGAGCAGTGACATTACCTCTACTCCACCCAGCCGGTACAATTCATTGAACGCCGCTCATAAAAGCCAAGACCACCCAGATTTCCACCCTGTCGCTGGATGGATGATTTGGATAACAGGGGGGCTAGAACAATATTGGGTGAGGGGTCTCCGAGCCGGCAGAATCTGAAAATCTGGGGCTTATACTTCAAACCCTGTTAATGAGCTGCTCCGACACCCTCCTGACACTGCTGGATCGAGCACATAGGGCGCCCCATCTGCTGCATCCCGCGATGTCATCCGCCAGTTTCATCATTTTCCATTGAAAGATCATGTGAGCTGCACGGGGTACACCCTCTAGATCTCACGCTGGCCATACCGTGGAATTTCACCAGGTCCACCCTGCTTCCAAGGAGGGAACAGAAGCCTTTTACGGATCAACTTCGGGCCCAGTACATTTGATAGCGCAGGGGCTGTCCGTTCGGCCTTCATGTTCATCGGGATAACCAGCTTTTTAGTATCACTTCTCCTGAGGCTGTTCAGGAATTTTTAAGTCACTGTGCCTCCCCCTTGTTTTGGTGTGTGGCTGGTTTGGGGGGGGGGGGGGTGAGATCTGGGTATTCCCTCCCAAGTTTTTATAAAGTGCTAACAAGTTCCATAGCGCTGTACAATGGGAGGCAGAATAACAAATATACATACACAAAAAACACTGTTGTGGTTCCAACGCAGGATCAGAATGGTGATGAAAACCAGATACCAAAAAGGGCCTAACCCACCTCAATATTCATGCAAAAAATAAAAAAAAAAATAAGCACCTGGCCAACCAGGATCTAGGTTCCTATACAATAAATTTCATTAATGTCAGAAAAACACACACACACACACACACACACACACACACAAAAAAAAGAATGCAATAGAATAATGTAGAACACGAGAAGATACGCTAAGATATCATGTGCATATACAATGAAGGTTTCTTACTGATAATTCATCTGAAAAGTATCAAAAGCCTCCTAGAAATGTGTCGAGCCATTCATGTTTTTAACTGTTTGCTTATTTTGGTGAGCCATGAAACATCACTATCAGTAATCCTTGATGGGTTATCAGAGACTGACAAGGTTATTCAGAGTGATGAAAAGCCGAAGAATGACTGGAGAATGGAAAATTCTAGGTCAAAATAGCCGATTTGTAAAGTAAGATGAATGGGAGAATTTTTCTGGTTTGGCTATTTTGACCTAGAATTTTCCATTCTCCTGCTTTTCACCGCTCTTTGAATAACCCTGATAGTATTACTTATAAATAATCACCAGCTCTGAGTTTCTGAATTGTTCTGTGTAGGTTGGTGTAACCACACAAGGAGGCTGTCTGTACCATATTGACACCTCTGCCCTAGTATCTCCTCTTAGAATCTTTATATGGTAGTCACCACTGAGGGTAATGTTGGAACCATGTCTTTCTGACTGAATACCTTAGATATAGATGCATACTCACCCAATGAAATGGTTTGATACGTTTCAGATGATTTGTCAGTAAAAAAAAATCTGCATTATACAGTCATGGCCGAAATTGTTGGCACCCCCAGACATTTTTCCAGAAAATCAAGTATTTCTCACAGAAATGTATTGCTATACACGTTTATTTCCTTTTTTTGTTTTGTTCCAATACACACAGAGGAAAAAAAGCAAATTGGACATAATGTCCAAAAATGGTCTGGACAAAATTCTTGGCACCCTTTCAAAATTGTGGATAAATAAGATTGTTTCAAGCATGTGATGCTCCTGTAAACTCACCTGGGGCAAGTAACAGGTGTGGACAATATATTAAAAAAAAAAATAAAAAAAAAAATAAAAAAAAAATCACACCTGAAAGCAGATATAAAAAAGGAGAGAAGTTCACTTAGTCTTTGCATTGTGTGCCACACTAAGCATGGACAACAGAAAGAGGATAAGAGAACTGTCTGAGGACTTGAGAGCCAAAATTGTGGAAAAATATCAACAATCTCAAGGTTACAAGTCCATCTCCAGAGATCTAGATTTGCATTTGTCCACAGTGCACAACATTAACAAGAAGTTTGCAACCCATGGCATGGACTCGCGGACACTGTTCTCAGAAGCACTCAGCAATATTTTCTCAGTAGGGTAAATTGCCCCCGCCCCCGAGTACAGTAAAAGAGGACACTGCTCAAAAAGTTTACAATCTAAAGATAGAAAATATAAAGCAGCGGGGCACATGTAGGAAGATCATAACGATCAGGAAGAAATTAACAGGGGGGGGGGGGAATAGGGAGGGAGATAAGCTTCTCTAAAGCAATGTGTTCTCAGTGACATCTTGAAGGACTGGAGAGACAGGGAGAGTCTCATGTTGCAGGGAAGGGAGTTCGAAAGAAAGGGGACAGCTCAGTAGAAGTCTTGAAGGCGGGAGTTGGGGGGGGGGGTGTGGGTACGTGAAGCTGATAGCATCAGATCGTTGGCAGAGCAAAGTGGTTGGGATGGAAGGTACCTGCTCATAAGGTAGGAGATGTAGGCAGGGGCGCGGTTATAGAGCGCTTTGTATCTGAGCACCAATATTTTCACTTGGATTCTGAAGGAGACAGGAAGCCAGGGTAGAGATTAACAAAGGGGCGAGAGGTGAGGTGGATGAGCCTGGCACAGGCATTCATAACAGACAAGGCTTTTCGTAACATGTAGATTACAGGAATTCGTGAATTCAGAGGAGACAAGAAATCATATTCGCTTATTTCTATTACACCTTGTGAAACAAAACACAATTAGAGGCTTTGGTTTCTTTCAATGGCCATTAAGAGTGTAAGCTCATCTGCCAACATCAAGGCACCTCTAGTGAAAGGGAGTCCTATCCAAAAAATGAAACCACAGGCTGCTATGTAGCAAACCATCACTGCTCACGCTGCTTTTCAGTCATGAGGTAGACTGGTGGGCCTTTATTTAATGCCCTCCCAGAAACAAAATCTACCTTGGCATCAAAAACAAAGACATGGAACGGAACAGCTGCAATGATGACCTGGCTGGAGGTACAAACATACGCAGTACAGGAGGAGCGAGGTCGCACCTATTCCCAGGGAATAGGCGCGACCCCACTCCTCCTGTACTACGTATGTTTGTACCTCCAGCCAGGTTATCATTGCAGCTGTTCTGGTCCATGTCTTTGTATCAACACATGTTCGAGGTGCCAGCGAATATTCCCCAAGCGATGGTGAAATTAGTGGTAACTATCAACACCTGGTCCTGGGACATAAAAGGATATGTTGGTACGGCATTATATTTATGCACCTGAGGAAGACCGTTGTCAAAACACGTTGTGCGATTTGCTATGTTTAAATAAATTGGCCTACCCCGTGGTCTTTTATCTGTACCTGGTGTGAATTAGTCCCCTTCCTATGCAGTCTATGTTGGATGCAGCATAGTTTTGTGGTTATCTGGACACACGGATGACCTGGTGATGGTGAGGATACAGGAGTGTCTAATCAAACATGCTATAAATGTTTAGAGCCGACTAATTAATGGCTCAGAAATGAGTGAGTAGATCTTTATGCACTAGATGTGGATATTTGGAATCTAAACCTGCTGCACCCTGTCAGTCTCCTTATGGTCTCCATTCTAGGCTACATGAGTAGAAGAACCCCTTGTGGACTTGCTCATTTATGTGTGAGAAGATATATATTTCTGTTCTAAGGTAGTTTGAGAGCTGGGGGATGCGAGATGGCTTCTTTAGGATGGGGGGTGATCAGAGCACGTTTGACTGCAGAGGGGAAGGTTGAAAATGTGAGTCAGTCTCTTACCAGTTGCTGTCCCCGCTCTGAGTAAGGTGCAAGGGGATGGGGTCAAGCAGACCAGTGTTTGGGCAGGAGGACATGAGAAGTGCCTAGACATCAACATCAAGGACCAGAGAAAAAGGAAGTAATAGAGGGGGCAGGGATTGACAGAGAATGGGGTTGAGTGGTTAGTGGAGGGCAGCAATGAAGAGATTTCTAGTCTCTGCTTTGCTGACAGCTAAACGGATAGCAGTGAGGTCTGTGGAAGGCTGTGTGGATGTGGGACGCACTAACAGATTGAATGTATGAAACAGACATCTAGAATCATGAGAAAAAGATAAGAGACAGAAATAGACTGTTTACAGAGAGCGAGACTGTAGGAGCAGAGCATGAATTCGTAATGGAGGAAGTCAGCTGCAGCACAAGACTTCCTCCTGCCACGTTCAGCCGCCCTGGAGCAGCACCTAAGGTATTTAGTGTAGTTTGCGTGCCACGATTGATGGTGTGGCCTGCGATTAGCAAGGAGAGGAGTAGGAGCAAGTTCCTAAAGTGTTGAGGAAAGGACAGTTGTAGATATCAATGGCTGGCTTTGTCAGTACAGTTGGATGTAGAGATTGGAAGGAGAACATGGATAGCAGCTTAGGATTCAGGGCACCAAGGTGCCTCCGGGAAGAAGGAGTTTGGGGGGGGGGGGGGAGTGGGAAGCTGGGTAGGTGGCAAGAGAAGGTGCCAGGAAAGGAGGTGGTGATCAGAAAGGGAAACTGCAGAGTTTAGAGATAAGATAGAAATATATAGTGCAACACTGTCAACCAAATACCGGATTTATAACCCAGGGAAAGACATGAGTGACCACAGACGCAGACCAGAAACATCACATCTGGAACAGTGGAAAGGGCAACAATCCTATAGAGGGTAGGTCGAACATATGACCTGCAGGCATAAACAGTGAGCCGAAATCAGGAGAGGCTCCAGACCACGTATGTGAATCGGTTTACAGTCTTTTATACGAACCAGTATTTGGTCTACAGTGTTGCACTATACATTTCTCTATTATTTTTGAGGCAACGAGGAAACTCGGGCCCTATGGAGTGATTTTTACCATCTACAACAACTATAGAGATCCAGCGAACATCAAAATATTACACTTCTTAAATTTCCACTTTAATACCATTGATTATCATGTAGGGGAGTTTTATATCCCATTTTGGGGATTCGACAAACCGAAAGACCACTCTAAATACCCGTGACTGTATATATTCAATTTTTTTGCACATATACTCGGGACTTTTATATATACTCATTAAGAAATTCCTGTTGCTGCACTATGACCACTAGGTGGCTCCTTATCGGTGTTAATCACAAGACTGGGATGCAATAAACACATGGGCCACCAGATGGTGGTTCAACACTAGAACAAACTCAGATTTGTACTTTGATCATATTGTGTAGACCAATCCTCTATTGTCAGCAGGGCCGGCCCAAGACATTGTGCTGCCTGGAGCCAAGGATGAAATGCTGCCCCCCCCCCCCAAAAAAAAAAAAAAGTGCAGCACAGCAATAAAATTCAAACACTCATACACACCTTACATTAGAGTTTTATTGCTGTGGAGCTCTGTGATACAGTAAAGTGAGGTGTGTATAAGTGTATAACTGAGCTCCACAGCAATAAGACTGACAGTAATGTGCATTGTTTAGGAGTGTGAGTTTTATTGCTGCAGCGCTCTGATACACTCATACACACCCACATTGTGTATTAAACTTAGCATCTCCAGACTGGGTGAAAATACAGTAAAAGCACAATAAGAGGAGCAAGTGTCACATCGTAGGCACAAAGTTTACTGAATGCTGTTGACCTGATCTGCACAGGAGTTACTAGGAGTGCCTTACAGCTCCACATCAATAAAACTATCATTAACCCCTTAACGACCGCTGATGTACCACGTACGTCCTGCCCAAGGGTCTCCTTCAGACCGGCGGATGTACATAGTACGTCGGCGGACTCCTAACCTCCCTCCTGCCGATACCTCCCTCGGTGGCTCCCACGGAGTTCTGGCAGGGAGGAAGCCTGCCCCTCTGTTTTAGAGGGGCTGGTGGGCACGATGAGGTCACCACACTGCGTGGTGAGGTCATCGGCAGGCTCCCCCCGGGCGCCTGCATTGAAATCAAGGAAGGGGAGGGGGGTTCCTTTGGAGCCCTCCATCTCCAACCATTCACCCTACAGCGATGCTTTTAACACCGCTGGAAAGGGGAGAGCCTTCCCTTTTCAGCAGTGTATAAAGTTAACAGTTTCGCTGCCGGATCGCGATTCGGCACTAAATCGGCGCTGAATTGTGATTTAAACCTGGGAGGTGGCTGACATCTTGGATGTCAGCCAGGCCTCCTGGTCCCCCCCACCCACTGACATCCCCACCATATGTGTGAGGACGTCAGTGGGCAAGTTAAGGGGATCCAAATGATCCCCCTATCTCCCGATCCGTGGCAGTTAGAGGGTCATGTTGGACATCATTGGAAAGGCCCAATCACGGCCTTTGAAGGGGTTAAAAAGCAAAAACATGTAAAAATTGGGTATTTCTATTCTCGGGACAAAATTTTGAAACTATTTAGCTGGGGACTTATTTTAGATTTTGGAGATTAAATTACGAAAAAGTGTGTTTTTACCATTTTTTCATCATATTTCATATTTTTCTTTATAGTAAATTATACGATATGATGGAAATAATGGTGTTTTTAGAAAGTCCATTTAATGGCGGGAAATACGGTGTATAATGTGTGGGTTGCATAAACTAGTAAGAGGAAAATTTGACCTAAACCCAAACAGCGCAGAAACGTAAAAACAGCAGCGGTCACTAAAGGACGGATTTGTGTAAAACCTCACGGTCACTAAGGGGTTAATCCTGTTAAGGTGGAACCAGGTTTGGGCTCCCTGAACTTAGCAGGGATAGGGCACGGGGAAGATATTTCAGTTTGCAGAGAAAAAGGCTAGATAGGGGAAAAGACAGAATTGGATAGAATCAGGGGTCAGCAACCTTTTACACACCAAGTGCCATTTTTTTTTAAACCAGACAATCGGGTGCCAGTGAACAACAGCGCTCTATAGTGTTAGATTTAAATTTTTATACATAGTTGTACTGCTAATAGTAAGTTAAACTCACAGAATTTTATATACCCAGCAGAGCCCAGAATTTCACATACCCAGCAGAGCCCACGAGGACCGATATAACCAGGACGAGTCAGTGCCTGGCCTGGTGTGCCCGAGGATCCCTCTGCCCGCTCACCCACTTGACACGCTGTGGCGCCTTGATCCTGCGCTGGCCGTGTGGACTAGATGCATGCGTGTGGACGCGGTCAGCAGCGGCACTCGTGACGGTGAGGATTATGATGCGCCGGCGGCAAATTAGATGCTGCTGCGGCTCAAAAGTGCACTGCAGCGACATCAGCGAATTTGCCACTATCAAATTTCCACCGCCTGGAGCAAGTGCTCCACACTGCTCCATCGTCGGGCCGGCACTGTGTCAGTATACTTTTACACATCCCAATGGATAAATATAGTCAAGTTTGATTGACAAATAGCACTTGCACTTTAATTCAGGTATGGTTTCTCAGAAGTGCATTAATGGCAGGGAGTTCAGATTTATTAGAGTTGTACTTATGGATTTTATTTATAAGAGCATCCGCACTTTAACGCACTTATCAGACCATACCAGAATACTGTACTAACAGCTGTATAGCGCCAAACAAACTTTTCTCCTTTAGTATTTTATATTCCACTCACAAAGGGCATCCTTAATAGGTTTAAGAAGCCACCATGCTTGCAATGTAATCCACGCCACATCCTGGTAAAGAATGACATGGTGACCGTCCATATTAATAGCCGCTTCACTACGAGCCAAAGGCAGAATCTCATCTTGCAGGGTAACAATCATGGAGACAGCAGACAATATCTTGCGGCTGGGTGGATTGTGGGCCATATGGTTTCAATGCTCTGAGCTCTATCAAATTAAATTTTTGGATCTTTCGGGCCAATTAAGTATGCTTTGAAAAGGTGTTTCAAGAAGTCAAGTAAAATTTCAAGGCCTTCAATTGGTTTCAGGGTAGCCTTAAAACGCGAATATTGTTGTGTCTACCTCGGTTGTCGATATCTAAATATCTGGAGAGTGGCTAGGTGTTCTTTTTCAGAAACCTGTGTATTGAGGTGTTCAACATGAGAAAATATGGAATCCGTTTCATCTTCTAAATCCATTAAACAGCCACCCAATTTTTTTTTTAGATCAGAACTCTGTTCAAGCTTTGACTAAAGGACCCAGGGGACAGCTAGTCTGACAATCGACTTTGGTCGTCTGACTACGGACACGTTGTAATTGTAGGCCATAGCCACTTGTAGTGGTTTAGCTTATGTTCAATATGTGGGCAGGTAGTTTTTCATTTTAATCTCCATGTATAAAGAAGAATTTAGAACAGCAGTAAAGGCTAGAAAGAGTGGTATTAAATGTTATTTGATAAAAGTCTATGATGTCCAATAAGATGTTTGAGTAATGGCTAGTGGGGCTATTCATTAAATGCAGGCATATGCCATAGTTCCAAACAAGAACAGAAATCGCCGTTGCAACTGCAGTAAACCTTTCAAAACAAGAGAAATTCAACAATGGCAGGACAAGCTTAAATAGATAATAGTTATATATTGAGAGAGAAAACCGGTACAGTTTAGGGTGTGTCTAGAAAAAGGTAATCTAATGGCAAGTATGGCCACACATGTCATCTCTACCCTTGACAACTATAAAAAAAACTAAAGAAAAAAAAGGTGTGGTGCGTTCCAAGGAAGCAAGCGACACAGCAAACGTGTACCTCTCCATTCGTAGATGTAGTATCCTCAAAACAAAAAATATAGCATAATTCACAAAAACCAATTTGAATACACATCTCCGTGGGTTCGATTAGCTAATGGAGTCACTGGAGTTGAATAAATAGCAGCCACACAGCTGTGAAAAATCAGAGCCACCGAGGAAACAGAAATGGTTAGATACCCAGGTAAAACGGGTCTTGCTGTTCTTTAGATTATTATTCATGGGTTTGTGTTAATGTAATATAAATTATTTTGTACATTCAATGTGTTTAAAGGATTTTTTTTGAGTTGTGATGACAAACAACCTCTGAGCGTTCTGAAGGGAGCCATATGAGGCACAAGTATACATGAGTGTGCCAATTAGTCCATTCTTTTCCTGGTCGTCTGGATTTTTCACTATGGAGACTCTTAATTTAGCTTGAGGCCTGCAACAGTGTGAACGGGGCCAAAGTGAAGTCACTTCACTGAACTTCAAAGAGGGCTGTTGGGTGGCCATTTGATACACCCAGAGCCAAACTAAGTAAGAGCCATACAGAAGACTGAATATTGTGAGTGGACTGTAGCGCCCTATTTTCCATTTAATTCATTTTTGTTGTATATACAGAATTTTGCCATGTTTATTTTATGTTTCTTTAAGAAATACATGTGTGCTGCGTCACTTTCTTCACTGGACACCACTACACCCTTTGGTTAAAAAAAAAAAAAAAAAATCAGATTTTATAACTGTACACATGTTTTTATATAGACTGTCAGTGCTCCATATTCAAAAGACAATAATTTTAGTGCCGAGATTCATTAAACCAATGTTACGTAGAGATTACAAAAAAATGTGCTTAACTTTATGTCACTCACCAGTACTGCCATTTGTGTACTTCATTGTTGAAGCAGTTTTGGTTGTTTGGTACATGCTCAACTACTATGTTATACAAACTACAACCCCATACATTGCTGCCGCTTGGAAACAAAAACCATCTATATTGTTCAGAAATAACCAAAGAGAATAGTCATCTTAATTTGAATAAGCAAAAAAGCTTCGGTGTACCTTAATACAACAGTTTTCTTAGTAGCAACACACAAATAATTGCCACAACCCAGTTAGACAAAACACAAACAATAGTAAGGTTACAAACTTTTGTATTTTAACAAGCATGGTCTATCCAAGACTGAAAAATTGTGATCTTAAAACACAGTCTGCATTTAAAGAATTTTGAAATGCAGCGAATAGCAAGAGTCCACATCTAAAATTCTACACAATTCCCTTGAGACGCAAGTTAGGGACCACAAATTTAAAAAAAAAAAAAAAAAAAAGCGCCAAGACTAACAGCCCCATTATACCCCAGAGTAATCTCCCATATAACTAGTGTTAAAAAGTTATGGAGTAGATGGAACTCCAGTGTATTCCCTACATATTGTAGTCCAACGCCAGACTCTTAAATCAGCTCCAGCCACACGTTGAGATTCAGTCCGTAGACGTGACTCGTGGTCTTCTACAAAACGCACCGCACGATCCCAGACTTTCTTCAGGTGCTGCCTGCAAAGATTATGCAAATAAATAGTTTAAATATAAAGATGCTCTATTGATTTTAAAATTCGTTTTTTCTATGAAAAACAAAATCCTAGTGTAATGGAATTTTTTTTTTTTTTTGAAAGGTGGTAAACAAAAAAAACGTAAAGTATAAAGCCAGATTGTGCAGCATAATTGGATAATCCTGTCTCAATATTTCACCACCATTAGCATAGCTAAACTGCATATATCAAATGCTTATTTTTATGGGAGATATCTGTATACATCCTCCACTCCTTGATATTACTCCGTAATAAAGAGGTTTGTTCATTTAACGCAGTGATTCCCAACTCCGGTCCTCAAGTACCCCTAAACTGGCCAGGTTTGTCAGATATATGAAGTACAGCACAGGTGACATGATTTGCTGCTCTTTGATTGCAGGATTCAGTTTGCATTTCCAAGGTAATCCATAAAATCTGGCCTGTTAGGGGTACTTGACCAAAGATGGGAACCATTGACTTAAAGGGACATGCATGCACAGCAAGTGCACCTGAGTTGCTCCACTTGAGGGGGAGGGAGGGGCTAAGTGCCCTTCCAATCGTTTTCACACCCAGCTACTACAGAGACGAAAAAAAATCAATACACACGGGAGAGAAAAAAAAAAAAAGGACTGCAAAAGAAAACGCAAGAGCACAAGAAAAGGTGCAGAGTGCAAGAGACAGCACAGGAAAGAGTGAGACAGCGAGCATGTAAACCATGAAAGAGTGCAAGTGAACGAATCAGCTGGTGAGTCTTGCTTTCACAGTTGCAGTATTCAGTTCAATTTCTCTAGTCTGAGGTCCTGAGCGTGCAGACGGTTTCACATGCACAGCTTGTGCTTAGTGATGCACCGAAATGAAAATTTGGGACCAAAAATCGATAATGAAAATGACTTTCTATATACACACATATTGTCTATACACGTGTCTGGTGTATGAAATATATATATATTAGTGATGCTCCGAAATTAAAATTTTGGAACGAAACCGAAAATTAGTTTTTTGTATAACTGTATTAATACTAAACTTTATTAAAATTAATATCATTAATTTGAATTAATCCACATTAAAATTGAAGATATTTTTGTCCTATTTTGGTGGAGTTATTTTGCATCTAGTGCATACATTCATGTGTAAAATTTTTGGGGACGGACACACATTTTATAGTTGCAGAAGACATTTACACATCCCAGCAAGTCAGAGAACTCTGAATTGCTGGGATGTGTAAAGGTCTTCTGCAACTATAAAGTGTATTATTTGTTGTGTGGAGGCTTTTAATCAAAATTATTTGCCCTCCACCACAACGTAAATGAGTAGATCTATATCTAAATGGCTCAGATGGAGCCTAAACAGTCTGTTTCTCTTTATTTTTTTAAAGTGCAGAAAAACAAAGCATTATAAAGGGGCCTTTAAGGCTCGGGTCAGACGAGCGCAGTGTTCACGTCCGTGTTGCCGCACATTTTAACGTCCGTCGTAGCATACAATTATGATCAATAGAGACCCACACACGAAGTACGTCCGCACAGAAGTGCGGACGCACAACGGACGCGACAAACAGATGCAAATTAGGCAAGAACGTAAAACAGCTAGAACGGATGTGCGGAGTGCGCCACATCTGCATAGCTTTGTGTGCGAGTGATGGAACGTAGTCAGACTGACTGCATTTTTGACAGACAAAATATTTTTTTTTATAAAAAACAATTTTTATTGTGCACAGATTACAATACAATTAACAACTGTACAATATAGAAACATAGTTATAAGATGATTCAATAAATAGGTTGTACAAGGAGGTTGTGTCACGCACCATTTTTTCATTTTTCTAATAATCGTTAACCGACAATCAGCTCAATAAACAGATTATTTTCCAATGAAAGAAAAGCAAAAATAATATTAATATGACATTAGAGCGAAGAAAACATTTAAACATACATTCAAACATAACAAGAGGACCGCCCGGTTCGAAGGACATCTGAGATTCAAAGTATAGCATTGGATAAAATGTAAGTAGGTTCAGTCTATGGTAAGATATTAGAAGAGTTAAGGTATAAATGACGTAAAGGTCGTAAATCATAATTCAGGTTGACGAGGGTGACGTCCTGCCACCATTTCTGCCGAATACCAAGCAGTGTATTGTATCGAAGTCTTGATCAATGTACGCATGGAAGTGTCAAGTGTTGGGAAGTAACACTGCCAAGTCGTAAGAAATGTCTTAGCATAGGTTTCTTTATTAGAGTGTGAAGCCAATCCATTTGAAAAAGATGGTTCAATTTAGTTTGAAAAAGAGCGGGATTGCAATAGTGTGATACCAGGTATGTAAAATCGTTTTGCGACCCACCGCGGCAACCAAGGATAAAACGTGATTGTGGCGAATGTGTAGAGATGTGGTGGGACCAAAAAGAAATTCTGGCGTCAGTGGCAATGATTGATTGGTTGTAGCAAGTATATATGTGCTTACTGATGACCAGAAGCGACGTGTAACTGGACAGTTCCAAAAGCAATGATAAAAATCAGCATGTTCATCTGGGCATTTAAAGCATGTAGAGTTCGGTTTCCACCCCATTTGATACAATCGTCGTGGTGAATAGTAACTGATGTAGTATTTTTATAAACATTTCCTGATAGGACACTGATGGTAAAAGTTTGATCATATATTTGTGTGCAGACATCAGATCATCTGTAGAGCATGATGGCATATGTGAGATCCATCGAATTGGGCCCGTCTTAGTCAAAGACCAGTCAACAGTATAGCGTAGTATATGACTAAGAGTATTTATGTGAGGAACAGTTCTTAATGTGATGATCAAGACTGTTAGTCCAGCCAGTCGAAATTAGAAGTAACCTTTAGAAAAAAAGGAACGTAGTTCGAAGGGTACTTGTCACGCAGAGTAGTGAGCGGAAGGATAGTATTTGTGGAGGGGTCTAAAACCTGGTGCAAGAGACGTAGACCCCCTTCTGGACCAATTAAATGTAGACCATTGAGGGTTTCCCATCAATGTTAAAAAGAGTGAGGACATGGGGCATGCTTTCATCGTTGAACAAGACAGTTTCCATGCCTTAACAGTAACTGTAATTAGCGGATTTTGAGTTAATGTGGAAGGAAGGTTAGTGTAGGGACAATGTAATAAGAATGGGAGAGAGTGATTAGGAGACCAAGTAGCATCCAATTGGACATTGCAAAATTGTGAATGATTTTGAATCCAGTCCACCGCATGGAGACACTGTACCGCCAAATTATATTCCCGTATATTAGGTAGATTATCAACCTAAAGACTGTGGGTGTTTCAAAGTTTAGTTAGACTGAGACGTGCTGCAGAGCCCTTCCATAAAAATTTACGGAGAGCCGCATTTAACAATTTCTCGTCCTTTTGAGTTAAAAGAATAGGCAGAACCTGTAACGGATATAGAAGTTTCGGAAAGGCAATTATTTTGTAAAGGTTAACCCTACCATAGAGCGATAATGGAAGATTATGCCATCTATTAAAATCATTTACCACTATTTTAATGATGGATGGAATATTAAGGGCATAAAGGTTATTTAAATCTGTGGAGAGATGTACCTCTAAGTATTTCAACGAGTTTTTGGACCATGTGAGGGGTATATGCGCAGGTAGCTGAGGCGGGGGAGTGTTGGAGGTGAAGAGCTGTAGATTTTGCCCAATTTACTCTCATCCCTGAGATATCCGTAAATGTATTTAAAAAGCAGAGATATTGAAGGTAGTGCTTCGGGTAAATTTTCAGTAAACAAAAGCAAGTCTGCAAATGCAGAAGCTTTCAGTTGGATTTTGCCCACCATAATGCCATGGAAAGCAGGAGAGTGTTCAATGGCTCGTAATGGAGGATCCAGGGCTATGGCAAACAATAATGGTGAGAGTGGACAACACGGCCGCACTCCTCTACCCAGCATAACGTATGGGGAGTCCTGTCTGTTCGTAACAATGCATGAAGCGGGATATCTGGTTATATTTAGAATAAAAATCAGTGAACATCTGACCAAAACTACGATGAGACAATATGCGGAATAAGTGCGGCCACGTATGGAATCAAAAGCTTGTTCAAGGTCTAAGCTGAGCAAAGCCGGATGACTACCTCTAGGAACCTGACGGGCCCCCAATACCGCCGCCACAGTCCGAATACCAACTAATGAGTGTCAACCATGCACAAAACCTAATTGATGGAGAGTCAAAAGGTCCGGGAGAAAGGATTGGAGTCTTGTAGCTAAGATTTTAGTGAGAAGTTTGTAATCTGTGTTGAGAAGAGAGATTGGGCCATAGGACACATCAGCAGGTTTTTCCGGTTTAGGAAGATTGTACGGGACGCATTAAGAGAATCTATAGAGTTGCACAAAACATATAGATCATTAAACATAGTTGTCAATATAGGACATATTTGAGGTTTTAGGATTTTATAACAGTCTGCTGTCAAACCATCTGGGCCCAGTGATTTGCCCGTCTTAAGTGATGTTATGGGGCATTCCAAAACTTCCTTTTGATAAGCTTCTAAAAAGGCATTACCAAGATCAACATTGTCCTGTGGCGGCTGATATCGAGCTCGAAAAAAAAATCATAAAATAAACTATGTGGCCAGGTGAGGTAGTAGATACTCCAGTCCCAGTGGAAAGACGTGTAATAGGTTGCAGCTTACGTCTGGGATTAGCCATGTGCGCCAAAAGCTTGCCTGACCTACCCCCCAGCGATGAAAAAAAATTGGGTCTGAAAATCAGTGTTCCTGCGCTTTAGCATGAATAGTAGTTTCCAGATGTTTGGCTTGTGTGTAAATAGTATAATCAGCCGTCGGATATTGCTTATACGCTGTGTGTGTCGTATATTAAGTCGATTCTAACATGTGTAAGGTGTCCTTCCATTGCTTATAACGGTAACCCGTATAAGAAATGATCTGCCCCCGAAGAACTGTTTTAGAGGCTGCCCAAAGCAATCTAGGTTGATCAAGGTGAATCAAATTATCGTCTACATAGTTCGCCCAACTAGATTGTAAATGTAGTCGAAATGATGGTGTGGTAGTAAATGGGACGGGAAGGACACGTGGGGAGAATGCATTCGTTTATAGGGAAATTTCACTCCTAGTTTCACTGGGGCATGATCCGATAAAAATATTGGGTCAATGTCGGCTGTTAGCAAAAACATGTCAATACGAGAGTGTGTGTCGTGAACTGATGAATGAAAGGTGTAATCCCTTTCCAAGGGATGTAACACCCTCCATAGGTCATGTAAATTTAACGTGGTAACCAAGGTTTGAAGGCCCTGTGAGAGCGCAAAACAGTCGTGGCCGACCCTGACCTGTCCAAAGCAGAATTGAGAACCTCATTAAAATGGCCCCCCCAATATCAGATCCGGAGTAGATATAGCGAACAAAAGTTGAAGGAATCTAATAAAAAGAGTCATTAGGACTATTTGGTGCATAGACATTGACAATACCTTACATTATTGATGAGCAAGTGAAGAACGATACCGTCCCTCCGGATCACAAAAATACAGGACTCAACCGTGTAGGATAATGAGGTGTTCAAAATAAATCGCCACACCTCTCTTAGAGCTGTAGTTTGCAGCGAAACAGTCCTGGATCCATTTGGCCTTAAAGGTAGATGTAGAGTTCGCAGCCCAATGAGTTTCCTGTAATAACGTAACATGTGGAGGTTTGTGGGTCTAGTAAGTCAATATCTTTTTCTGTTTCACTGGGGTATTAGCTCCATTAACGTTCCAGGATAATAGGTGAAGAGTAGCAAGAGACTGAACCGTTTTAAAAGTAAGTGGAAAAAAGTTAACCAATACCAACACGAAAATCGAGCATGGTGTAGATGGTGAAAACCGCAAAGGAGGGACCCTGGTCCCAGCTTGAGCCAGGGAAAACACCCGGACTCCGGTATCCCAATGAAGCGCAAATTGTTAGAAGATTTGGAAAACCGAAGTCGACCTAACTTATCCTGGAGCGAAGTAATCGTAGACTGTTGCACGTGGACCGTAGACTGTAAGGTGTGAAGAGTATCTTCAGTAGTAGATTGTCAGGTTTCAAGCGCAGATCTGGGCGGTGTGCGATTGAAGTAGTTGAAGTGTGTTGTCAATAGACGATTTTAAAGTTTGTAATTGGGTTTCAAATATGAGTAAGGAGTGCCGCCACCTCTTTGGCCATCACCATCGCTGACGTAGAAACCTCTTGCATCGGTCGAAGGGCGATAAGTGCTGCTTCGTCGTCAGAATCCTGAGTGGTCAGGAGCGGAGACGATGGGTGTGACAGTAGTGGAGAGGTTTTCTTTATTGTTTTGGAGGTTTTGAGGCTCTGCTTCTTAGCAGGCTGTTTGGCCACAAATTTATCCATAGACAAAGTTGAGAACCGTAAGTAATAGTGCAGATCCCCTTCGGGGATCTCGAAAAATTAGGACAAGTCCTGTAGATGGCAATAAAATTCGTGAAGGTGAAAGGTTTCTTGCAGTTGTGTATTTGTGGGCGTCTATATTCCTCCCTTTTAGTTTTATTTTGCTTTTTCCTTTGTTCCGTGTTTTTTTTTTTGTTATTTTCTGTCTTTTAATGTTGTTTCCTGGTATCTCCTACCTACGTTATCTTAGTTTCTGCTCACTCTGGAAGGCTTCCCTGTGTCTCCGGTGACAGCAAGACCCGGTCACGTCGAGGATGAGGTATAGAGGAGGGGCGAATGACGCTGTTCCAAGCGGTACGTTTCTCTTTTTGTCCGTTTTCTGTAATAAGTATATCGCCTGCTTTTCCACTCTTGTACCATTTTTCGTTATTGTTAATTTTGCCCCCTCTTGCCCTGTTAACTATAATTTTTCCCCCTCAGAAAAATGAAACGTGCAGGATGGACAGGCAGTCCAGGTGATGTGACCGGTATAGCCCTCAGATTCTCCTAGAGTGTCCACCTCTGTTAGCGGGGGTACAGCGGGATATTTATAATTTTAGTCCCCTTGCAGATGGTGTAGGAGGAAGGGGGAAAGCCACAGTGTGTGCCTCTCCCTCGAAGAAGGAATCCGCAGGCAGTCCACCGTGTGATAAGTTCAAGGGCCCAAAGATGGCGGCCAGACCGCCTGGTCGTTTCCTGCACCTGTTCGCCCGGTGAATTAAATGAAAGGAAGGGGGGGGGGGGGAAGGTGGTGAGTGGATACCTGCCACCCGCGACCCTGAGTATAGTCCACCTGCCACACACCCGGGGGTGGGGATAAGGCCCCCGGTGGCAGCGCTCAGACGGTCCCACTTCCGGCTCGTTGCTACGCAAAATGTTTTCTCCGTTGCCTGCCGCTGTTTAAGTGCGGGAGGGCCTCCACCCGCTGGGTTCTGAAAAGCCGCACCGGATCCTCGCGGTCAATCCACAAGTGTGCGCGAAGCCGAGGTGATCTGCGGCCAGCTCCGATGGCCGCCAAACAAAATGGTTTTTCATATTAATTTTATTTCCCATCTAAATTAGTAAAAAAAAAAAGTCAGTCACAAAAACGGACCGTGTGGCCACTACCTTGTCGGTCAGAAAGTACGTCCGATGAGCACGGACGCACAGTCCGCACAGAATGTGTTCGTCTGACCTTAGCCTAAGATGCAAAGGAAAAGAGAAACCATTGCAAAATGAATGTGTAATACGTCCCATTAACTTTTTTGGAGGCATGGATGTAAATTCCCACATTTTTTTTTTTTGAGAAAGTATTTTACCCGGGAAGGATACATTGAGATTTCTCTCGGTTTCAAGTATGTCCTGGGCGGAGAGTATGTACCGTTAGGTGTCTTGCCCAAGGACACTCACTGGAGAGGTGCTCGTTGAGATCGAACCAATGTTTCCACAGGCTCTCTCCACGCAGAGCAGTGATGTTACCTCTACTCTAATCAGCCCCCTCTTGTCCTCCAAGCAGACACCGCTGGCAGGAGGTCAGTGATAAATCACTTGTTCCTGGTCACCGAGAGGCCAGAGGTTACTGCTTGCCCTGATAGTATGGATCATGCAGTTAACCCTTTCTGTGCAGAAATAAATATATGTAGCAGCTCCTGCCTCTTTCCAATTACAATTATCTCCAGCTAAGCAGCATTGAAAGAGTGCTCGCTCAGTGTCAGCAATTTTCAGCTGACCTTTTCGGCTGGTGTTTTGCTTTCGGGCCAAAACTGATAGCTATCATGGCCGAAATTCCAGTGCATCCTTGCTTGTGCTAGTACATGTGAAGCTCTGAAGGGTGGGGTAGAGGGCAGGGTGGAGGCAGAGCATATACATATACACTAGGTGTTAAAAAAATTTTGAAAAGCGCCTGTAAAAACCCCTACGCCCATGGGAAGCTAGTACCACAAAAACACACCTTCTATGCAAGTGAAAATAGAGTAATCCAGAATAAAATTACCCTATATATCTTGGTGTGCAAGGCTGGTCGATATATCGTAATGATCACATGGATACATGGAAGAAGAAGAGAGACATATATGGCACAGTATGTCTGCACATATAAGGCAATAAAGAATAAGTTCGTGGGGAGAATGCACTCACATATGGTAGAGCCTGTAAACTCAAGGCTCAATATGGAAGCAGTGGGTCTGTTCAGGGATGACCCCGTCCCGTCTTTATACAGCTCCAAAGATCATTCGCATCGACCATATATAGGAGACATAGACACAGACCATAGTACAGTTCTGTCAAACCACAGAGATAGAAGGTGGACACTATAAAACTCACGTGGTTATGAGCCTGTGTACTTCGCTGGCTCCGTATATGCCAGTGGGTGTAAATTGGGATACACCTATCCCCTTTGAAGACAAGGAAATCCTTCACTCTCCAGTAGATGAATAAATATTTAATACACACATGAAATAAAATAAAAGAATAAAACCAAAACGCGTTTCACTGCTACAGCAGCTTCATCAGTTGGTATAAGAACACCTAAAAAAAAAAAAAAAAAACACACTTTTTTTGGTGTTCTTATACCAACTGATGAAGCTGCTGTAGCAGTGAAACGCGTTTTGGTTTTATTCTTTTATTTTATTTCATGTGTGTATATTAAATTTTTATTCATCATCTACTGGAGAGTGAAGGATTTCCTTGTCTTCAAAGAGGATAGGTGTATCCCAATTTACACCCAAGTGCATATACGGAGCCAGTGAAGTACACAGGCTCATAACCACATGAGTTTTATAGAGTGTCCATCTTCTATCTCTGTGGTTTGACAGAACTGTACTATGGTCTATGTCTCCTATATATGGTTGATGCGAATGATCTTTGGAGCTGTATAAAGACGGGACGGGGTCATCCCTGAACAGACCCACTGCTTCAATATTGAGCCTTGAGTTTACAGGCTCTACCATATGTGAGTGCATTCTCCCCACGAACTTATTCTTTTTTGCCTTATATGTGCAGACATACTGTGCCATATATGTCTCTTTTCTTCTTCCATGTATCCATGTGATCATTACGATATATCGACCAGCCTTGCACACCAAGATATATAGGGTAACTTTATTCTGGATTACTCTATATTTTCACTTGCATAGAAGGTGTGTTTTTGTGCTTTTTGTGGTACTAGCTTCCCATGGGCGTGGGGTTTTTTTATAGGCGCTTTTCTAAATTTCTTTTTTCACTATTTGTACTTTTTTGGGTTTTGGGGAAGGCCCACGGAGAATATAGCTGCCGTATCACTCCATTTCTGTGTGTCCATTTCCTCCACCACTTGCCACTCCAGCGCCCCTATACACCTTATTTTGTACACTAGGTGTTAAGCCTGTATGGAGGGCAGTCTATTGTAGAAGATCTGGCTGCTCTCAGGTGCTGCACCCCAGGATCGTTTATGCATGGCTATTCGTCCCCAAATTTAGATGATGCCAATTTATTCACTGCTCTGAAGGAGGAGCTGCAGTTTCTTGGCTCTCCACTGGGAGTCCCATTCAGCATGGAACTCCTAGCAGGGAGCCAAGGAACTGCAGCTCCTCCATCAGAGCAGTGAATAAATTAGAATTATTTAGTGTCGCATTACGCACAACTGATTGGAAGGGTCCAGGCCGATGTGCGCCCATCTCACACAGGGAGCCGGGATATTGCCAGGCAAACAGGGAAATCTTCCAGAGAGCCACGCAAGGTAAATCCAGGGGTCTGTGCTCGGCAGGGGCAAGGTATATGGGTTGGCCTGTACTCCAATGTTGGGTGTATATAAGGGGATGGGTGCATGGGGGCTCTGCTCTGAGGAGAGGGAGATGTGGGTGGCTGCATTCTGGGGTTAAGATATATGAAGGAGCTGCATTCTGAGGTAGTGGGATATATGAGGGCTATGCTCTTGGGGGGCTGGAGAGTAAATGTGGGCTGGTGGGACTGCTCTGGGGAGGGGGTGCAATGAGCAGCCAAATCCTCTACAACAATAGACTGCCCTTCAGGCAGGGGAGACACACACACCTAACTAAAAAGGGGCGTACCAGAGAATATGAAATGCAAGAGTTTAAAGCCAGAAAATATATATATTTTTTTTACATCTTCGAACTTTTGATTTATTCTAGGTGGTTTATGGGTATAAAGGAAGTGTTTATAAGTAAATAAATAAAAAAATATTCTAGACATGCATGTCCCTTTAACCCCTTCAATGCGGAAGAAATGTGGGAAACGCCATGGAAGCCTCCCGTTGGAAGTCAGATGCAACTTTTAAACCCTCTCCCGGCACAATGAAGTCACCTTCAGGCAGCCCACCCAGCAAAGCCAGATGAGCACCTGAAAAGGAGGCCTCTGCCTCCCTGTCGGGAGGAGGTAAAAAGTCAAAAACCGGCACCGCTGGAAAAGGCAGAATCTGTCCTTTCAAGCTATGCCTGTCTTTATCCCGAGGTGCAGGTCCGTGTTCTGGATCGGGGACCTCTCCCAGAGGTGGCTGACATCTTGGATGTCAGCCAAGCCTCCTGGAACTCTTCCCACCCATTGATGTCATCGCGCATACTGCGAAAGGGGTTTCCCTATGGAAACTAAGGGGATGATTTGGACCACCCCATCTCCTGATCTGTGGCAGATAGAGGTTAAGGTTTCGTATCATTGGAAAGGGCAGAGCATGGCCTTTCCAATGATAAACATGACCATATTAAAAATGTTAAAAAAATATATATATTTTTAGTTTTTTTTACTAATGCAGCATTATTGTACACATTTTAATTATAATGTGAACAATGATGCTGCACTAGCAATTTCTCTTTTTTGGGGTTCAGCTAAAGATCACAATTTCATAAAAAAGTAACGGGTTCCATTTCTAATTCTTTTTAAACAAGCATACCCCCATAGGATATATAACCACAAAGGCTCGGATGATAAAATGTGAGTAGTGGGGGGGGGGGGGGGGAGGAGTGGCATCCTAAGTGGACGTTCAGAGTTGATTCCATGAGTTTTATCCAAGATCCCCTATGCCATCCACCATCACGATCCCTAATTCCTGTGTCTCCTCTCTCCACAGGTAGGACATTATCACCCATTATCCACAGACACCCACATCTCAACTGATCCCCTGCATACTTTTGCTGGTAGGACCCCCATCACCCAGTATTCGCAGGCACCCACATTGTAACGTTACCTTTGTCTTTTTCTGTTTATTTATTTTTGTTTTTCTCCACCATTTGCTTTGCCAATTAGCATGTGAATCTCCTGCCCTATTGACACAGCCCATCCAGCTTCAGGTATTTACATTTTAACTGCCTGAATGCAATCAGTCTGCCCTATATAACAGCTAAGAGTGGCTCTAGTGAGCCTTGGCTCTTGTGACATCCCCAAGTGGCATCCTAACGTTCAGAATGGATTCCTGGAGTTGCGGGACTGGAGGAAGGAACTGCAAGGCCCACTTTTTACTCCGGGTAAACACACGTCTATATCATGCTTTCTCTCACGCTTCTACTCTTTACTTCTACCTTTCTCCTTAAATGGAACTCCTGCCCCTCTACCACCGACCCCTACACTATCTGCATCTCTCCCTCCCTCCTCTCGTCCCACATGATGGCCTCGCATGAGCTCCTTTGTTTCCTCAGAACATGGTCTCCCTCTATCTCTCGTGCTGCCAATCACTCCCACTCCAACAAATCCCATTCCCACCTTCTCTTTCTCACCCTCCTGCTGTTACTCTATTCAGGTGACATATCCCCTAACCCTGGCCCCACAACACATCCAATACTTCCCTCTCATCCTATCTCCATCGCACATAAATCACCTCCCTGCAAGCCCAGCAACCTCATTCCCATAATCCCTCAGCGCCTGTCTTTCTCCTGCGCCCTCTGGAACGCTCGCTCTGTGTGCAACAAACTCACAGCAATCCATGACCTCTTCCTTTCAAACTCCTTCAACCTCCTAGCTTTAACTGAAACCTGGCTAACTCCCTCTGACACGGCCTCCGTTGCTGCTCTCACATGGAGGTCTACACTTGAGCCATACCTCCAGACCGGGTGAGAGAAATGGTGGCGGGGTCGGACTCCTGCACCTACCAGCATCTCCCTCCACCCCCATCCCTCTCCTTCTCCTCCTTCGAGACACACTGCATCCGCCTGTTCTCTCCTCTGGCTCTCAGGGTGGCAGTCAACCTCCCAGTTCTTTGACCACTTTGCTACCTGGCTTTCTCCTCACTTCCTGTCTTCTAATCTTCCATGCCTAATTCTCGGGGACTTCAACATTCCCATTGACGATCTTTCCGCCCCTGCTGCCTCCAAACTTCTTTCACTCACGTCCTCCCTTGGACTCACACAATCCTCCCTCCTCCCTACCCACCGCGATGGTCACGCTATTGACCTTGTCTTTTTCAACCTCTGCTCCATTTCTGAGTTCAACTGTCGCCCTTTCCCCATCTCTGATCACCACCTTCTCTCTTTCAACCTATCTGGACTTCCTAAACACCCTGCTCCCCCACCCCGCACACACACACTCGCAGAAATCTACATGCTGTGGACCCCCATCAATTCTCCAACCTACTTCACCACCTCCCTCATCCTTCACCTGCCCTGATGCTGCCACTAATCACTACAACACTACGCTTATCTCTGCTCTAGACACTCTTGCTCCTCTTCGACTCTGTAAGGCCCCATGCCGCCAGCTTCAGCCCTGGCACACCCTCCAGACTCGCTACCTGAAAAGATGCTCCCGCACCACAGAGCGTGCCTGGAGGAAATCCCGCTCTGAAGCGGATTTTGTTCACTTCAAGTTTATTCTCCGGTCATACACCTCTGCCCTCCACTTGGCCAAACAATCCTTCTCATCTCTTATATCTACTCTGTCCTCCAACCCTAAACAGCTCTGGTCCACCTTCAACACCCTCTACCCACCTGCACCTCCCCCCACAGCTGACTTCAGCACTCAAGACCTGGCAGACTACTTCCTCAGTAAAACTTTAACTATCAGAAGCAACATCCCAACACAAGATAGTTATCTGCCACCTCCACTCCCAGAGGTCCCCTCTGCCGCTTCCTCCCAGCCACTGAGGAGGAAGTCAATTCCTTATTGTCCTCCTCACATCTCACCACGTGCCCGCTCGACCCCATTCCCTCACATCTAATTCCTCCCCTCTCCTCCTCCCTCACCCCTGCTCTCACACTTCAACCTATCTCTCTCCACTGGCTCCTTTCCATCCGCCTTCAAAACACGCGCTAGTTACCCCTTTACTAAAGAAACCATCCCTAGATCCCAACTCTCCATTCAACTACCGCCCTGTATCCCTGCTTCCCTTCACATCAAAGCTCTTAGAAAAACTAGTCTTCAGCCGCCTCTCCCTCTTCCTGTCCTCCAATTCCCTACTTGACCCCCTGCAATCTGGCTTCCGTCCCCTACACTCAACTGAAACTGCCACCAAAGTCACCAACGACCTAACTGCTAAAAAACACGGCCACTATTCTATTCTCATCCTGCTTGACCTCTCGGCTGCTTTTGACACGGTTGACCACCCCCTCAACTCTCTGGGTCTCGGTGACACTGCACTTGCTTGGGTTGACTCCTATTTATCCAACAGGTCCTTCTGTGTGTCCTTTGCTGGTAACTCCTCCTCCTCATTGCCTCTATCTGTTGGCGTACCTCAAGGCTCTGTCCTTGGTCCTCTGCTCTTTTCCATCTACACCTCCTCCCTGGGCAAAAATCAACAGCTTTGGCTTTAATTACCACCTCTACGCTGATGACACTCATATCTACCTCTCTACCCCTGTCCTCTCAAAAGTAAGTGACTGTTTATCTGGCATCTCCTCCTGGATGGCCTCCCACCACCTAAAGATCAACATGTCAAAGACTGAACTCCTACTTATTCCTCCCTCCAATGCCTCCCCACCTCCTGACTTCTCTATCACGGTGGAGGGTATCACCATCTCCCCATCAAACCAAGTTCGCTGCCTTGGAGTTACACTTGACTCTGCTCTTTCCTTCATCCCCCACATCCAGTCTCTTTCCTCCTCCTGCCGATACCAACTGCGTAATATTTCCAGAATTTGGCCATTTCTTACCGCTGTCACCACAAAACAACTCATACACGCCCTGGTAATCTCCCGACTCGACTATTGCAATAATCTCTTATCTGGCCTCCCTCTGTCCCGCCTCTCCCCCCTACAATCCATCCTGAACGCCTCCGCCAGGCTAATTCACCTCACCCGCTCCCCTCTGCGAGTCCCTTCACTGGCTCCCCATCCACTGCAGAATTAAGTTCAAAATCCTTATCCTTACCTACAAAACCCTCACTAACTCAGCTCCCCACTACCTGTCCTCACTAATCACCAAATACACCCCAGCCCGCTCCCTAAGGTCAAACAGTGACCTGCGCCTAGCTTCTCCCCGCATCACCTCTTCCCATGATAGACTGCAGGATTTCTCACGCGCAGCCCCCACTCTCTGGAACAATCTCCCTCGTACTGTCAGACTTTCCCCTAACTTCTCTTCCTTCAAACGCTCCCTGAAAACATTCCTATTTAGGGAAGCCTACCACCCAACTCACTGACGCAACCATCACTCTCACCTTACAGTCCTCTCCTCCTGTTTCCAACCCCAACCCTCCCAGATTGTGAGTTCCTATGGGAATAGGGCCCTCATCTCCTCCTGTACTGTTTGTCAAATGTTGTTCAATGTATTGTAACCCTGTCTATACTGTGCTTATTGTACAGCGCTGCGGAATATGCTGGCGCTTTATAAATAAAGAATAATACACATTTTAATTATAATGAGAACAATGATGCTGCACTAGCAATTTCTCTTTTTTGGGGTTCAGCTAAAGATCACAATTTCAGAAAAAAGTAACGGGTTTCATTTCTAATTCTTTTTAAACAAGCATACCCCCATAGGATATATAACCACAAAGGCTCGAATGATAAAATGTGGGGGGGGGGGGAAGAATCATTTTACACGCTGTAGATTGGAAATTCTAATATTAAATATTTTGTTATAACATTCAGACAGGGCATGACGTATACATATAATAATGATACATTGTGAATCTGCTGAAGAAAAAAAAAACGGATATATAATTTGTTGTAGAATCAAAAAAAAGTGGACTTCAAAATAAAATCGCATTTAAACAGGATAAAGCAAAAACTGTGAAAATGAGCTTAACACAGGTGAAATGGCTCAGCAGTGAATGTTTAAAAGCTAAAGTGGTCGAGGTGTGTAGTGGCCCCTTTTAAATGATTTCATGAGCAAACGGGGGGGGGGTGGAATGAGACGGGTGAGTTTGGGCAAGAGACTGGACCAGTGTTTGGGAGGGAGTTTGTGGGGAAGGGACCATGTCCAAAGGGAGTGTTGGTAGCTCTGGACTGGAGGGAGGGTGGGGTGGTGACAGGACTCCAGCTCAAAGTAAGGATAAACACTGGCAGTACAGCTCCAATCACCCAGTGGAAGAACCACAGGGTCTGTGTCATTGTTTTTTATATAGATTACAAAAGTTGCAGAACTGGTGATGTCCAACATAACCCTAGAACAAAATCAGAGTAAAGCAGCGACAAGTCTTCTCCAATTAGCTCCATAGTAGTATTTCAGGTTAATAATGTGTAACTCAGACTGACTCTAAACAGTTTTTTGTTTTTTTTTAATCCGAGTATAACACAAAGACAAAATAGTTTAACTATTCTCAATTAGTTGCTGATTGGATTTGATAAAGTGCCCTCCTTATTCTCTGTCATTCAGTTTACCATGACAATTTTAAGAAAACTAGAAACGGGGAGCGACCAAATGATCTCCAAGGAAAGGAGCTGGTCACGTCCTCGGCGCCCGTTGCCATCTGTGTGGGGGGGGGGGTCCGAATCCCCGACGGCATCGTGGGCTGCCCGAGGAGGGACGCGGAGGCATCGCTGCTCTTACTATTTTCGTAATTCATAACAGTTTACTGATTTTTTGGCTTGTACGAGGACCTTCTATTGTTTACTGACCCGGCAATCCACTTGACCATTGTCTCGCCTACTCCCCCTTGTATGGTTGTATGTGTGTTACTCAGGTATATGGAGTAAGCCTAATCACAAGTCATCTAGTTTTGACCGTTCCGTCAGTTTGTGTACCTTCATTATTTCTGTAGTGGCCTGTTGTATAGGTCTCCTGCCTGCAGCCTTGTTCTCAAGTTTGTTCCCTGTGTAACTACCCTGCAGGCTGCACAACTCACCCGCCTCACTGAGATGGCTGTATTCTGAGTTTGTGATTTGCACTAAGCAGTCCTTAGTCTCGAAACTAAGTGAGCTTAGGTGCTTCTTTGGCCTGTCTAATCACTCCCTGGCTTGGGAGATCAAGTCATATATATGAAGCAATGAAAGGTATAGCTGTCCATAAGGATCCGAACTACACTACTCCTGGGTAAGCGCTATAGCACACCGTCACAGAGCTGATCTACCAAGGTGTGTTCATCCATACAATCACATAACACTGGGGTTGGAAAAACATTGAGACCTGAATAATGTTAGGCACAGATGGACAGCGAGCTGGTTGTAATAACTTGTCGTTCGATCTGCTACGAGCACATTAACATCTCCCATACAACGTATAGGAGACGATGTACAGCAATATTCAATATGTACAAGAACAATTCAATATGTACAAGAACAATTCAATAAGTGCTGTAAGTTAAAGCTGATTGGTGTGATGTTTCTCAGTTTCAGTAATTAGATAAAAAAAAAATTAAAAACATAAATGCTGTCATTTCTAAAGGGTTAGTCTATTTTTTCTTGCCACTGAATTGAAAAAAATTTTGTTTTAAGAAGGAAAAAAATAACAATGATTAATATTAACTAATGTTTTCTATAGAAAAATCTAAAGTATGTAACGTACAACAGAGAGGTCCATTTAAAAGGTTTTCCAACTCCAGGACATCTTTTCTGCCCTAAAAACTTTGTTTACTCCAGTACTTCACTTGTTAGTGGAAAACCGTATGTCCTAAGCAAGTACTACAAACCGTGTTAAGAAGCAGAAGTCAGTATAATGGATTGCAAGAATTTGCAAACCAAGCTTGTGTACATACCTGTTCTGGGGAGGGATCAATGCGTCTCTGACATGAACAATGCCAACATAGGGAAAGATTTGATCTCCTTCAATATATTCTTTGTAATGGTATTTCACTGCATCTGTGAGAAGAGAAAGTGGCTAGTTAGAAAAAACTCTAAGTACGAACTGTATTCACAAGCTATATTTTCATAGTGCTTTGGGGAAAAGTGTTCTGTATATATTAAAGTCCATGTAATGATTAGTATTCCTTTTCTACCAGTCTCCTAGCAAACAAACAAAAAAAAAAAAAAAAAACAAAACCAAAGCCAACATAATTGTTTGCAAACAATTGCAACTTCTTCTGGCCTTAAAGGTTCTGAAAGTAAAAGTTTGCACAGATTTTGGTAAATGTTGCATCACCGGAACAATCCACGAAATGGAAACCGGAGACAAATTATTTTTTTTACATGCAATTACAGTACTTAATATATTTTACTCCATATGTGTCACTGTGTGCATCCATTTTGTGATTTTTTTTAAAACTGAACATACATGTGGTTTGTTCTTCTCTTGTAACACATCAGCAACATAAAATAAGAACATTTCGTTTTTTTGATGGTAGTGACCCTTTAACTCGGACCTGGTAATGAGCACAATTACATACATGACTCTGTATAACATTACAAGACTGAAAAGCAATCTTTATTGTAGCTATTAAATGTACTTCCATCACTACGGGCTCCAAAGCTTGGAGTTCTCCAGTGGATGAATGATCTCTCTGCACAGTAGAAGACTAACAGGAACTATATAACACTTCCATGAAGATAAATAATTTTTCATTATATTGGTGCATGAAAGTGACTTTCCAAGGTCTTGACTGTCAATGTTTATTGCAGTCTGCATGGTTGTTTTTTTATTGCATTCACCCTTTACATTAGCTATATACACTTGTGTCCAGTTTTCTGATCTAATCAGATTCATTCATTTCAGCTGAAAAAAAGCAACCGCCTTTTGTAAGGTTTCCTGACTGAAAGTAAAAATTTTAATAATGACTGGAGGCGAGTATTTGCATTTCCTTCTTTAATGCCCAAACAGACCCCCCACCCCAAAAAACACACACACACAAAACATATCCAAACTAATCGCCACATGGGGAGGTCTTCCCAGACAACCTGACCCCACCCCAGTCTCACTCTATACAAGTCTCCAGGAGCAGCACTTCTGCTGTCGACACTGCCTGGGACCAAAGTCCAAACAAAGACCATAACAGGAACAAAACGAAGAAAATATGAATCATAGAAACACAGACTACATTTGTACACGAAAGGGGAACCAAACTTAGGTGACCCCGAAGAAAGGGATTCTTGTCACCGACGGTTAGAGTCCATCTCCCCATCAAACCAAGTTTGCTGCCTTGGAGTTACACTTGACTCTGCTCTTTCCTTCATCCCCCACATCAAGTCTCTTTCCTCCTCCTCCTGCAGATACCAACTGCGTAATATTTCCAGAATTCGGCCATTTCTTACCGCTGTCACCACAAAACAACTCATACACGCCCTGGTAATCGCCCGACTCGACTATTGCAATAATCTCTTATCTGGCCTCCCTCTGTCCCGCCTCTCTCCCCTACAATCCATCCTGAACGCCTCCGCCAGGCTAATTCACCTCACCCGCCATTCTGTCTCTGCCGCTCCCCTCTGCGAGTCCCTTCACTGGCTCCCCATCCACTGCAGAATTAAGTTCAAAATCCTTATCCTTACCTACAAAAGCCTCACTAACTCAGCTCCCCACTACCTGTCCTCACTAATCACCAAATACACCCCAGCCCGCTCCCTAAGGTCAAACAGTGACCTGCGCCTAGTTTCTCCCCGCATCACCTCTTCCCATGATAGACTGCAGGATTTCTCACGCGCAGCCCCCACTCTCTGGAACAATCTCCCTTGTACTGTCAGACTTTCCCCTAACTACTCTTCCTTCAAACGCTCCCTGAAAACATTCCTATTTAGGGAAGCCTACCACCCAACTCACTGACGCAACCATCAATCACTCTCACCTTACAGTCCTCTCCTGTTTCCAACCCCAACCCTCCCAGATTGTGAGTTCCTACGGGAATAGGGCCCTCATCTCCTCCTGTACTGTTTGTCAAATGTTGTTCAATGTATTGTAACCCTGTCTATACTGTGCTTATTGTACAGCGCTGCGAAATATGCTGGCTTTTTATAAATAAAGAATAAAATAATGGGGGGTACCCCAAGTACATAACCTATGACCTTGTACAGAAGAAACACCTTAACATGTTTAGGTCTCAGAATTGACTAAAAAAAGGGCAGATTTTATGTCGGGATTCTAAAGTGGAGAGTTGACACTGCAAAGAAGCTACTTGAAGACCTATTTCCCTTTTCCGTTTAGCCCCCCTTTGAATCAGATGGCCCCGCATCACAGCCTTATGTGCTAACCACACCGAGGAGATGGCCACCTCCTCTGTACCATTCATTTCAAAATACTCCTGCAGCACCTTAGAGATATCAGTCACGTCAACATCACTCACAATTAGGGAATCATTTAGTCTCCAAGCTCCCATACCCCTGGCCGGATCGTCAGCTTCAAAAATCAATCGTTAAGGGTGCATGGTCGGACCAGGTTATGGAACCGATATGGGCAGCCAGGAGTCGAGGGGCAGTGGAGCCATGTACCAAACATAGGATCAATCCGACTATAGGAGGAGTGAACTGGGGAGCAAAACGTATAGTCCCTGGCGGAGGGATTGCAGTCTCCACGTGTCGTAGAGGTCAGATGAGTGCATAAACTCACGTAACTGGCGGCTAGAAGGATGCGATTTATTAGGTACGGCTCGGGTCTTGCCCGGTTGTGTATCGACTGACGGGTCAGGAGTGCAGTTAAAATCGCCGCACAGTAAAAGGGTTCCCTCCGCGATCTCCTTAATCCTACTATACTCCTTTTTAAAGAAACAGATTGGCAATAGTAATCGGTAATTCATTCATGGTTCCCACCAAGACCAAAAGGCATCCCAGAGGGTCAGCATATTAAGTCAGGCACTTGAAAGCCCAGTCCTTATGAAAAAGGATGGAGACGCCCTTGGACTTGGTCTGGGAAGTAGAATGAAACGATACTGGGTATATAGCAGATTTTAAATGCGGGGTGCGTGAAGTACAAAAATTAGTTTCCTGCAAGCAAACTATCGCTGGTTTAACCGTGAAGATTACGAAACAAAGCATGACGTTTGTGCGGAACATTCAGCCCCCTAACATTCATCGAAAAAACCCAGAACTGGGGTTTACTCATGGACAAATTACCGTAACTGGATGTTGTAGGGTTGACTGAAAATGAAAATTAGAGGGGGAGAAGTCAGGGAAATCTGGTGGCCAGAGTCTCGAGAGCATATCAACATACAAAAAAGGAAAAAATAAAAAAGGAGAGAAAGGAAAAACCAAAGCAAACCACACTGCATCACGAGGATACAGCAAAACAGTCATACCGTAGTGGCAAAAAAAAAAAAAAAAAAAAAAAAATTGTACAAAAACAAGAAGGTCCAGGAAGACTCAAAAAAGGGTGACGAGAGGATAAAGTGCTACTCCTAGCCCAGCGGGAGCATAAAAAGCTGAGCAAACAAGCAGAGGGTCCCAAGGCACCTAAGGAAACTACAAAAGCTGTTTGTCAGGGAGACATAAGGAATCAAGTGTGTCCCCAATCCAACTGGAGCTGGAACACGTATATGTATAGATACCAATAGGAACGATGATCAGGAAAACCTTCCCACGAGCACAAGCAGAAGTAAGATCCTCAAAAGGGGAAAAAGATTTGTCACTTAGGGATACTTTGGTGACGAAGGAGGCTCGCGTCGGGGTGAGAAGTCAGACAGAATATTCCACTCCTTCAGGAATTGTAATCCAGTGGTGATATCAGGGATAACATGTAGGGTTCCATCTCTCCACACCAATAGCTTCGTGGGGAAGCCCCATCTGTACGCCAGCTTGTGATTACGAAGGAGCTTCGTGAGCGAGGAGAATTCGCGGCGTTTGGACATGGTCACCGCCGAGAGGTCAGCAAAAAAGGAGATGAGGCATAAGGGGCGGACAACGGCATGGATTTGCGGGACGCGGACATCAAGGCCTCCTTGATATGAAAGAAATGAACCCGCACAATAACATCGCGAGCCACCGAGGAGGGCAGGTTTTTTGCTCGTGGTAGACGATGTGCCCGATCCAACAGCAGATCTTGCGGTGTAATATCAGGCAGCAGAACTTGAAACAGCTCCAAGAGGTATGGTTGTAGATCCACCAACGTGACTGCTTCGGCAACACCTCTAATCCTGATGTTATTGCCCCGTGAGCGATCTTCAATAATCGGCCATTTTGAGTGCCAAGGAATCGTGGGCCGCAAGGCCTGATGCCTATCCACCAGGTCATTATGGGCGAGACATAAATCTGCCTTTAGTTTCCAACGCATCCGTACGGTCACCCAAATCTTGGACGTCACGACTCAGCTCCTGCAGCGCCCCTTTAATATATCTGCCTGTATAGTCGTGCGCAGGTCCTGCAGCATTGCATGTAATCTACTTTCCGACGGAGGTAAGGAATCAGAGAGTGGAAGCCGGGCTGAGGCGTCCGCATCTGGGTCTGGAGAAATCTCTCGCTGCGGGGAGCCGCCATCTTGGGACTCCTTGCCGCTCTTTCCGGGTGGATTTTGGCGGTTCTATCGCTCGTTGAGCCTTGGGAGGTGCCATCATGGATGCAGAGGATGTTCCCCCCACCTAAGTGCCGAGAGGGTGCCTCGGGGTACCCCTCAGGAGCCGCAGGATTGTAAAAATCAGCGCCGGCTGCAGGAGCTACTCCACCATGCGACCGCGCGCTGCAACGTCGGGACTCGCCCCCTACGTCCAGCATTTTTGATGGACAAAAATGGTTTAGCATTGTGACAGAACACGCCGTCACTGTGCGACTTTGAGGGGGATGTGTGCTAGCCTCCTGCCCAGAGACTATGGCCCGTGAAAGCGACTATTGGGGAACTGGTGGACCTTTTAAATATAATTTTGGTTTTCACTGTTTTATATATCTGCCAGTTAACTAAAGATTTCTGATGTCTGTGTGTTATTCCCTGTATAGTGTAGATCTCTCTATTAGTACCTGCTATTGTGTAAATTCTCTCAGTAAGAAATTCCTTTTGTTTGCGTGTTTTCTTCTTCCCCCATTCTCCATTGTTTGAAGGCCCTGGGTAGTTATCTGATCTGTGATGTTGTCTGTTTGATTGTATGCAAATGTAATGGTCCCTGACTCTGTCCTCTCTATGACTAAACAGTCAGTTCTATTCTGACCAAGCTTGAAGTCACGACTCATGATTTGGAGTACCAGGAATCTTCTGCCCGCTGTGCCAAGGAAAGGCTCCAGGTCTACAGCTTCGGCTTATTCCTGGGGGTGCTAGTCAGGCTCTCTACAGGCACCGGGCCTTTAGCTGCGGCTAAGGTACAAGAGAAAAGGTGTGAGAGTCACAAGAAGAAACTGGGTGTCCAGCGAGGAGGCAGCATTTGGCAGATGTGACCCTCTCCGGGCACAGATCTGTTACAAGCATTTTAATTTATTTTCCATGCTACATCCGTCAAAAAATAAGGTCAGTGGGGCGTGGCTTGGCAGCCGAAGGAAATGGCCGCCTGAGCCGTTAGCACCCAGCCGCAGACCCAGAGCCCCCAGACTGCCCACTGGATTCCCATGATGCCGGCAACACAGAAATCGCCAAAACGCGGTAAGCAGCAGCGGGACGGATCGGTTGTCGCGATGTTCTCGGCTAAGAGACAGGGCCCCACCCAAGATGGCGGCCGCTCTTCCCGCCGCACAGCGATGGCCTCGGAGGATGAAATGTCCGATGGGACCCCTGCAGACACCAACACCGCAGATATCATAGCCCACATGCGGGAGATGCGCTCCTATCTCGCGGGTGAAATCGAAAAAAGCACGAAAACTATGCAGGCGGACCTCATGGCACTGGGAACCCGAACGGCGGCCCTTGAGACCAGAGTAGACGACATGGCGGAGGCCCATAATGTGGTTGTGGATGGCACGAACGCGGTACTTCGCAGAGTGGAGGAACTGGAAATTCAGATGGAAGATATGTCGAACCGTACACGCAGGAATAACCTCCGTATCAGGGGACTCCCAGAGGGTGCGGGTGAAGGTTCCCTGTCAGACCTGATATGTGACCTCCTGCGCCCCTTGGCTCCGGACCTGCCGGACCATGCTTGGATCCTCGACCGTGCGCACCGTGCTCTGCGGGCCCGTAGGCCTGATGAAGAACGCCCGAGGGATGTCATAGTCCACTTCCTACACTACTCCACCAAGGAGCTCGTCCTTCGAAATAACCGAGGCGCCTCGATTTCCTACGAGGGTACCCCCATCCTACTTTTTCAGGACTTGACCCCGACCACGCTGCAGCGACGGAGGGAATGGAAACCCGTCGCGGATCTTCTTCGTGCTCACAAGATCCAGTTTGCCTGGGGGCACCTCCTGAAGATCTTGGCGTTCCAGGACGGCCGCACCCACGTTTTGCAACCCCGGACGGATCCCGGAAGATTCTTCAAAGCTCTCGGTATTACAGTTCCAGACGACTTCGAGCTACCGGAGCACCGTCCGCCCCCCATTCCGCACTTCTCCAGGGAGTGGAATACTGTGGGCAAAGGCAGACACCGACGTTCCGGACGATCCCCGACCTGAGGTGATGTACCCGGATTTTGCTCCTTATACCCGGTGGCCGGCTTGGGACTATTCCCTCTTCCCCCTCTCCCTGTGATCACCTGGCTCTCCTGTGAGGGACCCATCAGTCCGGTGACAGATACGCGTAAAGTGGTGATGGGTGGTCGCAGCCCACGCCTTGCGGGTCCTCCGCCTAACAAAGGCACATTCATTAGCCATACGGGACACTTCTGCTTGTCCATAATACCCCCCTTTTTGGTGCTCCTTCCCGGGGTGGAAGCGCAGCCAGCAAGTTCTCTGGAGGCGCCGGGACACGGGGTGGAGGGTGTGAGGGGTTGGGTCGGTCTCTTCTGGGTCTGACATTATATTGGACACCCATGGCGAGCGAGGGGGCTTCTTGGACTCGTGCATTGGAGTCGGACATTGAGATGCCCCTCCCCCCACCTTTTTGTTGCTTGGCAGCGGGTAAGCCCAGGCCTTTGTTTTTTTTTCCTGTGATATCTTTTACAGACTTTGATGTATATAGTTGCTTGAGTTTATTGTTTATGTTTTTATGTTCCCCCAATTTCCCCACCAGCTTACCCCCAGGTCTTAGATTGACGCGAGTAGAGATGGGAAGATGCCCTACGATAGGAGTGGAGGTGGGTACCGCACATGGCCAGTCGACACAGAGCACGGCCCCCAGATGTCCAATAAATCACCTCCCTTAATGTTAAGGGTCTAAACTCCCCAAATAAACGTCGCCTCCTTTTGCGTACCCTTAACTCGGCTAAATCAGACATAGCTTTTATTCAGGAAACCCATATCAACAAAGCAGCCAAAATTTGGTTTACAGATCATCGCTACCCCATGGCATTTTCGGCCCACTCAGTTACTAAACACAATGGAGTTTCGATTCTCTTACGTAAGACCTGCCCCTTCAGGGTCACATCTGAGGTGTCTGATAGTGACGGTAGATATGTCTTGGTATCAGGATCCATGCACGCATCACCCTGCCATCTCCTTAATATATATGCCCCGAACGCGCAATCAGAACAGTTCTGGCTCGACATACATAGTTACATAGTTATATAGGCTGAAAAAAGACATGCGTCCATCGGGTTCAGCCTCTCCCACATAACCTACTGCTGTTGATCCAAAAGAAGGCAAAAAACCCAGTCTGAAGCGCTCGCCAATATGCAACATACTGGGAAAAAATTCCTTCTTGACCCCAGAATGGCAGTCAGATTTCTCCTTGGATCAAACATGTCTGACTTGGTGACCTCCCTCCCCCGAGGTTTGATAATCGTGGGTGGTGACATGAATGCCGTCCCCTGCGCGGCCGCTGACAGACGCTCACCCGCCGGATTAGAGAAAGTACTAGGACCCAGCGGACAGGACAAGGCTTTCTACACTTTCCTCAGACGTACAGACCTGCTAGATGCCTGGAGGGTCCTACACCCTGATGAACGAGACTTTACATTCTATTCGGCCCCGCACGGCTCCTACTCGCGCATCGACCTTTTTCTATGTAACCTGACCTGTATGGCCATGGTCCTGCGAACGGATATTCACAACATTACGTGGTCGGACCATGCAGATATATCCCTACAGTTAGCCGTCCCCCATTCTTCTGGCCCGTGGACATGGAAGCTGAATGCCTCTCTACTCCGCGACCCAGAAGTGGTAGCGCAAGCACACCTAGCCCTTGAACAATACTTCTCTGAGAATACTACGGAGGACGTCTCTCCCGCCACGATCTGGGCCGCCCATAAGGCGGTGCTGCGAGGATACTTTATCAAAGTGGCTACATTTCGGAAGAAACAAACTTAGACAGGCCTTGGATCTTCAAGCGCAGCTTCGATGCCTTGAACAGATCCACAAGGCAGACCCCACCCCCACAGGACTTACGGCTCTTACGGAGGTCAGGAGAGCCCTGAAACAGCTCTTTTTAGATGACGTGGCCAGATCATTGGTGTGGTCCCGGCGTACCTTCTATGAGCAGTCCAACAAACTTGACACGCTCCTAGCGCGAAGCCTTAGACCTAGGGGGCAATATAAACCGATCCCTTCCATCAAGACTCATGACGGGCAAGTGGTTACATCTCCTGATGCTATTGCTAAAGTCTTTACTGCATTTTACGGCCAACTATATAATCAATCCCGGGCTGGTGAGAGACGATGGACGGACCGTACAACTGATTGACGAATTTCTTAACGAAACTCCACTAACCACCCTTACCCCTGACCAGTCTGCCACCCTCAGCGAACCCATATCTGAGGCAGAAGTCAGCAGGGCACTTGCTGGCCATAACGGGATGAAGGCCCCTGGCCCGGACGGGTTTCATGGAGGCTACTACAAGACCTTCAAACAGATATTACTCCCTCACCTAACCACCCTATTCAATGCGCTGCGGGGGGACTCCCATTTACACCCAGACATGAACGTAGCTGACATAGCGCTCATCCCGAAGAAAGGGAGGGACGCTTCGAGACCCGAGAACTACCGCCCCATCTCCCTTCTTAACTTTGACCTTAAACTCCTGGCTAAGATTTTAGCTGACCGGCTGAACCCCCTAATGCGCTTGCTAATACATCCAGATCAGGTCGGTTTCATCCCTGGCCGCCAGTTATACGAGAATACGAGACGTGGTACGGACCTGGTGTGGTGGGCGAGATCGACCCAAACGCCTTCTCTGCTCCTTTCCCTGGACGCAGAGAAGGCCTTTGATAGGGTGGAGTGGACCTTCCTCTTCCGTCTGTGCGCTCGTCTGGGACTACCGGATGATTTTGTTGGGATCATGCGAGCGCTGTATGAGAAACCGAGAGCCCAGGTTAAACTTCCTGGTGCCTCCCGCACCCCCTTCACTATTTCCAACGGTACACGACAAGGATGCCCATTATCCCCAATCCTGTTTGTGTTAGCGCTAGAACCCCTCCTGTCCCGAATTCGTCATTCCCCTAACATCCGAGGCGTCCCTTTGGGATCCCAAATGTTCACAGTATCGGCCTATGCGGACGACATATTACTGTCCCTGACGGACCCATTGCACTCTATGCAACACCTACATGACTTACTAACTACCTACGGGGCCGTTTCAGGGTTCAGGGTCAATCTCTCTAAATCCCGCGCAATGCCGATACACCTCCCACAGGAGTTGGTGAAAGACATAGCCTCCCGTTTCAATATCCCGGTCTCACAAACAACACTCGACTACCTAGGAGTTTCCCTGACCAACGACCCTACCCGACTATACGCAGCAAACTATCTGCCCGTGCTACGTCAGATTCGGAAGGACTTAGAGGACTGGACTGACAAACCAATCTCGTGGATAGGGAGGATACACTCCGTGAAAATGACCATTCTACCTAGACTCCTGTTCCTCTTTCAGGCATTGCCTGTGGTAGTGACCAGGAGGGACTTAGCAGGGATCCAGTCTGCGATAGATGCGTTCATCTGGCAGAACAAAAGGCGCAGAGTAGCCAGGAAAATCCTATATCGCCCAAAAAACTAGAGGGGTCTGGGCTTACCGAATTTGTATATGTATTATTGCGCGGCTCAGTTGGCACAAGTAGTCGCATGGCATGCACCAGAACAAGACAGGCGGTGGGTGGCACTGGAGACGGCATTGCTCTCCCCTGACCGACCACATATGGCCCTGTGGCTACCTAAAACTTCGCGCCCGCTGCCCCGCATTATTTGCCCAGCCATAGCCAACTCGATGCGGATATTTGACCTTGCCTGCGCTAAATTTTCGATAGCCAACGTCCATCACCGATGACTCCGCTATTACGCAACCCGGCATTTCCACCGGGACTAGACCCTCCAGACTTCAGAAACCTGGAATCAGCTGGCCTGAGACGATTCCGTGACGTGTTGACTGGGGGTCGGGTGATAACCTTTGCAGACATCTCCACACGGACGGTACTGAGACCATTTGACTATTTCCGCTTATACAACTGCGACATTACATAACAACAGGAGCCTTAGGACGCGTGGCCGGCACCCCCTGACCTGGTTCGAGAAACTATGCTCCGCTGAGCAAGTCACTAAGGGTCTGATCTCAACTATCTATTATGCGTTGTGTGCGGGATCCAAGGAATGGGATGAGCTGACCTATTGTGCCCGCTGGGAAGCTGATCTGGGGGAGTCTTTGACAGGGGACGAGTGGGAGGAGATCTGGGAGGCCACAGCGAAATCCTCCATATGTGTTACCCACCAAGAGCAGTCGTTTAAAATGTTATTCCGCTGGTACACAACTCCGGTGCTGCTATGTAGGATGGGGAGGACCACCACAGATTTATGTTGGCGAAATTGCGGATTACAGGGCACGTTTATTCATATATGGTGGGAATGCCCGAGGGCTCGAGCATATTGGGTTGAGGTAGGCCGCTTGCTCTCTACTGTTTTTCAAAGAGCCATCCTGCTTGATCCCTGGGACTTTTTGCTCTCTAGACCGAAATCGAACCTTACGAACCCCGAACAGGCTCTGCTCCGATGCATCCTGTTGGCCGCTCGACGATCCCTGGCCTCTCACTGGCTATCAGACGTCGTGCCCTCAATGACGATGGTGAAAGCCAAAGTATCAGATGTGAGGCTTCTGGAGTACCTGACGGCAATGTTGCGCCAAACCCTCCCCAAGATCGAGAAAACTTGGCACCTGTGGGATGATTATGTCGATACGTTACGTTGAAATGTCTGTTTATAACCTTCCTCAGTATGCGTGACCTGGTGGGAAACCCCCCCCCCTTTTTTTTTCCCCCTCTTTTCCCCCCTTGTTTGTTGCATTTCACCTCCCTCTCTATGTCCTTGCCTTTGGGCGAGGTTCTCCCTCGGTACAAGCCTACCGCAGACTGTTAAGCTGATTCATGATTGATATGCTGTTGTACCCAATGCTGTTTAAAATCTTGAAAATAAAGAATTTAAAAATAAAAAAAAAAATAAGGTCAGTGAAAAAAACCGACTGTGTGGCCACTACTGCGTCTTTCATCAGAAAGTACGTCTGTACTGCACGGACGCAGCGTCCGTACAAATTCGCTCATCTGACCCTAGCCTTAAACAAAGCAATACTGATAGAAATGAATAAGCAGAAGGGTGAGGCAGGAAAACGGAGACACTGGACATTAATAAACACAGAGGCAGGGTTAAGAAAAAGGAGCCAAGTAATTAATGAGAAATAGGACCGATATATATATATATATATATATATTAATTACTGAACAAAAGCAGGAGAATACATATAACAATATAAGGATAACGGAGGACAGAAAATAGAGCAAAAAAGGAGGCAGAAGGACACTACAGGAAAAGATGATACTAAAGGGGAAAAAAGGTTAACTAAGCATATTTCAAAATAGGCTGATAACAAATATAGGGTTCGGATACAAAGCAATAATATAACTGGCTATGGTGGGGATCCAGGAGGTAATGGGAGTTGCAATCCAGAGAAATAATAAATCCAGAGGTATAGGGAGCGATAATCCAAGGAAAAATGAGTGCAGTCCAGCAAACAAAAATAAAACGTATGGGAGCAACAACAAAGTTCTTTTAATAAAGCAGAAGTACTTATGGAATAACCCCTTGGATACCACGCATAAAAGAGAGTCCAGGTCCATATCCAAAGGTAAAGAGGTTTTTAGAAAGTAGGTAGAATCTGTATATTCAGTTCCGAAAGAGTTCAGGGAGCAGATCAGGCTTCAACAACAGGCATACACTGAAATGTGCACAGCGATGCAGAAGCACTGCATTATGGGTCTGCAGCTCTTTAGTAAGGGAGAGCTAGGTAATTATTGAAAGCACCCGAGACAATAGCAGAATCGTGGAAAGACTCAAGTTATGCAGGATGGAACAGGTAAGGGTTAATGCAATGTCTTTAGTCTTTTTGCCTTTCTTGCGGGCACAGCGCCGTGGGGTACGACGAGCCGCTCCCGCGAGTTTACAATCTAAGGGGGAAGAGGAGCCGCTCTCGCGAGTTTACAATCTAAGGGGGAAGAGGAGCCACTCCCATGATTTTACAATCTAAGGGGGAAGAGGAGCCCACTCTAATATATAAATGCATTTGTAATGTGCTGTCAGCTGCACGCACACCCATCACAGCTGCTCACTCGGCCCTCCCGTTGCGGACCGGACGGCGTTACAAATGCATTTATATATTAGAGATACTCTTGAATATGACATTGAAAAGCAAATATGTGGTAACGTATTCTGAGCTGGCAACAATAGACTGCCCTCCGGGCAGGCTTAACAACTAGTCGCCGTAATAGATGCGCGCCTCCAGGCCTAGGCGAGCCCGGCCGGCCTCCAAAACCAAAAATGATATATCACAGTGCATTTGGATTACAGAAAAATAGAATGATTAACGCTTTACACACACACACAAAACAGCAAAAATAAAGAAAAAGGATTAAAAACACAGACCTGTACGTCAGCAAGCTAGCAGGACATCCGTGTCCCCCATAGAGGGTATAGCCCACTCACTACAATTCCCACTATGGGCATGCTCAGTTCACCGTTTCTCCCCCTTTAGTTCACAGATGTAATTAATTATCCAGAGAGGTCTCTAGCGATCAAAGGATATGATCGTTTCTTTGAAATGCATAAGGCTATCCTGAAATGCATAAGGCTATCCTAAACAAAAGATAAATCCAGGTAAAGTATCCATGTAATTGGGCAGACTAGATAGGCCGAAAGGGTCTTATCTGCCGACATTTTTCTATGTTTCTATGCACTCTTGGCCACGATGGTGCCTCTCCGGCTGGCCATGAGCAGTAGAATTCCCCCACCTGCTGAGTAGAACAAAAAGGGCGCAATTTTTTTCCCTGCCATGAGCAATTGCACCTTCCATTTGACCAAATGGGTAATTTCCACCCTGATCATTTAGAAGATCAAAGAGACCATTTTGCAGCAACTGGTTATATCCCTCCAAGGGGGAAAGAGATAAACATTTTAATTACTTTCTAGAACATACGCGACACTGGAGGTTTCCACTAGGCAGCTGTGTAAAATCTCTAATTCGCATAAATGGATTGACATGGATAAGACATTGAAAAGCAAATATGTGGACACAGATTCTGAGCCGGCAACAACAATAGACTGTCCTCCGGGCAGGCTTGCTATATAGATATATATATATCATGGATATGGAGTGCTCATTTCTGGTATTCTGTATTAAATGTCTTAAATGCACTTGCTGTTGCTAGTTTAGGTTGAGTGCAACCTTCCTATGGAGATATATACAGTTGTGTTCAAAATTATTCAACCCCCACTGAAATTAAGTGTTTTGGCCAGTTTGACATTGATCTTGATCAGTCATCTTGACTACAATTAAATCAAAGAGGCACGTGTAGGTCAGACAAATATAAAACATAACATTTATAATGAAATAACCACAAATGTCTTTTCTGTGCTCACATCATTCAGTTTAATTCAACCCCCAAGTGACATTCAATCTTAGTCCTTTTACAGTTCTAACAGCTTTTAAACGTGAAGCATAGCTTGACACAAGTGTCTTGCAGCGATCTACGGGTATCTTCGCCTATTCGTCATGGGCAAAAGCCTCCAGTTCAGTCACATTCTTAGGCTTGCGCACTGCAACTGCTTTCTTTAAGTCCCACCAGAGGTTCTCAATCGGATTTAAGTCAGGTGACTGATGGCCACTCCAAAATGTTCCAGCCTTTAATCTGCAACCATGCTCTAGTGGACTTGGAGGTATGCTTGGGATCATTGTCCTGTTGAAAGGTCCAACGTCTCCCAAGCCTCAGGTTTGTGACGGACTGCATCACATTGTCATCCAATATCTCCTGGTGCTGAAGAGAATTCATGGTACCTTGCACACGCTGAAGCTTCCCTGTACCTGCAGAAGCAAAACAGCCCCAAAGCAGGATTGACCCCCTGCCATGCTTCACAGTAGGCAAGGTGTTCTTTTCTTCATAGGCCTTGTTCTTCCTCCAAACAGAGTTGATCCATGGGCCCAAACAGTTCTAATTTTGTTTCATCAGTCCACAGAACACTATCCCAAAACTTCTGTGGTTTGTCCACATGACTTTTGGCATACTGCAGTCGACTCTTCATATTCTTTGGAGACAGCAAGTGGGTGCGCCTGGGAGTTCTGGCATGGAGGCCTTCATTACGCAGTGTGCGCCGTATTGTCTGAGCTGAAACTTCAGTACCCGCATCTGACAAATCTTTTCTCAGTTCCTCAGCAGTCACACGGGGACTTTTCTCCACTCTACTCTACGCTTCAGGTAGCGCACAGCAGTCGAAGTCAGCATCTTCTTTCTGCCACGACCAGGTAGCGTTTCAACAGTGCCCTTTGCCTTGAATTTGCGAATGATGCTTCCTATGGTCTCTCTTGGTATGTTTAACATCTTTGCAATCTTCTTATAGCCATTGCACTTCCTGTGAAGAGTAATCACCTCTTCTCTTGTCTTCCTGGACCATTCTCTTGACTTCACCATGTTTGTAACCACACCAGTCTAGAAGGAGCTGAGTATCACAGTCATTTTAAAAGCTGCCTAATTGGTGCTTATTATGCTTTATTGCTGCTCCGTGACATCCACAGGTGTTTTCAATACCTGATTGAAGAACAGAGGTTCATTCAAGTGTTTTCAGAGTGGTAGTCTTTAAGGGGTTGAATAATTGTGTCAATGAAGAATTCACAAAAGAAACATTTACTACTGTATTACAAAACCAATTGATGTCATTTTAGTTGCATATGGTTTTTTAAAAAGTCCTTGTAGGATTTCATTCTGAATACAATTACAAATGTACACTAAATTCCCTAAAACCCTTTACAGCATTGGGGGTTGAATAATTTTGAACACAACTGTATATCCCAAATCCAAACTTTTCACATTAGCCTATCCCCCTTCCTGTATGGTTTCTCTCTGCTCATCTACCCATGTCAGTGGATTCAGTCTGTTAAATTTGCTTTCCTTTCTCTCCTGTAATTTCCAATGCTCTTTCCACTTAATAGAACACCACAAATATCTCAAACACAAATGTTGTTCTCCAATTACTTTATACTGTCATCTGAACTGTGCCCTCTGGTTCTTGTGACTAAATTTTGTGATTCTCTTACAGTGTAAATTACTCCCTTTATATTGTAAAGTGCTGCAAAAACTGTTGGTAAAGCATTAACTAGACTAAAAAAAATTAAACACAGTTATAACAGCAGTTTTAAGATAACATACCAATTATTTTTTCCACCATTTCAAACATCTGCTTTTCTTCTTTTTCTAGTTTCCGAAAATGAGCTCTCAGAATAATAAAGACAAACCAAAGCATGAGTGTGCCTGTAGAAATATGAATTTACCAGGTTACTCAAATACTATGATAAAATTACACCTGCCACATATAACTCACACTTTTTAAATTGACAATGTTATAATTATTACTTTTTAAACCAGCATACTATGTTAGGATAGTAATTTTCACTTTATAAAGTGCACAATTGAACAATGTATGGACCGGTTATGTTGCAGAACAGTCTTCTGCATTTTACTTTTTCTCAATTAGAAGAATATGAATTTTGTCTTCATTCATTATGGATATTTGTGGCTTTTTAAAGGGGGGAAAAAAAAAAAAAAAGGCCTAGTACATTAATTGCCTTTCAGCTCCAGTTTGCTTGACTTGATGTCCATGTGGTCTGTCCAACAATGGCAAACAAAGGGTAGTTACAAGAACATCAAATAGTCAGGCAGGTTTCAGGCACGTATATAGAGACTGACAGATGTTCTGTGTGACTCCTTTGTACATCTGCAACTGGAATAAAACTCACGAGGGGTTGTGGCTTGTCAAATTATGTTGCACCATCTGAGTGAACCTGCATCCACAGCAATCCTTTGTCATCTGACCGTATTTGACATTTAAGCCCTAAAGCACAATATGCCTCTAGACAAAATATTGCATGACAAAATATTTTTTTCCACTTGAAGAGCAAAGATACTTGAGCAGTGCTATCTGAAGTACCTTGAACAACGACCAAGCACAAAATTTGTCAGTTACTTTGCAGCCAAGATAGCCAACATCATGTCAATGACCATTTACTATAGATTTTCTTGAAGCAAGGGCATGAGCAAAGAAATCTGATTTAATTTATCCTTCAGTGTCATTTATAAATGTTGGAAACCGTAACTTCTTGCACAAACACGGGGTACACTGCAATAAATTGGGTCCACGCATATCTTTAGGTCTCCATTGCCTATGCAGCAATAGTTAATCGAATCTGACAATTTTAAGGCAGGATGTTGGAGGCTCCCATTTGCAATCCCTTTCTTTATTGCACCCACAGCAGTAAAGAACAGTGACAATAAAGAACAAGAAAAAACAAGAAAACAAGCCCCCAATGTGGGGTACCCTCCCAATCTGTAAGCCCCGCCCCCAAGTCTATAAATGGTCTGGGCTGGAGCAGTCACACCCCCTTTCTTTACTGCTCCTGCTACAGACCAGATAAGTATCTCTCCTTTTACTTTCTGGTAGTTATTTATTGATTTATCTCTGTGTATTTTACATACTTGCTTCAGGGTACTGACTTTCCCCGGCTCTAACCGCGGGGGTCAGCTAACCCGATGGGTGGGAAAATCCGGTCGGTCTAATGATCACTGGGATTTTACCACCATCTACTTGTGATTTTGTTCTCTCCTGGTTGCTATCATCCAGCTTCGGCCGCGATTGTGTGTGTTTTTTCAGCTGGGAGCTTTGGCTGCTTGGTGGCATTTACTGCTCCACTTTGACCCTGGAGGATTCCCCGCTGTCTGAACCTGTGCTCCCGCTTTGTTGATGCTCACATGCATTTGGCTGTCTGTGTCCTCCCAGAGGAAGGAAAAACCACACACAGTTTGTCCCGGGCTTCATCACGCTCCCGGCAGGGGGAGGGGGGCACACGGCTCCCGGGCTGATTTTCGCGCCATTTGCCGCATGTCATTTTCCTTTCCTGCACGAAGGCTGTGCTCACTTTGAAGTTCCCTCTGTTCAGCCTCCCCGCTGAGAGCTCAGATTGCAGAGAGACAGCTCCTGCACCTCCCAGTGATTGATGAGCAGACTGGGTGTTTACTCCCCTGGCTCTTGTGCTGGACATATTAACCCTTTAAATACCTGGTTTGCAGGCTTCTAGCATTCTACCTATTTTATACCTGTTTCTGCCCTATCCACTGATTTTAATAAAAGGATCTCTTAAAGAGGCAATGCCTGAGTCTCATACTGATGCTATATAAAAGCTGTCCCTGACTGTATAACATACTGATATAAAAAGATGTCCCTGTATAACATACCGATAATATATAAAGATGTCCCCGTATAATGTACGATAATATATAAAGATGTCCCCGTATAATGTACGATAATATATAAAGATGTCCCCGTATAATGTACGATAATATATAAAGATCTCCCTGTATAACATACCGATAATATATAAAGATGTCCCTGTATAACATACTGATAATATATAAAGATGTCCCCGTATAATGTACGATAATATATAAAGATGTCCCCGTATAATGTACGATAATATATAAAGATGTCCCTGTATAACATACGATAATATATAAAGATGTCCCTGTATAACATACTGATAATATATAAAGATGTCCCTGTACCTCATACTGATAAAATATAAAAGGTGTCCCAGGAGTCACATACAGATTAAAAAAATATAAGATGCCCCTGTATCTCATACGGATTATAAATTATTTGATGTCCCGGTGTCTAATACGGATTTTGAGATCTAAGGTGTCACTGTGCTCCTTTATATAGAATTACGTGTAAAACAAACCACTCTGAGGTTTTGGATACCTTGCATGGGCATTGAAGTGTAAGCTCATCTGCCACGGTAACCTCTCGATAAGAGGAGTCCTACCTAATGGGACCAGAAGCCACTCCCTGAGCGACTGCGCTCTCACGCGCTGCTTTTCCGCCATGAAGTTAAATGCTGGATTTTATTTATACCCACAGCATATTCCACTTTGGGTATTAAAACACGAAACTTCAGATTTTACATCCTTATGGCTGATGCCAACACAGAATTGCCGCTACGAGCGGATGACTTCCCGGGCACGTTACTCACCTAGGTGAGGCCCCCAGATACACCCCTGCCATGTGCCGGGGGTATAAAGTCGGACGGCAAGGCCCAACACCTTCCCAGAGGGGCTGGCAACGACTGCCTGCGGCCTTACGCACCCTCATATGGGAGCCCTCGAAACCCTCTGAAGTAAGCCAACGGGCTCTAAGACAGGTGCTAAAATGAAGCACATAGATAATCCTCCTGGAGGGGCTGGCATCCCCGATACTCTGCCCTCTGAGATTAGCGAGGTGACCTCGCGTAAATGAGCCCCTGACCACGGGGCCTCGGTAGCGGTCTCTAAGATCAGGCCTAACCTTCTGGGTTCTGGCTGATTCCCAACGACCACTGACTCAGCGAGTGAGGAACCCGAGCACGGGGAGGATGACAGAGCACTAGAGATCTAGGCTCCACAAGAGCATGGCCTGTTGGCCGAGGAGGAAAGCCCCCCACTACTTTTAATTTCCAATAAAGGGGCGTCTGTGTCACGGAGGTGGAAATGGTGTTGGTGACAACGCTCTGGCTGTCCCAACAGTGGTTCCCTCTATTTTTGGGAACATGTGGTGGTGCCTCCCAGGTGGTTGCCGGAGTCAGACTCGCTGTTGACCAGACCGCATGGCCTTCTACATCCGCTTTACTCAGCGATATGCCTGTCTCATGGAGGGCTTCCGACATGTCGGCAGGAACTGAAGTGTTGTCATTTCATGCATGGGCCACTGCACACGAGGTGCCTACGGATCGGCTTGGACCGCTTGGCAGGATGGTGCCTTAGACGGGGGAGGATTCCGCTTCTCCTTTTAAGTTCAGCGTTGGATTTCTTGTCCTCACTGTTTGAGTCAGGTTTGGAATTTTAACGCTATTAACGTCTATAGGTCTGCCTTGTCAGCCTGGTCATTTGGGGTTTTGGGATTGTATTCCTCTGCGGTGTCATCTCTTCTTGTGCCGATTGCTCTAAAGGTGCTGGTCTTTCTCAGCCCGGCTCCGAGAGCTTAGTCTATTTGGGATGTGTCCCGTGTTGAATTTTTTCTTAGATCATGGCAGGATAATTCATCCTTGTCTCTCCGACAATCGTCGGCAAGCCGGCTGGTATTTTGTCTCATTTCATGTAAATGTGTTGATGTGCAGGCGTTGGATTTTGGGACACGCTCTTGCACTCCGGTGGGAGTGTGTTTCGACGTTGCCCTTCGGACGTAGTCGATTAGGACGGTCTTTGTCAAATGACGTTCCTGGTCAACCTGATTTATGTCCGGTACTTTGTCTTCAGGAATATGTAGACGGGACTGCGCCTCGCCGCCCACAAGTGGGCGCTCGGTTGTTTGGTTTCCCTCTGTCATCCACATGGTCCCGATGGTTCGCCTACTTGGCTTGGTGGGCTCAGTTGTTAAATTTGGCAGGTGTGGATGTTTCTCTGTTGGCGCTCGTTTTATTCGTATTGCGGTGGCTTCCAATGTCTTCCTAGCAGGATGTCGCCTGGGGGACATTAGGAAATCTGCTGCCTGGTCTAGCGACTCGACTTTTTGTACTTTTAATTCAGGCCGGTCTCTCATTGGTCACGAGCACCGATGCGTTGAACATGCAAATAGGAGCCTCTGCCGTCCTGCCTTAAAATTACCAAATTTTCCTATTATATTGACGGAAAGTTTGGATTTTAATAAGGACTCGGAGGCGAGTATTTCCCGCCTCTCCCGCCCTGGGGGGGGGGGGGGGTGTGTTCTCGACCGGCTGGGTTATTGCTGTGGTGGGGCGCAGCGCATGATTTTCATTTGATTTTGTTCCTCATATCTGGGGTTGGGTACCGGTGTTTTACGGTCGCCCTTCTTAATCTTTGGCTTCGTGTTATATGTTTCCTACAGCCCTTTTGAATTCCTATGGAGTGGATCTTTGTGTGGACTTGACGTGCGCCCTGGACTTGGTTCCTGTTTGTTCCTGGGCCTCCTTCCGTTAGTCGCATGAAGAAAGAGGGTGTGACTGCTCAAGCCCAGACCATTTATAGACTTGGGGGCGGGGCTTACAGATTGGGAGGGTACCCCACATTGGGGGCTTGTTTTCTTGTTCTTTATTGTCACTGTTCTTTACTGCTGTGGGTGCAATAAAGAAAGGGATTACAAATAGGAGCCTCCGACGTCCTTATTAAAATCCAAACTTTCCGTCAATATAATAGGAAAATTTGGTAATTTGGTGAGGCAGCAGTTTAGCCACTCACTTCAGAATAGTGGCCAACAGATTGAGGTTGATGCTTACAATACCAAACTTTCTGTATCAGAACTGTCTGGAAGAGAGGCAGTACACTTGAATGGGGTAGTGAACAAGTGAGGCATTTTAACCCCTTACGGACCAATGACGTAACTGTTACGTCAAGTGCATTGACTTGGTGCATTGACCCTTGGTCCTTGAGGGGTTAATAAAGCTAAAGTTGTCAGGATGAGTAGAGTGTCCCTTTAAGCCTTACAGTGGTCAGGATGTGAGTAGTGCCCCCCCCCCCTTCTCTCCCGGTCTGGAGTTATCACTGGGTGAAATGGAGTTCCCTCCACCACACAGCATCACCAGCAGCCAGGACAATTGAATTTCCCTGCTGCTGGTCACCAGGTCACTACTGACATCAGATAGTAATGGAACCATAAAGCTAGAATGCCAATCACCAGAGAGCAGTGGTTCGTCAGCCATTTTCAGGGAAAGTCGGATATATTATTTCCAACCATGTATGTTGTGAATGGTGGTCCACTACCTTATTGATCTGAATTTTCACCTAGTATATACATATAATCGGTCTCTGAAGCATTCCACCTTTCATGTGGGGCTAACGATCATTTGTATGTCAATATCTAGAAACTTTGCTGTTTGATCTGAGAGGATTTAGCCTACAGCAGTCCTCTCCTAGCAGCACTATACATTCTGATCTGGGGATTTAACAGATATTCCCATACTGCCGCTAGCATAGGGTAGTGAATTAATTTAGCATTTAGAGTCGTTACATTCAAGTGTTACTGTGGCCAGTTTTCTACTAGCGTTAAACTTATGTTTTACTGCCGTCTGGTGGGGATTGGAATTCTAGCTTAATAGTTCCATTACCATTTGTTTACAATTTAGGGTTTATTCCCTGTATGTCTTCATTACCCTATAGGGAGTTCTGAAGGCTGTGACGAGGCCTCCAGCCGTGATCTCGCTGGGGTGCGAGATCTCACAAGAGCGCGTCACAGCCTTCACAAACTGGCGTCCGCTCGGTGGATCATGGCCGACTGGAGGGGAATGTTGGCGGAATACTGTTAATGCATTCTGCCAGCAGCCCCAGCCTCTCAGATACCAGCAAGCCAGCCTAGCGCAGGCTTCCGTCTATAGGTATCTGAGGTCTGGTGTGGATAGAGATTATATAATTTATTGGAAAGCTGTCACATGACATTAAAGAAATGTATGGTACTAGACATCGGTGAGTGCCTGAAAAAAGTAACGGTACGCATACTTTGTCTTAATAAAATGGTATCTGTGCATCTCAAATTAGTCCAGTGGCTCGGAGGTTCACATTTGCATCTCTTCAGTATTTTTTTTTAAAAAGCCGCACAGAATTTTTTTTTAAAATTAAGGCGGGAAAAAAAAACCTCCCTGCCCTCTTAACCCAGCATCCTTCCATTGGCATAAAACCCCAAGTTCCCGGAAAGAAGTCCTTTTCTTTGCATCTGCGCAGACGAGACAAGTATTTTACTATTGCTGCCTTACTCATCCGGTTTTATTTCTTACATTGTGTGTGTGCGCTTGCAGGCTGCTGTAAAACAGTGCTCGCGAGCTCCCTCTCCGTCGCAGCCGGATCTTCTTTCGGCCGCGAAGAAATCTCATCACGTGCCCACATGTGTTTTTTGTATTCGATCCTAAACCCTGCATGCTTTGCTCGCTTGACCTACACGCTCCGCAGATATGCTCGCCAAATCTGAACTAGAACGCCTGTCTCCCTCCCCATCAGAGACCTCTGCCTCAGACACGAGTTCCATTCACCTGGTGGAGGTCTTTGAATGGGCCCAACTCTCCCACAGCCCAGATCTTCAGGACAGTTGCCCCAGGGGCCACCTCATCTGCAATACAATCAGAGGTATCTATTTTGGCTACTACTTTTCATGGCTCCCTTAAAGACGCGTTTGTGGCTGTTCATGCCTTAACGATGACTCCACTTACTGCAGGCCCGGACCCTCTCAGGCCAGGACCCAAGATGCCCCTGTGGCTGATTTGAAACCCACCGTGGTGCACAAAACATCTATGCGAAAACTAAAGCATCACACTAGAGAGGCTGGCATCTGTGGATCACTGCCAAAGCCCAAACGACAGCCTCTTAAGAGGGTCCCTGCCTCCAGGGTGCTAAAGAATGCTACCTCAAAAAAAAAAAAAAAAAAAAAAAAAAAAAGCAGGGCTGATGGTGTCATCTGCGACCCTCAAGGAGACCCACTATTTTACCCCGAAGACCTTACACATCCAGTCTTCCACGTGGTCCCATAAACCCCAAGCTGACAAATGGCTGGACCCCAGATTGAGACACCCACTAAGACTCAAGCACAAAACTGCATGCCGAATGCCCCCATCTGACCACGCAGGGTAAGACCTGCCTTACAACAATTGTGGACCCCTCCATTCAAAAATGTGCCACTTCCCACGGCTGGTCCACTAAATCGGGCATTGATAACTCCTTGGCTATAGGCCCACTGATAAAATTAACATAGCGGAAGATGCTAAATCTAAAGGGGTGACCCTTAACCCTGCCATTGTCAGAGGCTGGCTGGCAGATACCCAACTGACCGAGTTGGCTGACTCCGATTTGGGTGCTACCGCACAGAGCTTCCTATTTGGCAAAGGATATGTCAAAAACATGGGCGCTTACGCCAGCACCTTCACCGATATGGAGAAGGTATTAACCCCTTAGTGCCTGGACGGTTTTACACAAATCTGTCCTTTAGTGACCGCTGCTGTTTTTACGTTTCTGCGCTGTTCGTGTTTAGGTCAAATTTTTCTCTTACTCGTTTATGCAACCCACACATATTATACACAGTTTTTCCCGCCATTAAATGGACTTTCTATTATAAATCTTTCTATAAATTATCTTTTATTTCCATCATATCCTATAATTTACTTTAAAAAAAATATGAAATATGATGAAAAGAAAAAATGGTAAGAACAAACATTTAAATCCCCAAAATCTACAACCACCAAAAAAGACCCCGGCTAAATAGTTTCAGAATTTTGTCCTGAGAATATAAATACCCACATGTTTTTGCTTTTTAACCCCTTCATTGCTGAGCCAGTTCACCCATGTGCGCGGAGCTCATTCTGACTGTTTTATGCTCATTATTTTTAGATGACAGCTAGGTCCTAATTTAACCCCCCCAGACAAAAATTAAAAAAAAAAAGCTAAATTTTTTTAACACCGAACCTAGTCATGTTTGGTATCATTGGAAAGGCCATGATCAGACCTTTCCAATGATGTCCAGCTGACACTGATCGGCAGCCCCCTCCAGGTTTGAATCGGGATTTGGTGCAAATTTGTGCCGATCCGGCAGCGAAATGGTTAATGCTGCACACCACTGAAAAGGGGAGAGACTCTTTCCAGCGGTGCAACCTGCAGCGTTCTATCTTCAATGGTTGGGGAGATAGAAGGCTCTGAAGGAGCCCCCCCGCCATTAATTTCATTGGGACGCCTGCTGATGAGGTCACCACGTAGCTCGCCGGCCCATCTAGATCACGGGGGCAGGCTTCCTCCCTGCCAGATCGGCGAGGGATCTAGCAAGGGAGGTAAGTATCAGGCAGGAGGAAGACTAAGAGCCGCTGACGTACTACGTACGTCTACGGGTCTAAGGGAGACCTGTGGGCAGGACGTACATTGTACGTCAGCGGTCCCCAAGGGGTTAACCTCCCTAAAGAGGGTCTTTAGGTGGGCTGGCTTTCAGCTGGGCCAGTAGAGGGCGCTCTCCTGGCCGTACAGGCTCAGTCTCACACAGCCCCCCCCCCGACCCAATCCTCCTCCCATGGTGAGGATCCCAGTTACCCGGGCTCGTTCTTCCTGTCCCAAACCCAGCAAGGACATGGCTACTGTGGCCCCCGGGTAATCTTATGGTAGAAGATCCTCAGGTATGTTCTATTCACCCTACCCCACCTACCCATGTGGGGGGGGGGGTGCATTCCATGGTTAACTCGCAATTGCGAGGCCCTGCCAAACTACCCTTGGGTGTTGGCCAACGTGTCGGGGCTTCACAATAGAATTACTCTCTTCTTCTCCCCCCCCCCCCGCGTACAATCTTGTCCACCCCTCACCTTTCGACTCAGTCAGGAACAGGATTGAGTTCCTGGATCTCGGGATCCGCCAACTCCTCAAAAGGTGCTGTGGAACCAGCAGGGCCGGTGCAAGCATTTTTGTCTAGTCAGGCGAAGGTGCGTTTTGGTGCCCCCCCATCCGTGTCATGTCAAGCCAATCAGGATAGAGGTGCCATAATAATCTCTATATATGCACACATACATATATACACACTCTAGTGTTGCACCGATACCACTTTAAGACCGAGTACAAGTACCAATACTTTTTTTTCCAGGTACTCACCGATATCATGCCCACTCAGATACATATATACAGACCAGAACATGTCCAGATAGATATATATATAGATATATATATACACACAGACCTCAGACCAAAACATACATATACATATAATATACATATAATATACACATATATATATATATTGCCCCAGCTCACAAGGGTATATATATTGCCCCAGCTCACAAGGGTATATATATTGCCCCAGCTCACAAGGGTATATATATTGCCCCAGCTCACAAGGGTATATATATTGCCCCAGCTCACATGGATATATATATATAGCCCCAGCTCACATGGATATATATATATAGCCCCAGCTCACAAGGGTATATTTGCCCCCAGCTCACACATGGGTATATTTGCCCCCAGCTCACACATGGGTATATTTGCCCCCAGCTCACACATGGGTATATTTGCCCCCAGCTCACACATGGGTATATTTGCCCCCAGCTCACACATGGGTATATTTGCCCCCAGCTCACACATGGGTATATTTGCCCCCAGCTCACATATGGGTATATTTGCCCCCAGCTCACATATGGGTATATTTGCCCCCAGCTCACATATGGGTATATTTGCCCCAGCTCACACATGGGTATATTTGCCCCAGCTCACACATGGGTATATTTCCCAGCTCACACATGGGTATATTTGCCCCCAGCTCACACATGGGTATATTTGCCCCCAGCTCACACATGGGTATATTTGCCCCCAGCTCACACATGGGTATATTTGCCCCCAGCTCACACATGGGTATATTTGCCCCCAGCTCACACATGGGTATATTTGCCCCCAGAGCTCACATGGGTAAATTTGCCCCCAGCTCACATCATTCTTCCCCTCAATTAATTTAACACCCTCAATTCCTCCACCCCCTCAATTCTTCCACCCCTTCAATTCATTCTCCCTTCAATTCAATCTCCCCTTTAATTCATTTCATACCCCTGCTCACACGCGCACATCACCCCTGCTCACACACACGCGCACATCACCCCTGCTCACACACACACACGCGCACATCACCCCTGCTCACACAAACACACACATCACCCCTGCTCAACACACACACATCACCCCTGCTCACACACACACACATCACCCCTGCTCACACACACACACATCACCCCTGCTCACACAACACACACATCACCCCTGCTCACACACACACACACTCACCCTGCTCACACACACACACATCACCCCTGCTCACACACACACACATCACCCCTGCTCACACACACACACCACACACATCACCCCTGCTCACACACACACACATCACCCTGCTCACACACACACACACACACATCACCCCTGCTCACACACACACACACACATCACCCCTGCTCACACACACACACATACCCTGCTCACACACACACACACACACATCACCCCTGCTCACACACACCACACACACATCACCCCTGCTCACACACCACACACACACACATCACCCCTGCTCACACACACACACACACATCCCCCTGCTCACACACACACACACATCACCCCTGCACACACACACACACACACATCACCCTGCTCAACACACACACCACACACACACACACACATCACCCCTGCTCACACACACACACATCACCCCTGCTCACACACACACACATCACCCCTGCTCACACACACACACATCACCCCTGCTCACACACACACACATCACCCCTGCTCACACACACACCATCACCCCTGCTCACACACACACATCACCCCTGCTCACACACACACACACAACACCACCTGCTCTCACACACACACACCACATCACCCCTGCTCACACACACACACACACACATCACCCCTGCTCAACACACACACACACACACATCACCCCTGCTCACACACACACACATCACCCTGCTCACACACACACACACATCACCCCTGCTCACACACACACACATCACCCTGCTCACACACACACAACACACATCACCCCTGCTCACACACACACACACACACACACACACATCACCCCTGCTCACACACACACACACATCTCACCCCTGCTCACACACACACACACACACACATCACCCCTGCACACACACCACACATCACCCTGCTCACACACACACACACACACACACATGCTCACAACACACACACAACAACACATCCCCTGTGCTCACACACACACACACACACAACATACCCTGCTCACACACACACACACACATCACCCTGCTCACACCACATCACACACACCACCCCTGCTCACCACACACACACACACATCACCCCGCCTCACACACACACACACATCACCCCTGCTCACACACACCACACACATCACCCCTGCTCACACACACATCACCCCTGCTACACACATCACCCCTGCTCAACACACCACTCACCCCTTGCTCCACAACACACACATCACCCCTGCTACACACACACATCACCCCTGCTCACACACACACATCACTGCTCATACACACACACATCACCCCTGCTCACCACACACACATCACCCCTGCTTCACACACCATCACCCCCTGCTCCACACATCATCACCCCTGCTCACACACACACATCACCCCTGCTCACACACACACCACATCACCTGCTCAACACCACATCACCCCTGCTCACACACACACATCAACCCTGCTCACACACAACACATCACCCCTGCTCACACACCACATCACCCCTGCTCACACACACATCACGCTGCTCACACACCACATCACCCCTGCTCAACACCACACACACATCACCCCTGCTCACACACCAACACACATCATCAACCGCCTGCTCACACACACACACACCCCTGCTCACACACACACATCACCCCTGCTCACACACACACACACATCACCCTGCTCACAACACACACATCACCCCTGCTCACACACACCACCGCTGCTCACACACATCACCCCTGCTCACACACACACACACACATCACCCCTGCTCACACACACACACACACACATCACCCCTGCTCACACACACACACATCACCCTGCTCACACACACACCTGCTCACACACACACATCACCCCTGTCACACACCACACACACAATACCCCTGCTCACAACACACACACACACACACACATCACCCCTGCTCACACACACACACATCACACATCACCTGCTCACACAACACACACACATCACCCTGCTCACACCACACACACACAATCACCCCTGCTCACACACACCACACATCACCCTGCTCACACAACACACACACATCTCACCCCTGCTCACACACACACACACACACATCACCCTGCTCACACACACACACACACACACACATCACCCCTGCTCTCACACACACACACACATCACCTGCTCACACACCACACACACACACATACCCTGCTCACACACAACACACACATCACCCCTGCTCAACACACCACCCCTGCTCACACACAACACATCACCCCTGCTCACACACACACACACACATCACCCCTGCTTCACACACACACACACACACACACATCACCCCTGCTCACACACACACAACACACACATCACCCCTGCTCACACACCACACACACATCACCCCTGCTCACACCACACACACACATCACCCCTGCTCACACACACACACCACATCACCCTGCTCAACACACACACCACTCATCTCACCCCTGCTCACACACAACACACACACATCACCCCTGGCACACACACACACATCACCCCTGCTCTCACAACACACACCATCACCCCTGCTCACACACACACACACACATCACCTGCTCAACACACACAACACATCACCCCTGCTCACCACACACACATCACCCCTGCTCACACACACACACACACACATCACCCCTGCTCACACACACACACACACATCACCCCTGCTCACACAACACACATCACCCCTGCTCACACACACACACATCACCCTGCTCACACCACACACAATCACCCCTGCTCACACACACACAACACACACATCACCCCTGCTCACACACACACACACACACCATCACCACGCTCACCTCTGCTCACACCACACATACACACACTGTCATCACTGCTCAACCACACACACACACACAATCACCCCTGCTCACACACACACACACACACACATCACCCCTGCTCACACACACACACACATCACCCCTGCTCACACACACACACACACACACACATCACCCCTGCTCACACACACACACACACACTCACCCCTGCTACACACACACACACACATCACCCCTGCTCACACACACACAACACACACACCATCACCCCTGCTCACAGCACACACACACACATCACCCCTGCTCACACACACACACCCACACTCGCTCCATGCACACCACACATCACCCCTGCTCACACACACACACACACATCACCCTGCTCACACAACATCACCCCTGCTCACACACACACTACCCCTGCTCACACACACACATCACCCTGCTCACACACCACACATCACCCTGCTCACACACACACTCCCCTGCTCACACAACACACATACCCTGCTCACACACACACATCACCCCTGCTCACACACACACATCACCCTGCTCACACACACCACATCTCACCCCTGCTCACACAACCACATCACCCCTCTCACACACACACAACATCACCCCTGCTCACACACACACATCACCCTGCTTCACACACAACATCACCCCTGCTCACACACACACATCACCCCTGCTCCACACACACCACATCACCCCTGCTCACACACACACATCACCCGCTGCTCACACACACACATCACCCCTGCTCACAACACACACACATCACCCTGCTCACACACACATCACCCCTGCTCACCACACACATCACCCCTGCTCACACACACACACATCACCCCTGCTCACACACAATCACCTCCTGCTCACACACACACATCACCCTGCTCACACACACAACATCACCCCTCTCACACACACACACACACACAATACCCCTGCTCACACACACACACACACCATCACCCCTGCTCACACACACACACACATCACCCCTGCTCACACACCACACACACACACACTTCACCCCTGCTCACACACACACACACCACCTCACCCCTGCTCACACACACATCACCCTCTGCTCACACACACACACATCACCCCTGCTCACACACACACATCACCCTGCTCACACACACACACATCCCCCTGCTCACACACACACATCACCCCTGCTCACACACACACATCACCCCTGCTCACACACACAATACCCGCTCACACACACACACATCACCCCTGCTCACACACACACACATCACCCCTGCTCACAACACACACACATCACCCCTGCTTCACACACACAACACACATCACCCTGCTCACACACACACACATCAACCCCTGCTCACACACACACATTCACCCTGCTCACACACACACACACACACATCACCCCTGCTCTCACACACACACACACCACACACATCACCCCTGCTCACAACACACACACACACACATCACCCCTGCTCACACACACCACACACACATCACCCTGCTCACACACCACACACATCACCCCTGCTCACACACACAACACATCACCCCTGCTCACACACAACACACATCACCCCTGCTCACACACACACACATCACCCTGCTCACACACACACACACACACACACACACACATCACCCCTGCTCACACACACACAACACTCACCCTGCTCACACACACACACACACACACATCACCCCTGCACACACACACACACATCACCCCTGCTCACACACACACACACACACACCACACATCACCCTGCTCACACACACACACACACACATCACCCCTGCTCACACACACACACATCACCCCTGCTCACACACACACACACATCACCCCTGCTCACACACACACACACACACCACCCCTGCTCACACACACACACACACATCACCCCTGCTCACACACACACACACATCACCCTGCTCACACACACACACACACATCACCTGCTCACACACACTCACCCTGCTCACACACACATCACCCTGCTCACACACACACATCACCCCTGCTCACACACCACACATCACCCCTGCTCACACACACACATCACCCCTGCTCACACACACACACACATCACCCCTGCTCACACACACACATCACCCCTGCTCACACACACACATCACCCCTGCTCACACACACAACATCACCCCTGCTCACACACACATCACCCCTGCTCACACACACACATCACCCCTGCTCACACACACACATCACCCCTGCTCACACACACACACACCCCTGCTCACACACAACACATCACCCCTGCTCACACACACACACATCACCTGCTCACACACACACACATCACCCCTGCTCACACACACACATCACCCCTGCTCACACACACACATCACCCCTGCTCACACACACACCACACATCACCCCTGCTCACACACACACACATCACCCCTGCTCACACACACCACATCACCCCTGCTCACACACACACATCACCCCTGCTCACACACACACACACACACCCTGCTCACACACCACACATCACCCCTGCTACACACACCACCCCTGCTCACACACACACATCACCCCTGCTCACACACACACACACACATCACCCTGCTCACACACACACACACACATCACCCCTGCTCACACACACACACTCACCCTGCTCACACACACACCCCTGCTCACACACACACATCACCCTGCTCACACACACACACACACATCACCCCTGCTCACACACACACACACACACACATCACCCTGCTCACACACACACACACCACATCACCCCTGCTCACACACACACACACACATCACCCTGCTCACACCACACACACACATCACCCCTGCTCACACACACACACACACATCACCCCTGCTCACACACACACACACACTCACCCTGCTCACACACACACACACACACATCACCCTGCCACACCACACACACACACACACATCACCCCTGCTCACACACACACACACACATCACCCCTGCTCACACACACACACACACACATCACCCCTGCTCACACACACACACACACATCACCCCTGCTCACACACACACACCCACCTGCTCACACACACACTCACCCTGCTCACACACACACACACACATCACCCCTGCTCACACACACACACACACACACATCACCCTGCTCACCACACACACACACACATCACCCCTGCTCACACACACAACACACATCACCCCTGCTCACACACACACACACACATCACCCCTGCTCACACACACACACACACATCACCCCTGCTCACACACACACACACACTCACCCTGCTCACACACACACACACACACACATCACCCCTGCTCACACACACACACATCACCCCTGCTCTCACCACACACACACACATCACCCTGCTCACACACACACACACACACATCACCCCTGCTCACACACAACACACACATCACCCTGCCACAACACACACACATCACCCCTGCTACACACACACACACACATCACCCCTGCTCACACACACACACCACATCACCCCTGCTCACACACACACACATCACCCCTGCTCACACACACCACACATCACCCCTGCTCACACACACACACATCACCCCTGCTCACACCACACACACACCACACATCACCCCTGCTCACACACACACACACACACACATCACCCCTGCTCACACAACACACACACACACATCACCCTGCTCACACACCACACACACACACACATCACCCCTGCTCACACACACACACACACACACATCACCCTGCTCACACACACACACACTCACCCTGCTCACACACACACACACACACACACACATCACCCCTGCTCACACCACACACACCACACACATCACCCCTGCTCACACACACAACACACATCACCCCTGCTCACACACACACACACACCACACACATCACCCCTGCTCACACACACACACACACATCACCCCTGCTCACACACACACACCATCACCCCTGCTCACACACACACACATCACCCCTGCTCACACACACACACACACATCACCCCTCTCACACCACACATCACCTGCTCACACACACAACATCACCCCTGCTCACCACACCACACATCACCCCTGCTCACACACACACATCAACCCTGCTCACACACACACATCACCCCTGCTCACACACACACATCACCCCTGCTCACACAACACATCACCCCTGCTCACACACACACATCACCCCTGCTCACACACACACATCACCCTGCCACACACACACATCACCCTGCCACACACACACATCACCCCCTGCTCCACACACACACACATCACCCCTGCTCACACACACACATCACCCCTGCTCACACACACACATCACCCCTGCTCACACACACACACACACCCCTGCTCACACACACACACATCACCCCTGCTCACACACACACATCACCCTTCACACACACATCACCCCTGCTCACACACACACACACACCCCTGCTCACACACACACATCACCCCTGCTCACACACACACACACATCACCCCTGCTCACACACACACATCACCCCTGCTCACACACACACATCACCCCTGCTCACACCACACACATCACCCCTGCTCACACACACACACACACACACATCACCCCTGCTCACACACACACACACACACATCACCCTGCTCACACACACACACACATCACCACCACACATCACCCCTGCTCACACACACACACACACACTCACCCTGCTCACACACACACCACAACACATCACCCCTGCTCACACACACACATCACCCCTGCTCACACACACACACACATCACCCCTGCTCACACACACACACATCACCCCTGCTCACACACACACATCACCCCTGCTCACACACACACATCACCCCTGCTCACACACACATCACCTGCTCACACACACACATCACCCTCTCTCACACACCACACATCACCCCTGCTCACACACACACATCACCCCTGCTCACACACACACATCACCCCTGCTCACACACACACTCGCTCACACACACACAACATCACCCCTGCTCACACACACACATCACCCCTGCTCACACACACACATCACCCCTGCTCACACACACACATCCCCTGCTCACACACACATCACCCCTGCTACACACACATCACCCCTGCTCACACATCACCCCTGCTCACACACCCCTGCTACACACACACATCACCCCTGCTCACACACACACATCACCCCTGCTCACACACACACACATCACCCCTGCTCACACACACACATCACCCCTGCTCACACACACACACACACATCACCCCTGCTCACACACACACACACACATCACCCCTGCTCACACACACACACACATCACCCCTGCTCACACACACACACATCACCCCTGCTCACACACACACATCACCCCTGCTCACACACACATCACCCCTGCTCACACACACATCACCCCTGCTCACACACACACACATCACCCCTGCTCACACACACAACATCACCCTGCTCACACACACACATCAACCCTGCTCACACACACACACATCACCCCTGCTCACACACACACACATCACCCCTGCTCACACACACCACCCCTGCTCACACACACACATCACCCCTGCTCACACACACACACACACACACACACATCACCCCTGCTCACACACACACACACACATCACCCGCTCACCACACACACACATCACCCCTGCACACACACACCCACCCCCATGCTCACACCCACCTCCCCATGCTCACACCCACCTCCCCATGCTCACACCCACCTCCCCATGCTCACACCCACCTCCCCATGATCACACACACACCCAATGCTCTCATTCACCCATGCTCACACACACAGACACACACTCCATGCTTACACACCCACCTCCCCCATGCTCACCCCCATACTCACACCCCCTGCTTGCTACTTACCCTAGGATTCAAATCCCTGGCTGCCTAGGTGGTTACAGCTCAGCTGGTCTCTCTCCACTCCCCCCACCCTGCACGTGCTGGACACTTCCCGCACAGGAGCAGGGGAGGGAGGCTCTGCTAGCTGCTGTGAGGAGGAAGGGGGTGGAAGGGCGGGGCCAGCATGTTCCCATGTAAGCTGTGGTCTGGCAGCCTCGTCTTCCTCCTCCTCTGCCCCCCCCCGCAGGGCCTTTACTTCCGGTGCAGCGTGTGGGAGTGGGATCCCACACGCTGCCGAGTAAATGGGAAACCTTGTGCCCGATCCTTGCAAAGCCTCCGCTCCCTGGGTGGTCCAGATTTTTCCGCCCCTCAACTGGCAGAAAGCCAGAATAGTAAGGCAGCCGCCTGTGCTGCCTTACACTAGCGCCGGCCCTGGGAACCAGCTCCTCCCACAGGGGGATTTGTAAGCAACATATTCCTGGTCCCCCGCAAAAAAAAAAAAAAAAAAAAATGGTAATCACCACTTCAAAAATGGAGTGTGTCCCGGGTCTCAAAGACTTAATTCGACACCGCGATTGGTTGGGGGAAAACCACGATCTAAAGGATGCCTAGCTCTCGATCGCCAAGGCGCACGAGTGCAGGTACTTCATGTGGTTCATATGGAGAGGTTGTCTTTGGCGCTTCTCCAGTCTGCCATTTGGACTGACTTCTGCACTGTGGGGCTTTCCCAAAATATTATTCCTGTGGTCATTGCCATGCGCCAAGGGGGGTTAGGCTGATCATTTACCTGGACTACGTGCCTTCTGCGGCTCATCCTCAAGGGGCCCTCGACTTAAACTGCGAAAAATCAATACGGATTCCTTCGCAGGCCCTGGAGGTTCCTGGGCCTGTGGCTGGACTCCGTCATTATTTTCGCAGTTGAAAGGCTCAATCGCAAGGAGACCATTACAAAAGAGGCCCTGCTACGCAAACCCCGCTGTTTGCTAAGGACATTGGCCCACATGGGCCTTTTGTTGACGACCCTCCAACGCCAAGGCCTGTTCCCTCCGAGAGGGAGAAGTGTTACCAGGACCTGCTGGTGTTGCCGGAGGGACCTCTATTGATGGATCACAGACCTCCACTCCTACAAAAAGGGAGGGATATTATTCTCCCCCTTCGGCTCTGGACTCCAACGCCTGCTGATCCAGCTGGGGCACTCGTTGCAGCCCCTTGGGAGTCAGGAGGTCAGTGGTTCCCAACGGAGCAATCCCTCCACATAAATTGTCAAACTGCTGGCAGATTTGTACACCGTGCAATGCGTCGCAAGGCCAATAGCACCGGGTGTGATCACTCTGTTTGGACAACTTTGCCGCTGGGCACTGCATCAACGGCATGTGCAGCCCTTGATGCTCACATCTGGCCTCTCGGTTATGGGATCACAGTCTCAGCCGGGGCTTGTTTGTCCAGGTGGTGTTTCTCCATGGTCTGGCCAACGTGGTGGCAGAATGGAACTCCATTCACACCCCGTACTCTGGAGACTAACGTCTGCTGCAGACTGTCTTTGCAAGGTTGTTACCTCTTTGGGGACCTTTGAAAACGGACCTGTTCGCAACACGCCTCATCACCCAACTGCCGGCGTTCTACACCTGGCATTCTGACTCAGATGACAGACACCTTCCTGCAACGCTGGGTGGGGAAATCGCAAATACGCTTTCCCACCATTCGATGGTCGCTCTCACCCATTCGAATGCTACAGTCGTACGGATAACCTCTCCCCTGCGGCGGGGTAAGCCATGGTTCCATCAGACTGTCCGATTGCTGCAAAACCCAGACTTATTGCTGAACCCGGATGCTGGGCCGCATCCTCTCATACCGTCACGCTGTCCGTTGGTTGAATGGTTGGTGTCGGGGGTACTCATCCCAGGTGTTTCGCAAGGCACTAACGACTTGTAACTCCAGGGCTGGGCCTCCAGCACCAGATCCATCTATGGGTCGGCCTGGTCCGGGTGGATGCGCTGGTGTGTAAAAAAAAAAAAAAAAAAAAAAAAAAATGGGATTTTGAACCCTTTTCTGTCCCTGTAACTGCCATTTTAGACTTTGACAGGTCTGTTCGACGAAGGGAAGGCATTTCATACAGTGAACACCTTCTGTTTGGCAATTTCCATGGGTCACGTGGGTTTCCTGGGTGTCCCGATGGGTCGTCACCCATTGATTTGCCACCTCCTAAAAGCAATGCCACGGTACTCTTTCACCTGGGACGTGTCGATGTTCCATTTAATCAGCCTGGCCCACCAACCATTTTGCACTTACGTCAACTGTTCGCCAAGCTGCTTACGCTCCTTTGCCTGCTCTCGTGCAAGCGGGTTGGGGACGTAAGCACCTTAGATTTTCAGGTCCGCTCATCTTTACCTGATTGGGTATGTTTTGACATCTGCCGTACAAAGGCCTCAATCTTCTCCTTTTCTACCTGCTGCTGCAAAATTTTCCACAGCTTTGCCCCGTGGCTTGCCTGTGGGAGTATGAGGCTTGTATGGGAGCGTGCCACCCTGATGGTGTCCCCCATTTGTCTATGTTGCAGCCCACAGGCCTGTGTCCTCTACAACGTTCGCCCATTGGGTCCGCTGGCTGATGTCCTTGGCTAGGATTGAGGTGTCAGCCTTTGGTACCCACTCAACCCATCGTGCCATGGCATCTTCAGCCCTGGGTTCCAGATGCCGTTTAGAAGAAATCATGAGAGCGGCGGACAGGTCACGCAAATCCACCTTCCGCACGTTCTACTTAAAACCGGTCTCCTACTGTCCTGAAGGGTCTATGAACTTGCAAATGAGTCTCCGTGTCACTGCATTATAATTATTGCATTTTCCTAGTGTGTGACGGAAAGTTCAAATTATAATAAGACGCCAAGTAGAGTATTTCCCTCTTCTTCTCGACCCTTAGACTTCTAGGCTTCGTGCTTTAGGTGTTGCCCTGTTTTTATTGCCATGTGCAATCATCATCCTGTGCAAGCTATACAGAACTTGTGTATGTAAAGTACGAACTGTCAGGGCAGTGCACAATTTGCGTTCCTAAGCTATGCAAGAGGCGTAGGAGCACAGTTTACAAAGAAAAACCTCGGTCTTCAGGAGTCCCTGAGCTATGAGGAGCTGTGCACTGCAAGAGACAAGAGGGAGTAAAATCCAGCAAACAAAATAGGGCTGTCAGCAGCCTCTGCCCAATTATTAATGGGGGTGGACCATTTTCAATAGCGTATCCCTTTATCTTTGGGTGGGAAGATAGGTCTCTTTACAGAGAGGGATCAACTACCCATTGTCACTGTCGCCATGTAGCTTTGAGTACCGGGTAAATGCAATGGAAAATTTGAGCATCCTTCGCACACTTCTTTGCTTATTTAGTTTTGGTCTAATTTCATAGATCAAAGCCATTTTAGTATAGTAGAAACTCTGCCCAAATCGATTTGCTTAAAATACGGATTCAATAGTCTAAAGATTTGTACACTCACATGTAATCTATACATTACACTACCTTTACAATATAAAAAGTATATGCTCACCAAAAACAGCAAGAAAGAGCGTGGACAGAGCTGTGAAGAAGGCATTTCTTATTCTACAAAACACTCCAAGGCGTGGCCTTGAAGATTCCAAACAGAAGGCATTGTCCCTTGTGGTCACGATCGTCGTGTCTTCATCTTTCACCCTACACTCAAAATAAGTAAAATGGATATATTCAACACAATGAATGGAGAACAGCTTTATTTTATTCTATTACAGTGAAGGAAAAAATTATTTGATTCCCTTCTGATTTTGTATGTTTGCCCACTGACAAAGAAATGATCAGTCTAGAATTTTAAGGCATTGACTCGGAGGCTCCAATTTGCATTTCTTCCTTTATTGCTCCAACAGCAGCAAAGGGTTAGCTTTGAAGAAAAAAAAAAAAAAAAATCTTTAAACATAGTAACACACACACTCCCCAACATGGGGATGCCCTCCCATAGTCCATGTCCCGCCCCAAACCCCTTTCACAAGTATCCACTGCGGGAGCATCCACTTCCCCTTGCTTTGCTGCTCCCGCAGTGGCAACACCTCAGGAGGCAAGTATCCTGCGCTAGCACTGTACTTATCCGTGATTTCTGTTACTTCTCATACTTTATCTACCTTTTATTTCCTTACTGTTCTTGGTCACCTCTCCTGGTGTTAGCCACGGAAGGTGCCAGTTGTGTTTACCCAGCGGCGGGAGTTAACCCGTCGCCGGGTGCGATTTCCACTTTGTGTTTTCTCCTTGCAAAACCTTAACCCTGCTTCGAGTTTTTATTCCCCCCCCCCTTTTCAATTCTTTTGGCACTTTCCGCTTCACAGCGATTACCTCACTGTTTTGCGCGCTTTCCTCCGCGCAGTGTTCTTGCACGCTCCAGATGCTCGCTAGCTCCGCCCACATCTCACTTCTGCCTCCCGCGAGATTTACTACCCGCCATTGCGGCCTGTTTCCCTTACCGCTGCATGTTTGCTGCCCACAGCTCTGTATACCGCTGGGAAAACCATGATTATGTCCCTCTCCAAGCCCACCGATTCGAGCCCTCTGGCAGCGGCTCAGCATCGGAATCCGGGTCCTGCACGCCAGCCTACTACGAATCCGGCTCCAAATCTAAAAGGAGAGGGAAAGAAAAGCACCACTCTAAAACGGAGGCCTGTTTTGCCAAATTACATCCTTCCCTCGAGGCCTTCATGACCTCAGCAGTTCAATTGGCCATAATTTCCCTCTTCGATTTCTGGCAAGTTCCCTCACTGCCCGCAGCTCAGACCCTACCTCCGGTGTCATCCCCCTCCTCCCAAGAGAAAAGTGGTGAGTCACCAAAAGGCCTTTCCACAGAGTCAGTGCCTGCTCCCGTGGGAGCCATTACTGTGCCGCCTTCGGGCATGCATGCTCCCACGAGCAGCAGCGGGGCTGGCACCCCCACATCAGTGGCAGGCCCTTCCAAAGAGCTGGTGCCCCGTAAACGCTCTGTAGACTGTGGGGCATCCCCAGTGGTTGGTGCAAAAGTGAAACGCCAGGCAGCCCCCGTACTGTCAAAGTACTCCGACTTGGAGGGTGACGAGGCTGGCGAGCCGTTGAGTTGCATGCTCCTGCAGACTCAGCCCTCATGGTAGCAGAAAAAAGTGCTCCTCCCCATCTTTACAAGAGTCTAGTCAAAGACCCAAGGTGATCCCCTATTTGAGCCAGGGGACCTCACATCCCTGCTCTACCACCTGGTACCCTGCTCCTCACAGAGCAGTGGGTCGATGCCCATATGCGCCAGCCACTCGAGCAATTGGACTGTGCGCAACAAGTCTGAATGACCCATGACTACTGGAAAGACCTGTCTGACTCCGCTGGTCGATGCCAGTTTCCAAAAAGCCCATTTGTAGAAAGGACTATTTTCCCCGTTTGCCAGATGTCTCTAGAAAGGTCCATCTGCAGCAGGTCACCATGGTGCTCATCAGCGCATTGTGGCGGACGCAACCTTGGTTTCCCACTCTCCTCAGCCTGGCTGTGGATACTCCCGGCCTCGTTCCATCCGTCCCCCTCGCTCCTGCAAGACCCGTCACGCCTCCCACACCCAGGGCGCATCCAGCTCTTGGCCTGGTTAATCTCTGGAGACCCCCACATGCTGCTGGGGTTTCGGACCGGACTGCGAAAACTCCTCCAATCCCGGGCCCTTGGCACCCGGGATTCCTACAAGTCTGCCTGGGACAGATGGTCCGCTTGGGACGGCGTTCCGATCCATTCTCTGCCCCAGTCACTCTAATATTGGATTTCCGTATATTGGAGTTAGATTCGGGGAAGGCGCAATCGGCCGATCAACGTCTTGCGCTCCGCCATCTCAGCAGGTCATTCGGGCCTCAACGGCGCACCCGCTGGGACACACCCATTGGTCTGTAAGGCTCCTGCAGGGCATGCAGCTTTCCCACCCCCTCAATACTCCACACTCCATCTGGGATGTTAATTTGGTTCTGTCCCTCCTGGCGGGTTGGCAGGATAATGATGGTTTGTCCCTTAGAGCCCTTTCCGCCAAGTTGCTTATGCGGTTTTGTTGTTTGGTGTCCCGTAAGCGCGTCGGGGATGTCCACGCTCTGAATTACGCCATGTTGGGGCAGTGTGTGTTACTAGGTTTAAAGTTTTTTTCTTCAAAGATAACCCTTTGCTGCTGTTGGGGCAATAAAAGGAAAAATGCAAATACTCGCCTCTGAGTCATTATTAAAATTTAAACTTTCCGTCGTAGGACTAGGAAAATTTAAGAATTGTAGGTTTATTGTAACTGAGAAACAGAACAAAAACATCCAGAAAAAACGCATTTCAAAAAAGTTATAAATGGATTTGCATTTTAGTGAGGACCTTGACCTCCCTGGCGGTCTGATTTTTTCTCCAATTTCATGTCCAAAAGTTTTTTTTGGCCCCCTAGCGGTATTCCCGAGTGTGGCTCGTGGTTAAATTCCTATGCTGGAAGCGGTAACCCTGAGCAACACTCTGGATGCATCACCTGTCCCTGCGCTCCCTCGATGTCCCCCGCAGTCTCCTCCGGCGATCATGACCTCATACTTCCTGGTTCCCTCCTCTCGAGAAGGGAATCCAGGAAGTAAAACACCACAACCGCCGGAGGAGACAGCGGGGATCAGTGAGGGAGCGCAGGGAAAGGTGATGTATGCTGCCCGAGTTTGGCTCATGTGCTTCTTGAGCCACTGTTGTCTTGCTGTAGGTTTTGGGTCATTTCATCATGCTGGAATACCCATCCACAACCCATTTTCGATGCCCTAGCTGAGGGAAGGAGGTTCTCACGCAAGATTCACAAATCCCAACACTCTCCTCCAGTTCTCTGAATCATTCATATGGTCAGACGGGCCTGTACATGTGCCTTCACGGCATAGTGCGTTACTAATTGTTTCCTTGGTGACTATGGTCATTGACAAGATCCTCCTGTGTAGATCCAGGTTGATAGCTCACGGTTCTCATGATCAATGAAATTCCACGAAGCGAGATCTTGCATGTAGCCCCAGACTGAGGGAGATTGAGTTTTTTGTTTCTTCCATTTGTGAATAAATCGCACCAACTCTTGTCACTTTCTCACCAAGCTGCTTGGCGATGATATTGTAGCCCATTCCAGCCTTGTGTAGATCTACACTCTTAGCCCTGAAATCCTTGGACAGCTCTTTGCTTCTGTGGACAGGTGTCTTTTATACAGGTAAGAAGCGAAGATTAGGAGCATTCCCTTTAAGAGTGTTCTCCTAGTCTCAGCTTGTTACCTGTATAAAAAACACCTGGGAGCCAGAAATCTTGATTTTATAGGGGATCAAATACTTCTTTCACGCATTAAAATGCAAATCAATTTATAAAACTTTATTGAAATTAGTTTTTCTGGATTATTTTGTAGTTATTCTCTCAATGTTACAATAACCCCTTAAAATTATAGGACCGATCATTTTTTTGTCAGTGGGCAAACAAACAAAATCAGCAGGGGATCAAATAATCCCCCCCCCCCCCACACTAGCCATTTGCGGATATATTCCTTTTTAAAAGCAACAATGCTAAAGTACAGTGTAACAACTATCAACATTGGTGTAGCCTATAAATACACATAATGAAGAAGGGGAGGACCCCCCAAAACAAAACCTTTTTTATATACCCTACTATGTCCTTTACGGTTAAACCAAGGAGGAGGAAGAATGGGTATCACAACGGGCTATAACACCATTCCAAAATAGAGGGCTTCTGGCTCAGAGAGGCTATCCATAAGAACACACTAGAACAGTCATGGGTTATGGTCTGCACCACAGCAGTCAGAAAGAAAAAGCACTGAGGAAGTTCAAACACTGGAAAGGTGGAGAGTTTAACCTAAAAATAGGGAGGGGGCGGTCCCTTTAATTTTTCAGTCACCCTGCTTTTCTACTTACCATATACCAAAATGCCTGTCACTTTTTAACACCCACTCAAGAGCAGCATCAAACTTCTCAGATGGGAAACCACTGACATTCTAAGGAAAAAAAGATCATGTATTGAAAAAGGGAAGTTAAACCAAGCAGGAAAGACAAATATTAGCAAACACTTACATTTATATGGGCTCTCGCTTTGGTGATTGGGACACATCTACTGCTTATTCCTGCAGGGTTACCACAATCATATCTGCCTAGAATAAAAAGGAAGAAATTGTTAATCAAAAGGGCATTTCATTCTGTTGCCCCCCTATCCATTGCAGAGATATTCTTAAAATGGGATGCTTTAGACAATGTGAACAATGTTAGCAAAATGGTCACACTGATATTCCCAGCCCCATTCACCCAGAGTCTGAGCTCTGAATTCAGGACCATCAAGAACCAGCCCCATCCAATGGTACTTGACTTTGCGCATTCTTGAAGAGATTGAGACCAGCATCAGTTTAACCCTTTCGCTGCCGAGACATTTCACACCTCTGTGCTGAGCTTGTTTTTACCGGTTTCGCTCATGTTTAAAACGCGATTTGAAGTCATTTTATTATACAACCCAGACATATTATATATCGTTCTTTCCGATAGATTCATAATATATCAATATTATATGTATACATCATGTCCTGCCTATCATAAAAAAATGCAATAAAAATAGAATTTTCAATCATCTGCATAGTGTAAAGTTTTTGGTTTTTTCCACATTCTATCATGCGAGCCTTTGCGGTTATATTTTCAAATCGGGTGTGCTGGTTAACCACTTCAATGCGGAGGACGCGCTCAGCTCATGGCTGCTGGTATGCGGAGGACACGCTGAGTGCGTCCTCCCTTTGGGGTCAGCGTTCGGCCGGGTTCCGGCCGATCGCTGGCCCCCCCGGTGCGGGCTGACATCCTCGATGTCAGCCCAGCATCCGGAACCGCAGCCGCTGAAATTAGGTGTCATCGTGATGACACCTAATTCAGGCGCCCCCCCCCCCCCCCGCATGTGCGGAGGAGGCGCCTGAAAGGGAGGGGGGGGGGGGAGGTCTCCCTCCCGATCGGCAGCGTTGCGGGGGTTAACCCAGGCACCATTTGGAAGGGCACAGCCTGCCCTTCCAAATGGTGCCCGGCATTAACCCCTGGGGAGCTGGATCGCGAATCGGCGCTGAAAAGCGCCGGTTCGTGATCCTTTCCCGGAGCTGGCCGACATCTTGGATGTCGGCCAAGCCTCCGGGAACTCCCCCTGAGGACTGGCGTCATCATGCATAGCACGATGACGCCAGTCCTAGAGTTAACCCCTAACTGCCACCAACGGTGGAGATAGGGAGTTCCAATGAACTCCCTATCTCCCGATCCGTGGCAGCTAGGGGTTAAAGTTTGGTATGGTTGGATCGGCCAGAGCATGGCCGTTCCAACGATACCAAACTCGAATGTGAAAAAAGTTTTTTTTAAAATTAAAAAAAATTTAAAAAAAAAAAAACTCTTTTTTTTGGTTCGTTAATGCAGCAATATTGTTCCCATTTCAATTATAATGTGAACAATGATGCTGTACTAACGATTTTTGTATGCGGTGCGTTTGTTAAAAATCGCGTAATTTTCCCCAAAAAAAAATGTAACGAGACCCCATCTCTAATTTTTTTAACAAGCGCACCCCATACAAATTATAACCGCAATTGCTCGCATGTTAAAATGTGAAAAACAACACTTTACACGTTGTAAATTATTGAAAATACATATTTTATTGCATTTTTTGTTATAATATACAGACATGACATAACGTATACATATAATAATGACATATTATGAATCTACCGAGTCTGACGGAAAGAACGATATATAATATGTCTGGGTCATATACTAAAATAAGCCTTCAAAACACGTTTAAACATGATGAGCAAAACCGGTAAAAATGACCTCAGCACAGAGGTGTGAAAAGCCTCAGCAGCGAAAGGGTTAAAAAAAAAAAAATTAGAAATGGTCAGATCTGTCAAACGCAATGTAACGATTCCCCAAGGCTGGGGTCAGACAAGCGCACTATGTGCACCCGTACTGAAGTGCCTCCCGCCATCCGTTGTAGCGTCGTGACGCGTCCACAGGGCTGGTCACACACTGTAGCGCGCACACATATTGCACATGCTACAGCAGGCGTGCTGCGGACGTTCTGAAAGACTCCCCGAAGCGCATTCGACAGGGCTGCAAAGCACGATCCTCCTTAGGAGGATCGAGCCTTGCAGCACTAGTCGCACTAACTGCACTCAGCAATGTGGCCAGACAGGCGTCAGAGTGGAAGGAACATCCACTCTCACAGATGTTACTTTCACTCTGCAAAAGGATAGTCTGACCCCAGCCTTAACCCCTTAGAGACCGGGCGGTTTTACACAAATCTGTCCTTTAGTGCCCGCTGCTGTTTAAGTTTCTGCGCTGTTCGTGTTTAGGTCAAATTTTCCTCTTACTTGTTTATTCAACCCACACAAATTAAAATTTTGTCCTGAGAACAGAAATATCCAATTTTAACTGTTTTTGCTCTATAATTTTCATGCTCATTATTTTTAGATGACAGCCCAGGTCCTATTTAACTAACCCCCCCCAACCAAGACAAAAAAATTATATATTTTATTTTTACACCAAACCTGGTCATGTTTGGTATCATTGAAAAATCCATGATCAGGCCTTTCCAATGAGGTCAAACATGACCCAAAAGATCCCCACTTGGCAGCTAGGGGGTTAACTGGCCCAGTTGGGGCCCCCCGGAGGCTTGGCTGACATCCAGGATGTCAGCCACCTTCAGGTTTGAATCGCGATCTGGCAGCGAACGGGTTAATGCTGTACACCGCTGAAAAAGGGGAGACTCAACCCTAGAGCGATGCAAGTTGCACCGCTGGAAAGGGGAAACGGTTGGGGAGAGGGCTCCAAACGGAGCCCCCCTCCCCTTCCTGAATTTTACCTACCGCCGCCTGCCGATGACGTCCTCACGCGGCGTGAGGACGTCATTGGACGTGCCGGATCCCAGGAAACAGCGAGACAACTTGCCAGACACACCGTGGGAGTTGAGTATCGGTTGTACGGAGGTTGGGAGCCCGCTGACTTACCATGTATGCCTGCTGGTCTAAGGGAGACCTGTGGGCAGGATGTACATGGTACGTCAGCAGTCCCTAAGGGGTTAATAATCTTAGGCAAATCATCCACTGGGCCTGTAGTCGGATAACCATCTTTGTTGTCAGACTGCTGACACCTTAGTCGTACGACCTGGATTGTCACCTGGAAGAGACTATGGAAGATCCAGAAAGACCACAAGACAGACTGCCAAAATACAGGGGGGAAAAAAAGAAAGGGAATTGTAAAGTGAAACAATGACTCCTCTGGAGTCTTCCCCTCTGCATTCAAACGTGCGTTGATCACCCCCATTGTAAATAAGCCATCTCTTGACCACACCTTCCATCTCTCTGCTCCACTTTGCCTCCAAGATATTCGAACGCCTGGTCTATAACCAGCTCAGTTTTCTTGCTAACTCAGGTGACTAAACATGTAGTTGACGCCAAAACCAAAAGGTCACTTCGCCCTCATTCTGCTTGACCTCTCTGCTGCCTTCAATACTGTTGACCACCCTCTCCTGCGTCAGCTTGGCCTCAGTGATGCCACCAAGAGATCCCAGATTCTCCCTCTGCAGTCTATCATGAATGTCAGCGCCAGACTCCCACACCTCACCCTTGTGTCAATCACTACACTGGCTCACGGTTTCCTACAGAATCCATTTCAAAATACTGGTGCTCACATACAAAGCTCTCCATAACTGCACCCCTGCCTACATCGCCCTTATTAGCAGGTATACCCCTTCCCGACCACTTCGCTCTGCCAATGATCTGATGCTATCCGTTCCTCGTACCCACACCTTCAGGACTTCTTCCGAGCTGCCCCCTTTCTATGGAACTCCCTTCTCTGCAACATTAGACTCTGTCTCTCCAGTCCTTCAAGAAGTCTCTGAAAACACGTTACTTTAGAGAAGCCTAGTGGCTCACTCCATGATCCCCCACTGTACATCTCCTGCTCCATCTTCCCAATCAGCCCACATGCGCCCTGTGAGGTACCCTCACTTATTGTGTCACCCCTCTCTTTAGATTGCAAAGCTCTCAAGCAGGGTCCTTCCCTCCTACTGTTCGATGTGTGTAACGAGTATGTATTCCTTTTTCTGCCTCTCCCATTGTACAGCGCTAAGGAATCTGTTAGTTACAAGCACCAACTGCAGAGTGGGAAAAATGAGGGAGCTGGAAGAGTGACTGGTAAAAAAAAAAAAAAAAAGTTCATAACAAGGAGTGCCAACCACGTGAGATAAAATGGCTGGATTCTCTCAACTGCCTAGAAAGTTTAAAAAAAAAAAAAAAAAAAAAAAACACTTTAGCAGGAATAGTTTTGGAAACAGATTTATAAGCGTTCTAACATTTAACTATGCGTGCAGTTAAATTTCAGTGTGATATTTATAATAAACCACTCAAAAAAGGAAACCATACAAGTGCAGAGCATTTTTGAACGAACAAAAGCAGCATTAATTGCATGATGCATGTTTCCCTAAGCCTCCAGAAAACCAGGCACCAGCCTAAGGATGCTGGGTTATCAGGACTGATTTTTTTTTTTTTTTTTAAAAAGGAGGGGTGTCACACAGCCAGACAGTCTACGTAGGCAGGCTTGGGAAGAGGCAATATAATTTGAGTCCTTGAAACATTACATTATCTATGCAAGAGACCCCATTATTAATAGATTAGGACTTCATTGCAAAAATCACTAAAGTGTACCTTTAAGGAAATCATGTCTGATGGTATGGAAGGGATGTTACGTGGTTCAGTTAAACCAGCCTTGCGTATACCTACCAGCCTCTAGCGATAAAAAATCATACAATTCTGACAGGAGTCTAAAGGTGACTTTATTTTCATTGTTCTTGCAAAACTAATGGGAGAGGGAAAGAAAAAAATAATAAATAGGATTACTCAGTCTAAAAATAAAATACCACATGCAAATTGCAATGATTATTAAAATACACAACTATTTTGCAGCATTTTAAAAATAAGTTAAGATTTTGCTTTGACAAGTACCAAAAAATCCAGGTCAGAGAACCTATCCAAAGAGGATACAGAACTTCAGAAGGTTGTACAGCAGTGTTTCCCAAACCTGTCCTCAGGACCCTGAACCAGGCCAGATTTTACAAATTACCTTGGAGAAATGTAAACTGGATCCTGCAATTCCTGAGAAGCAAATTGTATCGCTTGTGCTTCAGATATCTAGCATACCTGGTATGTCATCAGGTCCGGAGGACAGGTATGAGAAACAATGCTGTACATCAACAGCTGATTGATATATAGGAAGTAAAGAAGCCCTCTGCTTGGAAGCCTGTCACAAACCACTGGGGCAGTTACAAGGAGGGGAACTCAGCACATCATGACCGTGGCTCACTTTATCCTTTGGTTTAAAGCTCTGTTTTCTTCTTGAACGAATAAAGATTAGGTGAATGATGTCACAGCTCTGTAGTTAGAGTAAACTATACAGATTAAACCTCTTGCAGTGTTACACAACTCCCTCTGACAATTCTGGTAAGGAGGTGGGGGATACATGGTGTATCTTGGATTTAAAACTGAAAGAGCTACAAATCGAAAAAGGTTTAGCACAAGTTATGAAGCACAAAAGGACAGGAATACATCATAGTTGTCAAGCTCTTTGATTTTGCACACAATTTCCCCGCTTGAAAGGGAACTTAAAACCTCATTGCTGAAGTAATAACTGGATTCCACTCTTCGTTTACTTGCATTTAAGTTTAATTTCAGTAAATTTGATACTAAATTAAAGTAGCTGTAGATTGGGTAGTAACTGAATAGTTGATTAGAGGACTAGATGATTTCTGTTAAAGGTTTTTCACCTAAAGGAATTCAGAAACTGTATAAATCCATTGCACATAAAGTTTGTTAAACATTAACCTCTGAGAGAGAGACACACAGACACACAGACACACAGACACACAGACACACACACACACACTATCATTACTGCCAAAATATATTTGAACTTAAAACAGACATGAAATGAACGAATATAAAAAAATGCATGTGGAATCTCCTCACAGAGAAAGAAATAGAACTACTTGACTGCATTGATCACTAAACTGGCTCAATTCCTTTCCTGCACATGAATGAGAAACCAGTCCTTTCGTTCGCCGGCTGCAACTCCAGGATCTGAAGAGGTTTGTAAAGGTCTGCACTTTATGTCCAGGTTGCTTCCTGCATAGCATGGAGCTTTAAGATGGCTCCTCTCTTCACCACAGATCTCTTTGATGCCTTTGGGAAGCCTGACCTCTGCTCTGATTGGCTGACCCTAAAAGGAATTGCATGCAGGGACTAGTAGTTCATACTTTTGCAGATTTCAATTACCTAAACTGAATTAGTCATTTTATTATTCCACTTGCTTGTACCTTAGCTGACCATTCTGTACCTCTGCAGTTTGTGAAAGGAATTGAAATATGGTAGCTAATTCACTGAATACATATTTCTATATTCTAGTAATATTTGATAGCTATATAAATATATAGGGCCGGATTGAGTGCTCAGCAAATGCCTAATATGTTTATGAGGTAATGCCGAGTCTGGTCTTTCTCTTGGCTTCCTGTTTTTAATCAAGGAGTGCAAATGTTCTATTCAATTCCATTTCCTCTAGAGACTAAGAGAGGCTGACCAGCCGAGAGGAAAGGAGGGATACACATGGTCAATTGTTAAATGCATCCTATGGAACATTCCTATTCCTAGAATAGGATATAGCTGTGACGTCAATTTAGGCGTGCCTACGAGGCAAGGACAGGAAATGTTTGTAAGTCTAGGTACTGCCCAAAGTAGAAAAAACATGTTCCTATATTGCTGACGTATTGGTTTGTAATCCATGAATTTGTGACGCTCCATATGTTTGACAAAACTACTGAATGTATGAAATTTTGCTCCAGAGTAAAGAAACCACCCGAGACAGCACTTGTGTCCTGGTCTTCTATTATTCTCACTCGAGTTGTTTCCTGTATGGTCACTGGGTCTGGTGGCAAAGCCGCTATCTCTCATCACTGGACCGTGGCCATTCCTGTGATGTTCTTGCAGTATCCATATCAGTTTGACAGTATTAAAATTAGGGCTGAAACAACTGATTAATCGATGATTAAAATAGTTGTCAACTATTTCCATTGTCGATTAAATCGTCCTGTGTACAGCACACACTGTTTAGAGTCAGACTGAATTAAACCTAAATAACCTCCGCTTCGGAGCTGATTGGAGAAGACGCGCCGCTGCTTTACTAGGTATGATTTAGTTCTGGGTTATGTCAGACATCAGTTTGTTTTTATTCCGTTTACAACAGTAGCAGAACTAGAACACAAACAATAGGATACTGCCACTGGGTGAAGGAGCTGTATGCCTGTGTTTAATCCTTACTTGAAGCTGGAGTCCTGTCCTGTGCCAACACCCCACCCTCCCTGCCACACCCTCTTTGGTCAGGAACTGCCATTCCCTCCTTTTGGTCTGGACCTTTCCCCACACTCAGATTGGGTCTTTTGTCCATACCCACTCCGTCTCGCACTCAGGTCAAGTCACTTGAGCAAAGTCACTCCCTTCCTCCTCCCACTTAGACACTCTACGCACCCTGACCACTTTAGCTTATTAACCCCGATTTCATGCTGACATCATCTATGACCAAGTGCTTGTAGCCACGTTCTTTTGAGAAAGCAAACCTGGGCTTAAGCTGCGCATGCAGCATCAACCCATCCCTCTGACCAAGCACTTGCATACCTTGTGTGAAAAGTACAGAATAAAACGCAATTTGCATATGTACATACGAAAGTTATACACTAAGCAAGTTGCTTATGAAAAAAGGGGGAGGGGGGGTTGTGGTTTTTTTTTTTACATAAAATACCTTTTCAGTAAGCAATTTTTTTTCTAGCCGATGAAATTAAAAAAAAAAATTCCGGCCAACTAATCGATTAGGTGAATAATCGTTAGTTGCAGCCCTAATTAAAATAACCTTTTATTATAAAAGGACTGCTTAAGGACATGTACAAGACATTTGTGGTGGAACGTGAAAGCTCCCATATCATGGAAGGCCTGGTGTTAAAGCGGCATTACATGGGAGGGGGGAGCGGCATGGCTGACCATCGACTGGAGGAGACGCACCATCTTCTGGTCTGCCGACTGTGCCACTCCCTTTGTTTCTTCTTTTTCTGTGCTCCTGAAATGTTATTTGCGACTTCATATTATTGATGTTTCTCTTAGGTCTTGGCCCTGTGTGGCCTTTACCTTTCATGTGTTTTCTCTGCTGACATTCTCTTACAATAAAAATTATTGGGGGTGAAGGCGGCATCACATCATCACAAGACCAAGGGACAGTCAAAAAGAACCCCCCCCCCCATACAATCACTTATCCCTGATTGTCAGCAGGGATACCGCCCCAGGATTGAACCTGCAAAATTGTAAGACAAAATGTATACATGTACCAGTCGACAAACCGATTGGGGTTGACGACTGCTTATCAAGGTGTGGCAAGGAAAAGTGACAACAATTATATCAATGTGGAAAGGCTCCTTATATGCATGAATAATTCAGTAATCGGGTGAATAAGGCTAGACATGCATAGGGGTAATCGTACAGCTCATTGCCCCAAATAGAAAAAGTGCTTCCCAACGGAATGCCCAAATAGCAGCACAACAATTCACCAAAGCTGTCAGCCTCCAAAACTACCCACTGGCCCTATTGCTCAAATTCTACTCTTAGCCTCACATCTGCATTCACAAAACACACAATTAAAAACAGAAAATAAGCATTCAGCTCAACATATGTTGTTTCGCCGATCAAAAAGTCAGCTTTGTCTGGAGCAAAAGTATGAAATGAATCAACTCCACCTACTTTTTTTTCCTTATGTATGCTACAAAAGTTGCACAACTTTCAAACACCCATACACAAATTGCGCATCTTGCTTTCTCCCAGATGAACACTGTACTTTTATAAAATATGTCAGCATAAAACCGAGGTACAAGGGTGGAGAGGGCACTCCATGCAGCTTGAACACCTTCATAAATTAAAGTGGTCAGAGTGCTTAAAATGTCCCTTTAAAATAATTTCACGAACAAAGTGAATGGGAGGACCAGAGTGAGTTTGAGCAACAGACACTAAAAAAAACCTGTTTGCATTTGGTACCTTGCGCTTCTCTGCGCGAGGTTACTGTACTTTGTGCTCCCTATGCTAAAAATGGGGAGCGCAAAGTGTTAATCAGCGCTGGATTACAAAGTCCCAGCGCTGATTAACGCCTGGCTCTGGTCAGCAAAAAGTTAACCAGAGCCAGGACTTGGTGTCAAAGGATTCTGCTTCTGCAGAATCCATTAACACCAGGCTAAAAAAAACAAAAAAAAACAAAACAGAAGCGTATACTCCTGTCTCGCGTGACAAGGACCGTGGCTCCAACCGCCTCCTCCGTCTTGAGGGAGCAGGGAAAGACTGGGAGGGGAAAAAAGTCTCCCCAGTCTCCGCCCTGCGTATCACTACGCCGACTAGCCAGATCGCACGAGGGGAGAACTGGCTGGTCATGTGAACGGCAGGGGGAAACTCAATGGAGTCCTCGGGACTCCATCGAGTGGATGCTCGTGGCTGCGCCCTGCGCTGCCGCGAGCATCCCAGATTTTAACCGGCGATAATGCAGACAGCATTTTATGCGTCTGCATTGTAATCTAGTGTTAAAAAGCAGGCGCAAGGGCGAAAACTGCAGGTGCAGTTTTTCCTCCCTTGCGCCCACATTTTAACGCAAAGATTGTAATACAGCCCATAATTCGGAGGTGCAGGCCTGATATTCTGTATTATTTCCTCACCCTCTCATGTGCAGAGTGTTTTGTTTTCTGCACCCTGATGTCTGGTATATTATTATTCCCTTATGTATTTAGTGTATGGGATATACTATGCTGTTTTCCTATGCGTAATCTGTAAACATTTTCTCAGCCTCCACCCAACCCCCAGAAAATGGTTTGGACTGGATATCCCAGCCACCTTCCAATGTGTGTGTACGTGTGTGTGTAGAGGCTCTTCAGAATGTAAACGCTGGGGCAGGTTTTACTTCTGTAGGTTTGTAAATGTAAACTCAAAATAAAGCCATTTCCAGTTTTTCGCCCTGCAAGGATCCGGTTATTGAGTGTTGGGCCAAAACCAACACTCTTTTGGGATACTGACGGCGAGGGAAGCATGCTGTATGTGGGTACTAGAATCCCAAAAGAATGATATATACCTTAACGACGGTAAGAACACTAACACCTCCAATGTAGCGTCTCAGGTTATTAAGGTCTGACTCTACTAAGCAGTGTATGCTAAACACAAACCAAATTAAAAAAAATAGACTAACCGACTAAAAATGCGATAATTTCATTGGAAAGTATTTTACCAGGAAGGATACATTGAGATTTCTCTTGTTTTCAAGTATGTCCTTGGGTGGCGAGTATGTACCGTTTGGGGTCTTGCCCAAGAACACTTACAGGAGAGGTGCTCTTGCCAGGATTGGATCCTGTGTCTCTTCAATTATAGAGCAGGGATGTTACCTCTACCCAGCCGGTACACAATAGTTGACAACAACTTTCATTATGTATTATCAATTAAATCACTTCGTTGTCTGAACCCTATTCCACACAGCCTGACCACTAGAGATGGGCAGATACAAGTTTTCAGAGCCGATACAGATTATCAGCAGCCTTTGTGGCCGATAACTGGTGCAAATACTCTGTACATTTAGGGACCTATTACATTAACGCCAACATTAGCGCTCAGCTGTGAGCATTAACATTAGGTTAAGGGACAATAGAATTTTCAGCCCATATTACAATCTGAATGCTAACGGGTTAAGAAACCCATTAGCGATTCGGATCTTGCACTTTTGAACGCGAGCCTACTGTACTCTGCGCTTTCCACGTTAAGCACAGGGAGCACAAAATGTTAATTAGCATTCGTAATCAGGGATGCACCGGAATTTCAGCCACCGATAGATATCTGTCGATAATGGGATTATCGGTTTCAGCCCGAAGGCAAAACACCAACCGAAAAAGTCAGCTAGAAATGGCTGATCCCAGCTGACACTGAGCGAGCACTCTCAAATGCTGCTTAGCGTGAGAGAATTGTAATTGGAAAGAGGCAGGAGCTGCTACACATTTATTTCTGCACACAAAGGGTTAACTCCATGATCCATGCTATCAGTAACCTCTGACAAGGAACAAGTGATTTAACACTGACCACCTGCAAGCTTGGGAGGACAAGAGGGGGGTTAATGTGTAAGCTTACATCCATGCCTCCAAAAAGTTAAGGGAAAGTTTTTCTGCGCTTTAAACTCTTTTTTTGCCTCCCCTAGCGGCATCCCGTGTGCTGCTCGGGGTTAAACTCCTATGCTGGAAGTGGTAACCCCGAGCAACACTCAGGACGCCGCTGGAAACATCACCTCTACCTGCGCACAAGTGTGCGTGCGTGTGTAAGTGTGCGTGTGTCTAAAAATTCTACACGAGTGTATGCACTAGATGCAAAATAACTCCACCAAATTGGACATAAAAGATCTTTTTGTGTGGATTAAATTCATGATATGAATTTAATAAAAGTCTAGTATTACTACAGTTCTACAAAAAAAAAACTTAAAATAAATTTTGGAACGAAAATGACTTTTCCCCTACAATTTTCATTTGAGAGATATTTTTTACACACACCAGACACATGTATACACAGTATGTGTATATATAGTCATATATAGAAAGTCATTTTCGGTATCGGTCAAACTTTAATTTTAGGGCATCCCTATTCGTAATCCTAATCACGTCCCGCTGCGGTTAACTGAAAAGTTAGCACCAGCTCCTAGCTGTGGTTAAACGATTCTGCAGAATCGGTCAGCACCAGCTGGAAAATATCCAAAAAAAAAAATTCGCATCTCATCTCACAGCAAAAAACCGCTGCTCGATCCGCTTCTTGCCGCTGGGTGCAGAAGGAGACTGTAGGGGGGAGAAAGAGTCACCCTCTGATCACTAGGCCGACCTGCCTGATCTCGTGAGAGGCGAGATCCTGCGACCTCAAATGGAGCCGTATAGACAAAAGCTGCCATTGCCTCCAGCCATTGACCAATCTTTGAATACAATGGCTGCCACTGCCTCTAGCCACTGCCCAGTTCTTTGAGATGGTTCGCCAAGGGTCGGCTCTCAGCTGGCGGCAGCTTGATGTGCATAGGCAGTGGTCAGGAAAAAACACAATTTATGGGCAAGCAGAGTACATTGGGCAACAGAACCAAACAGAAGGGCATGTGAAACCAGTGTAAATCAAGGGGCCAATGGGGCAGAAAAGGTGAAGGGAAAAACCAAAGAAAAAAAGGTTTTAAATCTGCCGGGACCCTACAGCCTGTACCGTCACACATAATTGATCATCATATGTATACGTCATGTCCACATTTTATCATCCAAGTCTTTGTGGTGATAGAATACAGTAACCGGTTTCCATTTCTGAAGGAAAAGAAAAAAAATACATGATTTTGGCTAAAATGGGAGGGGGGGGGGGGAGATGAAACTTTTCATTCGTGCAGCATCATTGTTCACATAATCGTTAAGTGAACACTGGTGTTGCATTAATAAAAAGAAAAAAACACTCCAAGAGGTCAGCCACCTCAGGGAGAAGTCCGAAATCCGGCACCGAATCGAGGACTGGCACCTATGGAATTAAAGAGAGGCATCTCTGAAGGACGGATTGACCTTTCCAGCAATGCCTTAAGTTTATAACTTTTACTTATCTGAAGGGAAAGGGGTCCAAAAGAACCTGCCCCCCTTCTCGGGTGCACCAGAGACTGAATGAACTTCGTTGAACGACCCCATCTCATTGGACGAACTATTGTTGGTGCTGAACACAGAAGAATGGGAAGTCTCCTGGCCCTGATGGTCTCCCCTTTTAGTATTATAAGAAGATTTAAGGAGGTCTTACTCTTACGTAGTCTCATCCCTTAATGCTTTGAGGGATGGTACTCCAGTTACATCCTCAGTCATTGCGGACCACCATCACGATTCTGCAAAAAGGAAGGGAAGGACCATTCGTAATGCAACAGTTCTTTTGCCTGTTATCGTTGCTTTTCTCCCCATTCCTCATCTTATTTCTCCGCCCATTCGTTCCTCACCTAGTCAAACGGAACCAGGTGGGCTTTGTTCCGATCAGGAAGCTCGTGATGGCACCATCACAGCCCTGAACACAATACATTGCTACTCCTTTTCACGGAAAAGGCTTTCGACCAGGTGGCGTGGCTCTTTAGATCTGCGACCTTGGAGGCGGTGGGATTTTTTTTATACGTGGATAACTGCTCTTTATATACAGCTCCAACCGCAGCGGTTTAGCTGAATGGTGCACTTTGGCCCCATTCCAGGTTCGAAATGGCATGAGTCAGGGCTGCCCGCTTTCCCCACTGCTATTCGCATTGTCCCTTGAGCCTTTCTGGGAATCTATTTGGCTTAAGGCAAAGGTCTCCAGCCTGCAGGACCATTGCTGGGAACATAAGATCAGCCCTCAAAATTTCCACTTGCCTAATCGCATTCTGTGAGTGGAAATTACATGCGGGCGAGTGGGGCAGATTGACCCGTTCGGTTGCCGCCGTCTTGTTGATCCATTGGAGCTGTCATAGCTGTGCAGCAGCGTGCCTCCCACACTCTTAAAATGAGTCTGGGCAAGCACGCTGCTTTGGTGCCACCCCCTTCCGCGCAAACTGCGAGAGTCACGTTTGGCGGGTCACCTGATCCACCGTGGTGCGCCACAGGTCGTAGCGTTCTCCACGCTGAAGAGGTGAGAGCGCGGAAGACAGCAGAGCCAGACAAAAATTAAGGAAGAGCAGCCAGGCCGATCTGCCGCCTGGGAGTATTTGTGAGTATCTACTACGGGACCTGTGCCAATCTAATTTATTTTTGTAACTTTATTCTGAATAAAACATTTAATAGCGCTGCGGAATATGCTGGAGCTATATAAATAAAGAATAATAAGTAATTTCGTAAGATAATTTAAGAGGGTGTTTAGGGGCGGAGTTAAGGGCAGGGTAGGTAGGGCAACTAGTGGCGAGTAACTCTTAAGGCCTGGATAGTAGCTTGGGACTTGAAATTTTGAGCCCTGATAACATCATTGTGTATGCAGATGATCTGTTTTTTGTGTCCAACCAAGGAATCTGTCTGCAATTGTGGTGGAATTTTGATTATGGCGTGTTGTCTAATCTCCAGATCAACGTGTTGAAATCGGAAATTCTCAATGTAACACTCGCTGCTGCGATGGCTCGACAAGTCAGACGCACATATCCATTCACCTGGTGCACTCACCAGATGAAAGGCCATGGCTGCCTTTGGACCTTTGTTTATAGGAGGTTAAATTCCTGCTCTTGTGGACTGCTCAGCGGGACCTCAAAGACTGGTCCAACACAAAAGTCTTGTGGTTCAGGAGGATAGGGATTCCGAAAAGGAGTATCATGCCCAGGCATCTATATCTTGTCAACACTGTACCAGTTTATCTGTCCCTTAGCTTCTTGTACGGATCAAGTCATGTCTGACAGTTAAGTTGGGTATTCGGATGTTCAGAAATCTTCCACTATGGGCCTTACCATGGATTGCTAGGAGACAGATCGCGTTCTTTGACTACCCACCCCCTTATTGCTGTGACTGTCTGCATTTGGGCACTGTGGTTAAGTCCCATAGACTTTCCTCTATTACCCTTAGGGGGATAACCCGGCTCATCTTTATGGCAGTGCCTCCCGAGTGCTTCTTGGCCTAAGGCACTCCACCCGACTTGTGATGCTTCCTGTCTACCAACGTGGGAAGTGTCCTCCCACGTCTCTCCACTGACTCTTCTGGAAACATTTATTCATCAACTGTTACATCTTCAGTCGATACCGTGGACGCATCGCTTGCTGAGGTAGGCCACTTCATTAGAGAAACTTTGCATTTTGACAACCTACCTAACACATGGAATTTTAGCCATTTCTGCACTGTCACATGAGGCGGCAGCTGCTGACCCTCCCTCTTTTGAAGCCAAGTGGGAAGAAGAAATTGGATATCATTCAGACGGAGGACAGCTGGTCCAAAACATAGGAGCTGATGAATCATGGCTCGCACCAAAGTGAACTGCAGGAACATGCACATGATTTGGTTTCTTTCTACTATTGCATGCCTTCTCTGCTGTTCTGTGCAGGACTACACCTTACATCTTGCTGCTGGCATTACGATACTACTCCTGGGGACTATCTGCACTCTTGGTCGTGTATGGCCCTTTTTTGGGAGTTGGTTCATTCCACCATCCGTCACGTGTCGGATGTGGACCTGCCCTTTGTGGCTACTGTATTCCTCCAAATTCCCTTATCCACGGCCAACCTACGCCCCTCGGTCATTGTGTATATGATCCTGGTGGCCAGATCGCCCATAGTGCTGCACTGGATGGGCACCTCTAGTCTGAAACCAAAGGATTGGACCATTCACATTGAGACTTGCCAGTCCCATGAGCGCGCTTATTAGCTGCTGCGGAAGGAAAGACGCAATTGCACCTCCACAGATGGTATCATTGGGATGCTTATTTGTCTTCAGCAGAATGCAGTGCTCTCCTTACTGACCAAGTCTGCAGGGTGTTTGGGAGAGTCCGGGTTCAATTGATCTGTAGCCCACCCCCTCGCCTCAGTTGTCCTTTTCACTTTTGCAATTCCTTCCAGTACGGTCCCGCTTTTTAAAATAAGATTTTTTTAGTTTGAAAAACAGTCAGCAAAACATTAAACTGCAAAAAAGGTATGGCCTTGCAGGGCCAATCAGGAAGAGTCAAAGCTATACAACGAAGATAAGTGTGTTAAATCGTAAATGTAGTAAGAGGGAAAGAAAAAGGGCGGGAGGGGGAGACACACACACACTAAAAAGTACACCAGGACCCAAAAAAAATAAAAATGTATTGAGGTATTGATGGCAAAGGCCCAATGTGTGACCTTTCTGGCTCACTCCCATGAGTCCAAAGGACAGTAGGAGGACATGGAAGTGTGCAGGTCACAAGGCGAGGGCACTCAAGGGCCAGGTATGGTGGTTGCCACAATGGCGCAGAGTCAGCTCCGAGACGCAAAGAAAAAAAAAGGGGGGGGGGGAGGGTCCTTAGTGCGATCTGGTGTGTCCAAAATAAATACCCCAACATAAAAAGTGAGGAAAGAGTCCACTAGAGTCTCATCGTTCAGATTAGGGGGGGGGGGGGCGCCCCTAAACATAAATCATCAGAAGTCACGAAAACAAAAAAAAAAAAAAAAAAAGAGTCCGCAGGATAGTGCGGCATACGAAACAAAAACCTGTAACAATCCACCACAACCGAGTGCAGGGAGAGTTAAGAGGGGATGTGGGTCCCCGTCCCGAACACAATTTATTGAGTAAAAAAAACATCAAAAAACACACTAAACTCATAAAAACACAGACTCCCGAAGGCCGCGGACTTCGGACTGGAAGGAGGCTCGCAGGTGAGCAGTGGCCGCCGTGAGGTCATCTTTTGGTTGGGAGCGTCTGGAGAAGCTGCCGCAGGTCAGAGGCGCGCTCAATACCTCAGCCACTGCAAGTGCTAAGTTAGCAATTTGCCAAAGAATGCCGCTCAGCACTGCTAAGTTAGCACTTGCAGCGACCCGAGGAGATGCTGCGAGTAGCTGAGTGTGACGTAGTAAAGATGGCAGCCGCCATGAAGCAAGTAATTCTGTATGGCAATGTTAATTGATGTTTTTGTTCACCAAAGCACAAAATATTTATTTATCATTTACCCCTGCACAGACATATATTACAGTTTAATTTATATTTTGTTTCAGAAGTAAACATAACGTTTACTCAATAAAAACTATCATTTGTGGTGTGTGCACATACAAAACGGAATTGTGCTGACTGCTTTTCTTTATCATATATACCTCAACTGTTGTCCAAGTCATACGAAAAACAATCGTAATCTTTAAGAAATCGGCCATTTTGGATTCAAAATTTGCATCCAAAGCGTTCAATGACACTGCTGCAGCAAACTGAATTGCTGCGCTGCAGCAATTCAGCAGCTGCTGAGGTATTGAACAGGGCTCAGGTGATAGGGAGAAGGAGGCCAAGCCACAAGCAGGCAACGCCATCTTGTATGTGCAGCTGTCTGCCACGGCCTCCTGAGATTGTGCCAAGAATGGGAGTATGGAGCCCAGCGGGCAGCCCAGGTCTGTCTCTTGTCAGCCAGGGGTGGAGGGCAATTGTTTATATTTGCCCATGGTGCTCGTGGAAAAATATTAGGGCTGCAGGGGGAAAGTGGTTCGACGGAGCTCCACTTTCAAACAGCCATCCTGGTCGACTGGCAGACCACACCCCTGAATATTTTTTTCATTAAAATATTAGCACCTTGCATGTAACCGTATTCGATTTGTTCATTTCAGTAACGCTTGCAAACATGTTAGTTCACAGTGCAGAATTAGGAGGGATTAAAGTATGTTGCACAATTAGACAAATTCCATTTCGGTTAAGGGGGGGGGGCTGCTCTGATTTTTCAATGCCCAGCCATATATTTTCTTCAGTCTGCCCTCATAACTACTTCTTAGAGAAAGAAAAGCCAAAAAAAAAAAAAAAAAAAGCTTACTTGAGCACGAGGAATTAGCTAAACATTCAACGAACAAAAGTATAGCTAATAAGTGGCTGAGCATCATGAGAGGTGTAGTTCCATAGCATCTGGAGGGCCAAGGTTGCAGACTCCTACCCGAGGCATTGCAACTAGTGTCAATTCTGTGGTCCCAGTGCCAGCTGCATGAAGCTGGCCCCCCTACAATCGGCACAAATAAAAAATCCACTGTGTTTGGTTAGTGCTGCAAAAATTAACATTTGTGCGGCTTTTATTTTTGAGATATTACCATTGTTTTTTTCCAGACAAGGAGACTGAATAAAAAGGTCACCAAATGGTCACTCAGCCCCCCTAAAAACACCCAAAAGTCACAAAACCGGACGTTGGTTAGTGCCGGTTTGTGCCGTTGAAATCTCGTTTTGTTTTTGCGTTAACCATTTCATAAAAGGTTACCAAAGGTCACGCAGTCCCACTACGACACCCAAAAGTCACGAAAACGGGCTTGGTTAGTGCTGATTTGTGCGGCAGAAAAGAAAGTTTGTGCCAGTTTGGTTTCCAAGATATTGTGCAATATATTTGATGAAACCCCATTCACTTTGCGCTCCACATTATCAAATTTTAAAAACCAAAAACATACCATTTAATTGTGCCGGTTTGGTTTGGAAGATATTGGGCATTGTATTCAGTCAAACCCCACATTATGAAATTTTAATAACAAACATACTATTTGTTTGTACTGCAAAAATTAATGTTTGTGCCCGTCTGGTTTGGAAGATATTGGGCATTGTATTCCATCAAACCCCACCCACTTTGCACTAGGGATAGACAGATATTTTTTTTGGCACCAATACAGATTATCGGTCACCTTTGTAACCGATATTCTGAACACTGTTTTGAAAATTAAACACAATGCAGAAAGAGCCCAGTGCCCACATTGATCAGTGACAGTTTCCCTTGTACCCGCAGGCGCTGAAGATTTGGCCAGAGGGGACACTAGTCAGGGAGCAGGTTAACCACCTGCATGCCAGCTGGCACCGGGTTTTTTTGGAAGGTGTCATAGCGTTGGAATGTGAGGCATGTGATCACCATGTGCCATCATGCTCATTAAGTCATTACACATTCCAACGCTGTTACACTTGACGGAACATCGGTCTGGTCACTAGCTAAGTAAGGGGACAGCTCAGATGGACATCAGGCAGCGCAGGTGTTAAACCAGAGCCCTGAACCTGCATGTGGAAAAAAAAAAAAAAAAAAGCCCACAGCTGGGTGTGCAGAGCCCCCTGTACACGTCTGAAAAGGATAGCAAGGGGGGGGGGGGGGGGGGTTAAAATAAAAAAAAAAAAAACTACCAAAATTATGTAAATTCAAATATTAAATTTACATTATTTTAGTGGATTTTATTTTAAACCCCCCCCCTCTTGCTATTCATTACAGATTTGTGTACAGGTGATTGAACGCCGATACCGATAATTTAAAAAAAAAAAATTATCGGCGGATCCGATAAATCGGTCGACCCCTACTTTGCACCCCATGATCTTAAATGTTAAAAAGACAAACAAACCATTAGTTTGTGCTGCATTTATGTCACAATTTTTTTTTTTAACCTCCCTTGTTGTATTCCCGAGTGTGGCTCAGGGTTAAATTCCAATGCTGAAAGCCACACTCAGGCTGATACATACCTGTCCCTGCGCTCCCTCGCTGACCTCCTGCAGTCACCTCCGTCCGATTGCGGTGTCCTGGTTCCCTTCTCGCAAGAAGGGAACCAGGAAGCCAGACGCGACGATCGGACAGAGGTGAATGCGATCGCGGGAGGTCAGGGACAGGTATGTATCAGCCCGAGTGTGGCGCGGGGTTACCGTTTTCAGCATTGAAATTTAACCCCGAGCCACTCGGGAATACCACCAGGGAGGTTAAAAAAATATGTTTGTTTTTAACATCATGGGGTACAGAGTGGACGGGGTTTCAAATAAAAATGCACAATATCTTCCAAACCAAACTGGCACAAATGTTCATTTTTGCAGCGCAAACACAGCACAATTAAATGGTATGTTTGTTTTTAACATCATGGGGTGGAAAGTGGGCGGGGTTTCAAATATAATGCACAATATATTGGAAACCAAACCAGCACAAATTGTTCATTTCTGCGGCGCAAATCAGCACAAACGCAGCACTAACCAACAAGTCCGGTTTCGTGACTTTTGGGTGTTGTAGGGGGGCTGCGTGACTTTTTGGAGACCTTTATTCAGTCTCATTGTCTGGAAAAAACAATTGCTAATATCTCAAAAATAAAAATCAGCACAAATGTTAATTTTTGAGGCACAAAACAGCACAAATGTAGCACTAACCAAACAGTGGATTTGGTATTTGTGCCGATTCTAGGGGGGCCAGCTTCACACCGCTCCCAGTGCCCTGTATATATGCTCAGCCCTCTCAACCATTGGATTGGCAGAATGCTTGAGCATCCAGTCCCCTGCAGCTACACGATATGTTCCATCTACCTGCAAGCTAGCAGGAAGTCATGCCCGGAGAAATAGAAAGCAAGCCCTGCAGTGGATAAGGAGACAATTTTAAAAATAACCAAAGCGTTAAAAATGGAAATGGGTATGGAGGATGTCAGAGTGGTTAATGCATAACCGCTCATTAGCTCCTCCCACTTTAACCCTAGTTTGTCCAATTAACCGCTGTGGTAGTGTTATGGGGGGCAAAAGAATAATTTACAAAGGGCAAGAATTGTGTGTTTTTATATAAAACTGAATTTCAAATGATTGGGAGATGTAACTGAACAAGCAAAAATGTCACATTAACGAATATTTATCAAATTTAAAAATCATACCTGGTCATCTCTGCCATCACAATCAACAGAAAGTAGGTTTGCTGAAACAAAAGTACAATTAAAATAAGTAACAGTTAATAAGGAAAATAAAAACGTAAAAATAATTTGAAATTATACTTGGGCCTCAAGACTCAACTGTGGTGTCAAAGGCTACAGTAGAAACTGAGGTATCAGTAACAAACCCCTTCCAAGGGTCTATCCCCAAATTTGGGGTACAACAAATACAGGGGTGTGGAAAAGTAAAAAAAAAAAAAAAAAACTACTTGTCCAATGGACTAAGTGGTAGCCCGATCTACTTGTCCTGATAAATATGATTTCAACAAAATAGAGAACAAACACAGGCAGGTCTTTGACAAATTTGCATTGAATCTAGGAGAACCTAAAAATGTTAGGAGACAGTTTTTTTTGGGGTTTTTTTTTTTAATGGTAATAAGCGAGCGATAGTCTCCAGTCTCTGTCACCGCTATTACAGTTTGAAAAGTACGAAGTTCTTAAGGTGCACAAGGTTAACAGGCAAAAGCTGAGAGACATAACGGTGTTTAAACCTGTGTCATGCGTCTATAAAGATACACAACAGAGCTAACGAGAAGGGGGAGGGGCTGTGCTTTTAAATAAATAAACTTTTAATACACAAGCCGTTTTATACCCTGGATCAGCCTGCATGTGTCACAGTGAAGCTTGGAGGTTTCTGTTCAAAGTATAAAAAGAATAATTTGTGGCCTTTATTTTAATATCAGACAACTGTCTCACTCAGCTACAATCCTACTCAATGAGACAGCTTTCTCTAAGTAAGCTCAAGATACACATGTCCCTTTTAAAACTGAAGGTGTGCGTGTCCCCGTCTCCAGCACCGCGCACGGGGACTAGCAGGGAGGAGTGCAGAGGGGTACATTGAGTATTAGGCACCGGGGCAGATACTCCCTTTTGCACACGCGTGCACAGTAGAAGTTGTATTGCTGTGGAGCAATATCCTACATGGCCCCACCCCCTCAGCACAGATCGCCTATTGCTGAAAGGGTCGTGTGGGAGAATCGGAGAATCTTCAGAGAAGATCTGGGGGAAGGAGGCAGAGAATACAAGGAGCTGCCACGGTGTGGGGGGGGGGGGGAGCACAAGCGTTTAAATCAGCTCCCTGACGATTTTTTTCACACCAGAGGCGTGTTCAGTTCCTCAGCAGCTGCTTAATTGTTCCTTTGCAGAAGTTCAATTTGCTGCAGCCGTCTCACTGAACGCTTTGGCTAAGAATATGGAAGCAAAAGGAGAGAGGATTGCTTGATGAAAAGGTGCCGTTTCTGCAAAATCCACTTTTGTCAATTTTATTACCACTTTAAAGGTTAACCATGATCCAATAAATATTTGCTGTATTGATGCAAACCTTCAAACTGAACACTTCATTATTGATTATTTGCTGCAAGGAGGCGGCCATCTTTCCTACGTCACACACAGCTAACCCCGCAGCACCTCTCCACAAGGCTGCAAGTGCTAAGTTTCTAGTCGCAATTGCGATCTGGCTCCTGGAGTTTGTCGAGCCCTGACGTATACAATATTATAACATAAGGATTAGGGCTGTGCAATATTGACAAAATAATCATATTGCGATTTCTTGAATGAATATTGCGATTTAGCCAATTGTTTTTGCTTTTTCAAACATGCTACATACATTCTAAATGTATTCAGTATTCAGCTCATGGATATACTGCCCCAGCTCATGGATATACTGCCCCAGCTCATGGATATACTGCCCCAGCTCATGGATATACTGCCCCAGCTCATGGATATACTGCCCCAGCTCATGGATATACTGCCCCAGCTCATGATATACTGCCCCAGCTCATGGATATACTGCCCCAGCTCATGGATATACTGCCCCAGCTCATCTCTGTGCGCCGCTGTGTTCGGCTCCCTGTTAACTTCCGGCGGCACATGGAGCTTGGGCGCTCGCCTGGGGGAACCTTGTGACGAGCCGCAAGAACGCGGCTCGTCACGTGGTTCCCCCTGCGAGCACCCAAAGCACCATGTTGCCGCCGGAAGTTAACAGCCGAAAACCGCAGCCTTATGCAATTTAGAAATCGCAGGGTCGGAAATCGCGATTCGATTGCAATTAATTGCACAGCCCTAATAAGGATGAGCATATACAATATAGGATATAATTTGTCTGGGTCCTACATAAAAAACACGTCTTCAAAATCACGTTTAAACATGAGCACAAGGTCAAAATGAGCACAGCACACGGGTGAAATGGCTCAGCAGTGAAATGGTTAAAAAGGGACAATATGAAGTAGAGTGACCCCCTCCCCCATAGGGCTGGTACAGCCATGTGTAGCAGAGGGCTTCCTCCAGGCACACAGAGGTCAATCAGATAAGAGGAGTTTGAATATGGAACTTGCCAAGGTCCAATGACTGCAGCATGCTCTTAGCTCCTTATTCGGCCAGCTTCTTATTCGCACACTGAAGATAGCTTCTTATTCAGTGACTGAAATTAGCTGCTTATTCGCCCAGGATCTTATTCCTCAAAGAATAATGTCAATAAAAAGTATTTCGAACAATTGGACAATTCTAACACATTCATATGATGAAATAAATGTATCCAGATAAGTGGGGTGGGGGGGGGCAGTTGTTTCAATGGTAAAAAATGAATAAGTAACTAGTGATTTTCTCTATGAAAATCATCTTGGCTCAACAAAAACTGACCAGTTTTCTATTAGACTGTTCTCTATCAGAAAAAACAAAATCTAGCCCGAGCCAAACATGATTATTATTTGGTTAAGTACAAAAGCCAATAATATTCAGCATGGATACAAAAGAAATTGACGAAATTATTAATCAGTATGAAGAATATCAAAACTCCACACAATATGAAACTGCAGCAAATCATCTTGAGCCATTTGTTTTCAGTTTTACAAAGATATGCATTTATTTTTATCAGAAACAAGAGACAAGCAAAACCTTCTTGTCCTGCCAGCTGTGAATCACAAGGTTAAAATGATTGTGGGCGTGTCCAGATCTCAAGGAGAGCAGCCACAATCCTGAGCCGCGTTCAATACCTCAGCCGCTGCAAGTGCTAAGTTAGCAACTTGCCATTGAACGCCGTTCAACCGCTCAGCGCTCAGCAGTGCTAACCTAGCACTTGCAGCGACCCGAGGAGATGCTGCGAGTAGCTGAGTGTGACGTATTAAAGATGGCCGCCACCATGAAGCAAGTAACAATTCCGTACAGCAATCTTAATTTTCAGGTTTTTGTTCAAAGCACAAAATATATATTTATTATTTTCCCCCGCACATAGACATAGATTACAGTTCAATTTAGATTTTGTTTCAGAAGTTAACATAACGTTTATTCAATAAAAACTATCATTTGTGGGGTGTGCATACAAAACGGAATTGTGCTGACTGCTTTCCTTTATCATATTTTGTCCGAGTGATACGAAAAACAATCTGAATCTTTCATTAAGAAATCGGCCATTTTGGATTCAAAATTCACATCCAAAGCGTTCAATGACACGGCTGCAGCAAACTGAATTGCTGCGCTGCAGCAATTCAGCAGCTGCTGAGGTATTGAAAGGGGCTCTGCTGAGCTCCATGCCGCACAGCCAGATATCAGGTCCGAGGTCGTTTTTATTGCCTGAGATTGGCACAATCTCCTCAGGGCATTTGTCTGGAACTCTGGCACCTGATTGTTCCCACAGCCACAGGGTGAGTCAGAGTGGAGCACCGATTCACACTCCTTTTGTTTCCGACTGGCAGAGGCGGCGGCCATCTTGCGGCCTGTGCTTGGGGTTCCTACAGCATGGTTCCTTCCTGTGTGCACCATCCTGACCGGCATGAGAAAGAAATCAAGGAAATCTGGTGAGACAGAGGGATCATATCTCCTAGATATCAGGGTCTCGCTGGGCGTTGGGCGCGAAGGAGGGATGCGGGACCGCTGTTGTGGGACCCCGGCGTTCTCCGAATCCTCTGACAACCCCATTGACAGGGTTGAGTGTCGAAGCTGCATAGGCGCAGGGCCGGGCTCCGCCACTCACTGCAATTGACCTTCAAAAGGTCATGGATGACTTTCGGGGTTTGTGGCACAGCGACCTAAACGAGATATGCTCGGCTGTGGAGTCCATGCAGACTCGGGTTGCTGAGGTCCATTCCCATTCTCAGGAGACGGTGGTGGTGGTGCTTGGCACAACGGATGCTACCGTCGCAGATCTCCAGATGCAAGTTATCCGCTTCAGCTCTGCAGTCCTGGCCTTGGAGAATCGGCACCGGAATATCCACTTGCGGGGGATCCTGTAGGATGTCTGATGAGGGGCTCCTCGCTTATCTGGGCAACTTGTTGACTCACCTTCTTTCAACACTGCGACCTTCCTGGACTCCCCTATTGTTTCAGCTATGCGTGTTCAGAAGGCTGCCACTGCCAGGCTCCTCCCGCATGTTATATTGACCACCAGAGATGTGTTTACCCAGTCTCGGATCCTTGCAGCGGCTGGCCCCACTTTTAAGGTCACCTTTACCTCTACTTGGTAAGCCTCGATTAAAAGGTGATACATTTTTGGCATTGGCTCCATGGCGCATTTCTGCGATGTCACAGCTCTGCTACGGGGCTGTGGGATTCGACACCACTGGGGCGCCTCAGGTTCTCCTGATGTTACCTGGGAGGGAAAGGCCTACTCTGCCGCAACCACAGAGGCGGCGCAGGCCGTTTTGACCATCATGGGGCTCTTGGCTGCTCCACATGGTCCCCCAAGGGTCTACCTTCAGAGCCCGGATGAATGACTCCCCTCTACATCTGTTTTTCCTTGGGATAGCTGGGACTGTTCACCCCAATTTTTCTGTGATTTCACACCCTCCCCCATTTCCCCCTTTTCTTTTTTTGTTTAAAGTAGCTTGACTTATGCTGAAGGCATTTTTTATTTCTCATTTGCTGTGACATTGTGAGGAGGTTTTTGATTTCCCCCAATTTTCGCCCTCCTCACCGCCCAACTATTTATGCAGGGTTCCCTGTGTGACCCTTTTATCCAGGATTGACGTGGGAGTCCGGCTTGGGGGTGGTGATCCCACTTTTATTTATTTTTTGGTATGGGACACTGGGTCGACACCTGTGCGAGCCGCTAGGGTGGCAGCCTAGGCTCTGGCCTCCCTCCTGGCCCCAGATCTCCCAGCTTTGTGGACTCTTCCCAGGCCCCCGGTTTCAGTTAGGTAGCTTGGGTGAGCAGGGTACGCCATGATTTACTGGGCAGTCCCTTGCCTCCCCCCCTTTTGATTGCCCCCCCCTTCATGATGCCCCCCCCTGCCAGACCACCACTTTTTTTGGTCTGCCCCTCTCGATTTGTTTTAATCCACTTACTCCTTTACCCCCTTCCCCTCCATTTTCTTTTTACTATCTCATGACTCTATAGATGACATTTTATGGTCCTGCGTGGCCATTGTTCATCGCTTACTTTTCTTTTTACTATCTGTATTCAAATTCTAAAATAAATAATTCAAAAGAAAAAAAGTTTATTGAAAAAGTCATTGATTTGATCATTTTAGTTTAGCATTTTAAAGAATTAAGGTCAGGGTTCGAGTTGTCTCAATATTGTTTGGCTCAGGCAAAAAAATTTTTTTTGTTTGCAACGGAAGAGAATTCAATATTGGCTGAGCCAAAATGATTGTCATTGAACAGTGTGATGGATCCCGCCACTCGGGGAGAGTAGATCCGCCGTCAGCACCGAGTACACCTGGAGGTCGGTAGTGTGGTAGCGAGGTGCCGCTGGTGCTCGTAGAATACCCCGAGGTTGCAGCCCTGTAGAAGTCCTTGAAGCGTCTCGGTTCCCAAAGCCCTGTTATCCCCAATTACTAGCCGAGGCAGGAGTAAAGGTTCAAACAAGAGTGATTTATTTTTCATGGAGAACACAGCTTATTTATGGGGAAAAAAGACATTGTTCTCCCCTGGTCCGCCCTCAGGGGGTGATTTCTGCCACTGCCTAGAGCCATGGCCCAATTTCCCTTTGTTCAGCTTGGGCCCCCCTGGTGGGTGCAGCCCTTATCTTAAGGCTCGGTGCCAGCTCGTCTGGTGAACTTTGCGTGGCTCTGAATGAGCGGGGAACAGGGGAACAACAGGGAAAATCATATTGAGGTACTTCTAAAAATAAGGGCTAACGAACTTTTAATAACACACAAATAAATAAACACTTGAACTGTTGTACTGCGCTACAGCGTAGTGGCGGCCGTCCCGTCAAACAGTTGTTCCCAAAGTGGGATATGTGAGAAAACAAAGGAGTACACGAACTGCATATGGATGAGCCAGTGAGTTGGGAGAGTTGGTGACATGGAAGAGTCAGTGAGAATGCTGGCTTACGTTACCAGCCGAGAGTGGTGCAGCCAGTAGTAAAGTAAACAATGTTAATAGAATGCTGGTGTCTCTGTCCGTATGCTGCCCGCATTTGTGATGAATAAAGCAAGATGCCAAAACTGCAATACAAGGCAGTTTTATTAGTGATGCTCTACCTCATTCCACCCTTTTCTCCTTCACTACTAATCAGGACTCCATTAGAAAAGTTGGGATCACTTTCTGGACCACTGTCAGGGCAACCTGACCGCCAATTCACCCTCCTCATTTTAGCCCCTTTTACGACCTTGGGCTAATCATATCCTAGTCATCAACTGGGATCCACAATTGGAAAAAAGCTGCATAATTTTATTTTCTATTTGTGGCTCACCATTAACGGTGCTATTCTGGCTTGAGCCAGCATATTTTTCAGCTACTGATCCATAAAAGCCGTGCCGCTCTCACCAGTATCGGCTCCAAGAGTGCAATGGACTCCAAGGAGCTCAGGGCAATCCTGCAAAAGTCCTGCATGTTCACTTCAGTGGGGTTGCGTAGAACTAAAAAATAATGCTGAGGAATATTTGTTCACAATTGTCTGTTGATAATGGCCAGAGAAAGCAGCAGGTCAATCCACCCCCTTCACCTATGGATCTTAGGTAAGTGAAGTATCAAATGTTTGGTGCAAAACAAAAATCACTTAAAATGACACTATTGAAAATAGATTTTACCCTTTTCCATAAAATAATTGGGCAAATGCTGCCGACAGCCTCTGCACAATTATTTCATTTTTTTATTTTGGGGTGATTTTACTCTCCTTTTGTCCCTCGATGTGCGCAGCTCCTCCTCTTCGACTGCGGAGCTTCTGAGTCCGAAGTTCCATGAAACTTTACTATAAGGGTTATTCAGAAAGAGCCGGTCTGGCCCCGAAATGGCACCAAACAATGAATTTCCCCGTACGGTGCATTTTCGGGGTCATTCAGCTATTCAGAAAGCAGGCAGTTCGCCAAATTTTAGGCGAATTGCCAGCAAATATGTTGCCTGTTCGACGACAGTGAAATCCCCCATAGAGAAGTAATGGTTAATCTATTCAGACACCAAACAGCAGAGAAAGGTCAGTGAAATGCCCTGCTATTCAGTGGTTTCAGTCGGCAGGTTTATTCAGGCGAATCCTAAAGGTTTCATTGTTAAAAATATTCCTGTTTTGATTCAATATCTAATAAACAGTTTATTCCTTTAATCTGCAGCAAAAAGTCAAGCTGCGGTAGCGAGCCGGCGTCAGGTCCCTTGCTGGAAGCTAGCGAGTCAGCCATAGGAAACACCTAGCAGATAGTTCCTCTTATCAAATACTCGTTGAGGTGTAGTGCAAGTTAAGCAGGTTGGTTTATTTTTGAACAATACAGACACATTTATATGTTACAGTCCCATTGTTCTCTCCCATGCCCGCCCTCAGACATCCCGGCGCCAGTTTTAACACTGCCACCAGCCATTGCCCTTTTGGTATACTTAACAAGGGCTGCCACTGCCCCTAGCTCAAGCTCTGCTCTTGGTGCCACACTGTCTGGCCCGCCCTGGGCTGTTCCTTGCCCGTGAAATTCCACCCTCCTGGAGTGCGGGCTCTGATTCCGAACCCAAGATTTTCTCTGCACCTGGAAGCTCGGCCTGAGTTTAGCAGCTGATTGAGGGGTGATCTCGGTGGCGCTCCCCTTTACAACTCACCGCACAGTGGCACCATGTTCCCAGGGCCCTTCTGACCAAAAAGCACTCTGGTGGCATGTACAGGGGCTGAGAGGTGCAGGGTGTAAGGCATGTCGGCTGTGCTAGGTCTTGGCTGGTGGCAGCTGTATCAGGGTTGCGCTAGGCAGATAAACCACGGTGGCTGGGCAAGGCAGGGGTGTCAAAGAACTTAATAAACATCAGGGTCATACAAGCACAAATTGTACAAACGAATTATAAACTTGGGGGAACGAAAATGGGCAATTTAGGTGGTATTAAATTGTGAGGGAATACAGGTGCGTTTGGTGCGGGGAATTGCGAGGGGAAACAATACACACAGGGATCATACAGACATAAATTGTATAAACGAAATTTAACATTAAACCAACGAACTTTTAACGTTTTATGTGCCAATAACTAGAAAGTGACGGCTGTTATGTCACACTAACGTTAGCGCTCACCTGCGTGAGCGTTAACCTTAGCCCAAGTAGTTAGCGTTTGGATTGTAATTTGCGTTAACAGGTTAAGTAACCCGTTTGCGTTCGGTATCTTGTGCTTCTCTGCGCGAGGTTACTGTACTTTGCGCTCCCTATACTTAACATGGGGAGCGCAAAGTGTTAATCAGCATTAGGATTACAAAGTCCCAGCGCTGATTAATGTCTGGCTGCGATTAACAAAAAGTTAACCAGAGCAAGGACTTGGTGCTAACGGATTCCGCTTCTAAAGAATACGTTAACAGCAGCCTAAAATTTTTCTTAAAAATCGTATACTCACCTCCTGGTCCGCGGCGAAGACTGCGGCTCTGTCCGCCTCCTCAGTACGGCGGGAGCAGGGAAAGACTGGGGGAAAAAGTCCCCCCAGTCTCCCCCTGCGTATCACTACGCTGACCGGCCGGATCTCGCAAGACGAGCTCCAGCAGGTCATGTGACCACCGGCATCTGTTTCAATGGAGTCCTATGGAGAGGATGCGTGTGGCTGAGCTTAAAGCCTGATATACACTGAGCGTGTAGCGACACACAGCGTAGTGAAGCAAAGATTTTGCATGCTTGACTTCACCACGCTCCGATTCGCAGCCAGGCTACACTGCATGAGGCTTGCTTCTCTCAAGACTGGATAGGAATCCAATAACTAAATTAAAATGTACACACAAAAATCTATTTTCACAAAAGTGCATGTCATATAGGCAAAAAAGTTTCTATTGAATAAAATACATAAAAAGTTACTGCCAATTTAATAGGAATAGTATAAAAAACGTAGCCCTGATCATATAGCAACCCCATGTGATATAAATATATTATAGGGACGCAGGGAGCGCTATGCATACCAAATGCATACCACATAATTAAATAATTTATTTTATAATAAATTAATTAAATAATACCACATAATTAATAGAAAACTAGTCAGTTTGGGTTGAGCCAAGATGATTTTCATAGAGAAAATCACCAGTTACTTATTTTTTCTCATTGCATTTAAATGGAGCGGGGGGGGGGGGGCAAGGTTTGATGCCGGTTTGCTTAATCAATAATGTTTGGCTCGGGCTAGATTATGTTTTTTCTGAGAGAACAGTCTAATAGAAAACTACCGTATATACTCGCGTATAAGCCGAGTTTTTTTACTCAGATTTTGAGTCAAAAAAACACGAATCGGCTTATACGCGAGTCAAGGAGCGCAGCAATCGGCAACCTACAGCCGGCGGGCCGTACCTGGCCCGCCGGCTGTAGAATTAAGGCCCGCACCTGGCCCGCCAGATGTAGAATTAAGGCCCGCGGGCCGTACCTGGCCCGCCGGCTGTAGAATTAAGGCCCGCGGGCGTCCGTGATAATTTTACGGACACCCGGCCCGCTCCTTCGATGACAGCAGCACCCCGTAGCTGAGGAGCCGGAAATGCGCGTCTTCCGCTCCAGGCGCTGCTGTCATTTGAGACTGGCGGGATGATTTACGTTTTTTTTTTCTTTTTTTAATGGTTATTTTTTTTAAATCACCAGGTTTATCTTGGACGCAGAGACCCTTGCCAAATTAATGGGTCATCAAATATCCTCGTGAGGAGCAAAAAGATTAACAAACCTAGAGAAATTCCTTCTGTTAAATAAAACATTTAATATTTAATTTGGTCAGTTTAGTTGGTGCTGTCAGGGTCTGGAGACTCGAGGAACTCATAAGGATCAGGGATATCTTGCTGCTCCCCAATTCTGAGCTGAGGGCTTCCCAGATGGTGGTGGTGGTGATGATGATGGTCTCGATCCGAGTTGCCAGACTGGGAAATGATGTTAGAGGACAGTCTAGAACCCATCCTCTCCGCGTGCGCATCGTGAAACTCGTGCAAGAGTATGGCTGTGTCGTCTAAATACAGGTGACCATCGTTGTGGTCGAGCTCCTTCTTGAGTTTCCCAATTTACCAGTGGCTGCTGCATTTCCCACTTAGGCTTATACGCGAGTCAATAAGTTTTCACAGGTTTTTTGGGAAAAAGTAGGGGGGGGGGTCGGCTTATACACGGGTCGGCTTATACCCGAGTATATACGGTAGTCCGTTTGGGTTGAGCCAAGATGATTTTCATAGAGAAAATCACTACTTCTTTCTTCTCATTGCATTTAATGGAGCGGGGGCTAGGTTTGATGCCAGTTTGCTTAAAATCAATAATGTTTGGCTCGGGCTAGATTATGTTTTTTCTGATAGAGAACAGTCTAATAGAAAACTAGTCCGTTTTTGTTGAGCCAAGATGATTTTCATAGAGAACATCACCAGTTACTTATTCATTTTTTACCATTGAAACTAGGGTTGCACCGATACCGATACTAGTATCGGTATCGGGGCCGATACTGGGTACTGCAGGAGTACTTGGTACTAGTGCAGTACCCCCCAATATTTTTTCCGATACCGGAAGCCGGCATTGAGCCGGCTTGCCGGCATCCGAAGGGCTGCGGCGGCTGTCCGAATGCTCTATTGGCATTCGGACAGCCACCCCTGGAGCTCATCGCGTTCATAACTTGGCGACGCCCAGGAAGGTAAGTATAAACACACTAAGCAGCTGCAGGGCCTGTCTGAATGCTGATAGAGCATTCAGACAGGCCCTGCAGCTGCTCTCCGCGATGATACTTACCTTCCTGAGCGACGCCGGGAAAGTTTCCGCACGCGCTCGTTGGAAGGACCCCAGCCGCGATCACATGGTCCCACGTGGTCGCGGCTGGTGTCCTTCCAACGAGCGCGGAGACATTCCCGGCGGCGCCCAGGAAGGTAAGTATCGTTGGGGGGGATCCATACCCATGAGTGAGCTGGGGATAGATAGATAGCTAGATATATATAATTAGGGGGGATATACATGTGAGCTGGGGGCATTTTTATATGGTCTGTTCTTATTGGAAAGCGTCACATGACATTAAAGAAAAGTATCGGTACTCGGTATCGGTGAGTACTTTTTAAAAGTATCGGTACTCGTACTTAAAAAAGTGGTATCGGTGCATCCCTAATTGAAACAAGTGGAGTGGGGGGGGGGGGTGTGCCAGTTATCTGGATAAATTTACGTCATATGAATGTGTTAGAATTGTCCAATTGTTCGAAATACTTTTTCTTGACATTATTCTTTGAGGAATAAGATCCTGGGCGAATAAGCAGCCAATTTCAGTCACTAAATAAGAAGCTGCCTGAATAAGAAGCTATCTTCAGTGTGCGAATAAGAAGCTGGCCGAATAAGGAGCTAACTTCAGCTTCATTGACATCATCCTGTCTCCATGAAACTTTGCAGGAGCAAGCATCAGCATGGAGCCAGTAGCTGTAATCCCTTTGGTTTGGGGTGCATGGGTCCGGCTCTGCTATGGTATTCTGTGTAAATGACCCTTCATATGGTTCCCAAACCTGGCAGACTCGTGTCCCAATCATCTTACCCTGATAATGGAGAGGGGGGGGGCAGGGTGAGAGAATCATGGGAGAAAAGCTTGGATTACACTTTGTCATAGCTGCAGTGGGATCTATAAGGGTGGTGGCTGGTCTCTCCCTTACACACAAATAATGTGGGAAGGGGATACTATTGGTTTCCCTCCCAAACGTTTGTCCTGAGGGAATAGGCCCATTTTCGAAAGTTTATTATACTGTCTGTGTGAACAAAGTTAATTTCTGCATCAAACCAGACTCTAAATCACATCTGCTGTGTGGGGAAACACTGTATTTACTTGGAGATATTTCTATGCATTACAAGGGAATCGGAATAGCAGTGATACCTCATAGTGGCTCAGGAATTCTGTTAGGCCAGTGTCAGATGAGCGGCACACTTCAGAGTGGAAGAATGGTCTGTGAGAGTAGACGTTCCTTCCACTCGGACACTCGTATGGCCACCTCACTAAGTTTGCAGCCCCGAACGCGCGTCGTAGCATTTCAGCATGTCTGATGTAGCGTGCGCAACTCATGCGCTACCCTGTGTGGCCTACCCACACAACGCTGTAACAGATGTCGGGAAGTACGTCAGTACACTCGTCTGACACCGGCTTTAGACTTCGGTCACACAAGCGCACTTGAGGGAGTCTGTGTGACCCCCACCTCCAGTTTTTCGATGGAGAGGGCCACATTGTGTAATGTGCCAAAGGACTCGCTGTCAAAAAGCTAGTTGTACAGGGATCCAAAGAACAATCCTCCATAGGAGAGCACTAACTGCGCCCAACGAGGTGAGAGCACGGGTGCAGAATGGAAGGAACGTCCACTCAAGTCCGTCCGTGTGACCTCAGCCTTACTTTTTCGCACGCATAAGTGCTTGTAAGTTACGCAATTTCCATAGCGTACACAGAACTATAGTTTGTGTAAGAAGCTGCAAGGAATTCAACATTTGGAAGCCCTGAGCTGCAAGAGCCCGGCCTAGAGGCGGAAAAAAGAAGTATTTGCGGTTACTGTCAGGAATTAAAAAAAGAGGCTGTTTCCCCCCTTAAATAATGATACTATGAATAACCCAAAGAACAACAGAATGTGGATACTGCACTTACACTCTTGCTGGACGCTTAGTATACCGCTCTTAGCGGCGAGTATCCCAATGAAGGCGATGAACAGCAATAGCGATAGGCCATACAGCAGGCGGGACAGGTAGTACTCAACATGGCGACTCCAGGTGGAACGAAATAGCTTCCAATGACCACTGCTAACAGACGTAGGGGTTGTCGTACTCGCAGCGGAATCATTATGCCCATCGTGCAGATTACCGAGTGCTGATTGAGCTGTGTTTTCATCAGCAAATCTCCGTCGATTTATCAGACCTGTAAAGTCACTCGTAGGATGCTGAGAAAGGATTGCAGAGCTGTGTGCACGAGAGGAAGTATCGCCCATCGAGCCGAGGCTTGCCCGTTCCCCGAAGCGGTGACCCGCATGGCTTGCCTGGACCCGACTGGTCTCCATTGGCGCGGCCCCTGGCGTCCAAGAACGGGCAGCTACCACCCGTCTAGCAGGTACATGCTGTCCCACTACCCTTAATCCAGACCCGTTCCACCAGGCTCCGTTTTCGGTCTCACCATCATCTTCCTCGTCGTCGTCGCCGCCGCCGCCATAATCGTGGGCATCGGCCGGAGACCCGTGTCCATTGGATCCACCATTATGACTGCCGTTAAGGGGCCACTTGTAGGTAGACTCAATGCGCAACTTCTGTAGCTTCTTCATAAGAACATCACGGGTGCTATCGATGATCGGGCCTGGCTTGAAACCGAGAGCCATTAGCTCCCATCTCAGCCTCTCGTCCGACATGTTGTCCAGTGACGTAACATAACTTCCGGAATTCCTGAGCTGCGCCGTTTTGGAGATAGGCAGCCAATCAGAGTTCTCTTACAGCCAAAGCCCTTGTGCGAGGCAGTTGTCATGTGACAGAGGCCACGTGTTGCAGTTTGTAGATGGATCGGATCCACTAATAAAGTTTAAAAGGGCCCTGCAAGTAAAAGATAGTATTCTTCAGCTGGGTGGAATTTCGGAAATAGTTGACTCGCGAGCAGTATGCACCAACTTTTTTCCTCTTTATGAAAATTTCTGTAAGAATTGGAAAGAGAAATCTTTAAGTCATGACTCAAACTTTGCGCCCCCCCCCCCTCATCAGGTTTCTGAACTACGACTCCCATGGTACTCTGTTCGTTTTACGAGGCTGAAGTTAGTTTCTTATTCGGCCAGTTACTTATTCGTGGAAGTTGGTTTCTGATTCGGTTGAATTCCAAGTATGTAAAGTTTCAATAAAAACCTGATTTTAGATGGTAAATTGCCATTGTGCCAATGATTTTAACATGGATTTATATAGAGGTGGATGCCCTCTACCAAACAATGTCAAATTTAGCCTGGCCCAACTGCAATTTGGGCAGAAAAATCAGTGCCAACTGTGCCAAGGGTGTTGATTTTTACTGTTTTGAATAAGTAACTGATGTTTTCAAAGGGTTAATTGCCATTGGGCCACTGAATTCAACATGGATTTATATAGAGGTGGATGCCCTCTATCAAACACAATTGTCTTCAGCCTGGCCCAATGGCAAGTTTGCCACGAAAACAGTGCCAACTGTGCCAAGGGTGCTGATTTTTACTATTTTGAATAAGTAACTGATGTTTTCAAAGGGTTAATTGCCATTGGGCCACTGAATTCAACATGGATTTATCTAGAGGTGGATGTCCTCTATTAAACACCATTGTCTTCAGCCTGGCCCAATGGCAAGATTGCCACGAAAACGGTGCCAAGGGTGCTGATTTTTACTATTTTGAATAAGTAACGGATGATTTCAAAGGGTTAATTGCCATCGGGCCACTGAATTCAACATGGATTTATCTAGAGGTGGATGTCCTCTATCAAACACCATTGTCTTCAGCCTGGCCCAATGGCAAGTTTGCCACGAAAACAGTGCCAACTGTGCCAAGGGTGCTGATTTTTACTATTTTGAATAAGTAACTGATGTTTTCAAAGGGTTAATTGCCATTGGGCCACTGAATTCAACATGTATTTATATAGAGGTGGATGCCCTCTATCAAACACCATTGTCTTCAGCCTGGCCCAATGGCAAGTTTGCCACGAAAACAGTGCCAACGGTGCCAGGGTGCTGATTTTTACTATTTTGAATAAGTAACTGATGTTTTCAAAGGGTTAATTGCCATTGGGCCACTGAATTCAACATGGATTTATATAGAGGTGGATGCCCTCTATCAAACACCATTGTCTTCAGCCTGGCCCAATGGCAAGTTTGCCACGAAAACGGTGCCAAGGGTGCTGATTTTTACTATTTTGAATAAGTAACGGATGATTTCAAAGGGTTAATTGCCGTTGGGCCACTGAATTCAACATGGATTTATCTAGAGGTGGATGTCCTCTATCAAACACCATTGTCTTCAGCCTGGCCCAATGGCAAGTTTGCCACGAAAACAGTGCCAACTGTGCCAAGGGTGTTGATTTTTACTGTTTTGAATAAGTAACTGATGTTTTCAAAGGGTTAATTGCCATTGGGCCACTGAATTCAACATGGATTTATATAGAGTTGGATGCCCTCTATCAAACACAATTGTCTTCAGCCTGGCCAATGGCAAGTTTGCCACGAAAACAGTGCCAACTGTGCCAAGGGTGCTGATTTTTACTATTTTGAATAAGTAACTGATGTTTTCAAAGGGTAATTGCCATTGGGCCACTGAATTCAACATGGATTTATCTAGAGGTGGATGTCCTCTATTAAACACCATTGTCTTCAGCCTGGCCCAATGGCAAGATTGCCACGAAAACGGTGCCAAGGGTGCTGATTTTTACTATTTTGAATAAGTAACGGATGATTTCAAAGGGTTAATTGCCATCGGGCCACTGAATTCAACATGGATTTATCTAGAGGTGGATGTCCTCTATCAAACACCATTGTCTTCAGCCTGGCCCAATGGCAAGTTTGCCACGAAAACAGTGCCAACTGTGCCAAGGGTGCTGATTTTTACTATTTTGAATAAGTAACTGATGTTTTCAAAGGGTTAATTGCCATTGGGCCACTGAATTCAACATGTATTTATATAGAGGTGGATGCCCTCTATCAAACACCATTGTCTTCAGCCTGGCCCAATGGCAAGTTTGCCACGAAAACAGTGCCAACGGTGCCAAGGGTGCTGATTTTTACTATTTTGAATAAGTAACTGATGTTTTCAAAGGGTTAATTGCCATTGGGCCACTGAATTCAACATGGATTTATATAGAGGTGGATGCCCTCTATCAAACACCATTGTCTTCAGCCTGGCCCAATGGCAAGTTTGCCACGAAAACGGTGCCAAGGGTGCTGATTTTTACTATTTTGAATAAGTAACGGATGATTTCAAAGGGTTAATTGCCGTTGGGCCACTGAATTCAACATGGATTTATCTAGAGGTGGATGTCCTCTATCAAACACCATTGTCTTCAGCCTGGCCCAATGGCAAGTTTGCCACGAAAACAGTGCCAACTGTGCCAAGGGTGTTGATTTTTACTGTTTTGAATAAGTAACTGATGTTTTCAAAGGGTTAATTGCCATTGGGCCACTGAATTCAACATGGATTTATATAGAGTTGGATGCCCTCTATCAAACACAATTGTCTTCAGCCTGGCCCAATGGCAAGTTTGCCACGAAAACAGTGCCAACTGTGCCAAGGGTGCTGATTTTTACTATTTTGAATAAGTAACTGATGTTTTCAAAGGGTTAATTGCCATTGGGCCACTGAATTCAACATGGATTTATCTAGAGGTGGATGTCCTCTATTAAACACCATTGTCTTCAGCCTGGCCCAATGGCAAGATTGCCACGAAAACGGTGCCAAGGGTGCTGATTTTTACTATTTTGAATAAGTAACGGATGATTTCAAAGGGTTAATTGCCATCGGGCCACTGAATTCAACATGGATTTATCTAGAGGTGGATGTCCTCTATCAAACACCATTGTCTTCAGCCTGGCCCAATGGCAAGTTGCCACGAAAACAGTGCCAACTGTGCCAAGGGTGCTGATTTTTACTATTTTGAATAAGTAACTGATGTTTTCAAAGGGTTAATTGCCATTGGGCCACTGAATTCAACATGTATTTATATAGAGGTGGATGCCCTCTATCAAACACCATTGTCTTCAGCCTGGCCCAATGGCAAGTTTGCCACGAAAACAGTGCCAACGGTGCCAAGGGTGCTGATTTTTACTATTTTGAATAAGTAACTGATGTTTTCAAAGGGTTAATTGCCATTGGGCCACTGAATTCAACATGGATTTATATAGAGGTGGATGCCTCTATCAAACACCATTGTCTTCAGCCTGGCCAATGGCAAGTTTGCCACGAAAACGTGCCAAGGTGCTGATTTTTACTATTTTGAATAAGTAACGGATGATTTCAAAGGGTTAATTGCCGTTGGGCCACTGAATTCAACATGGATTTATCTAGAGGTGGATGTCCTCTATCAAACACCATTGTCTTCAGCCTGGACCAATGGCAAGTTTGCCACGAAAACGGTGCCAAGGGTGCTGATTTTTACTATTTTGAATAAGTAACGGATGATTTCAAAGGGTAATTGCCGTTGGGCACTGAATTCAACATGGATTTATCTAGAGGTGGATGTCCTCTATCAACACACCATTGTCTTCAGCCTGGCCCAATGGCAAGTTTGCCACGAAAACAGCCAACTGTGCCAAGGGTGTTGATTTTTCTATTTTGAATAAGTAACTGATGATTTCAAAGGGTTAATTGCCATTGGCCACTGAATTCAACATGGATTATAATAGAGGTGGATGCCCTCTGTCAAACACAATTGGCTTCAGCCTGGCCCAATGGCAAGTTTGCCACGAAAACAGTGCCAACTGTGCCATGGGTGCGGATTGTTTCTGTTTTGAATAAGTAACTGATGTTTTCAAAGGGTTAATTGCCATTGGACCACTGAATTCAACATGGATTTATATAGAGGTGGATGCCCTCTATCAAACACCATACTCTTCAGCCTGGCCCAATGGCAAGTTTGCCACGAAAACAGTGCCAACTGTGCCATGGGTGCTGATTTTTACTGTTTTGAATAAGTAACTGATGATTTCAAAGGGTTAATTGCCATTGGGCCACTGAATCCAACATGGATTTATATAGAGGTGGATGCCCTCTATCAAACACAATTGTCTTCAGCCTGGCCCAATGGCAAGTTTGCCACGAAAACAGTGCCAACTGTGCCAAGGTGTTGATTTTTACTATTTTGAATAAGTAACTGATGTTTTCAAAGGGTTAATTGCCATTGGGCCACTGAATTCAACATGGATTTATCTAGAGGTGGATGTCCTCTATCAAACACCATTGTCTTCAGCCTGGCCCAATGGCAAGTTTGCCACGAAAACGGTGCCAAGGGTGCTGATTTTTACTATTTTGAATAAGTAACGGATGATTTCAAAGGTTAATTGCCGTTGGGCCACTGAATTCAACATGGATTTATATAGAGGTGGATGTCCTCTATCAAACACATTGTCTTCAGCCTGGCCCAATGGCAAGTTTGCCACGAAAACAGTGCCAACTGTGCCAGGGTGTTGATTTTACTATTTTGAATAAGTAACTGATGATTTCAAGGGTTAATTGCCATTGGGCCACTGAATTCAACATGGATTTATATAGAGGTGGATGCCCTCTGTCAAACACAATTGGCTTCAGCCTGGCCCAATGGCAAGTTTGCCACGAAAACAGTGCCAACTGTGCCATGGGTGCGGATTGTTTCTGTTTTGAATAAGTAACTGATGTTTTCAAAGGGTTAATTGCCATTGGGCCACTGAATTCAACATGGATTTATCTAGAGGTGGATGTCCTCTATCAAACACCATTGTCTTCAGCCTGGCCCAATGGCAAGTTTGCCACGAAAACGGTGCCAAGGGTGCTGATTTTTACTATTTTGAATAAGTAACGGATGATTTCAAAGGGTTAATTGCCATTGGGCCGCTGAATTCAACATGGATTTATATAGAGGTGGATGCCCTCTATCAAACACAATTGTCTTCAGCCTGGCCCAATGGCAAGTTCCACAATAAACAGTGCCAACTGTGCCATGGGTGATGTTTTACTATTTTGAATAAGTAACTGATGTTTTCAAAGGGTTAATTGCCATTGGGCCACTGAATTCAACATGGATTTATATAGAGGTGGATGCCTTCTATCAAACGCAATTGTCTTGAGCCTGGCCCAATGGCAAGTTTGCCAC